>CM039680.1:138401685-138616445 GCA_022537955.1 Schmidtea mediterranea
AAGAGAGAGAATCAAGCTAGGGTTCGAAGAATCAGACTGTAGAAGTGGAACGAATTAGGGAAGGTAGGAAAAGAAAAATAAATTAAAGAATACGGAAAGGGCAAAAGGGATCAAACCAAACAGAAACCGAGGAAAACGAGAGTCAACAGAACTAAAGGGCATCAAAAGGTGAATATTGTTTTTTGCAAAAGCAGTCCACCGCCGAGCAGAGAATGTAAAAACTTTGATGATCAGTGTAGCGGATTAATAATAATTGTGACCTGTTATGCAATAACTGGGTCGTTCATTGTAATTAAAGAACACCGGAAGAACGACTTGAAATATCTAAACCCAACATATATTCTGGTGAGCCCGACGGATTGAAAGTCGCGGAAAAGTATGGAAAGTTGAAAAAATATTATGAAAAAAAAGTACCGACGTGAGTGAAAGTCGGCGGAAAAAGAAAGTTAGTGAAAAATAAGTATGAAAAAATAGGTACCGACAGTGATCCGCAAGTCTCGAAAATTATCGAAGTTAGTGGAAAAATAAGTATGAAAAAAAATAGTACCGACGGATAGAAAGCGGAGGGAAATTATGGAACTAGAAAAGGAATTATAAAAAGAAGTAGTACTGACGTGAGTGTAAAGTCGGCTTAGAAGTTTGAAAATAGTGGCAACGAGATTATAAAAGCTATTTATTGGGAGATATTTTAAAGAGATGAAAAGAATTAAATAGATTGTTTAACGCTTGAAGTTTACTCAAAGGAACGATACAACCCTCAGAGTCAGAAACCAAGTCCAAATGGCAAATGATAAGTGCTGTTATGCCTCTCCAATAGAGAGATGGATTGATTTCGCAAGTTGTCAGAAATTACCCGCAATCAATATGGGGGAAGCCCTGTGTGAATTGCAGATTTCATGTGGAGATATTATATGACCCGCCTCAGCATACGATGGACACAAGCGATTGGTTCAAGTTCCCACTCTATCTGAAGGTGCGGCAAGAGAGAAGCCTGGCAGCAAGCGAAAACGAAATGTTTGCAATGATGGACAGAAATTTGAAGAGAAGGCACTGAAACTGTTGGTGGAGATAGCAAAAGAATCATGCGACAGAAATTTTATAATCGAAGTTCCAAGGTCCAGATGAATCGTCAGTGAGTTGCTTATCATCTGACCACTTTTAGGCAGATAAACCTTCGAGAGTCAAACCCGATCAAGCCAGATATGGCAAGCAGGTAAAAGCTGAGAAGACAGTTTAAACCGGAGCCACTCCGAAATCAAAAGGGCCCTATGTTATGTGGATTTTTCCAATTTCGATGACTCGTAAGAAAGCCATGAAAGATAGAGCTGAATTTAAAGAGTGCAAAAAGATCAGATGCTTTTGAGTTAATGTGGAGAGACGTGAGCGGTCAATTACGCCTGTGAGAGCACCACGGTGATGAAAAGAAAATAAATCAAATCAGTAGTCCAATTTTAAGACCAAATACTAGATCAAGGAGATCAGCGATGAGTGTACAATCAAATGGACAGGAAAATAATCCTCAAGGCAACATGCAAAAAGTCTGGACATACTCAAATCAAAGTTGGTTCAATTAGGGAAAAATCCCAGCCCTAACAAGTAGATTCACGAAAAACAAAAGGATCAGCAGTGATGTCGAATGCATCGATGCGGAAAAGAAAGGCATATGTAGCAGAAACTGTTTACAGATAAAATCAATCGTCAGCGTCAACCTTCACCACAAAGGGACAAAGTGAATACAAATGGACAGATACAATGTCATTCGTGCAAGGGATACGGCCACATGGCGCGATCATGCCCAAGGAACTCAGAGAGATTCAGCAGACCTATTTTAAAGAAATCAATCAGATTCCAAGAGATATGCCAAACACCAGTAACATGACATATGCCAGAGAGAGGAATCAGACCAAAAATGAAGGGAAGTTTCGAGAAATGAGGACAGAAGCTGAACAAACTAAGTGGCTAAATTCGAATCGATGAAGAAACTGAATCCATAGATATTGGAAGCCGTGTCAGAAGGTGAGGAAAACCTGCCCCGAAAGTGCGAAAGAATCGCATCAGATGAGATCCGACTGCACTGTTAGCCCGAGTTGAAAAATTGCTTGAGAAAATGGAAACTGACAACTCCCAGTTGAAACGATGGATCGCAGAACTCAGTGTGATGTCACTAACCCAAAGCGAACTAAAGAGAGCCAGTAAATTTATGTGCAAAGTTATTCAAAAGGAAACAGAGATGGATGAGATACTTAAGCAATGCATAAAGTTTTGGCAAGGCTTTGCGGTCAACAAGGATTTAGATGAATATCATAGTCGGAAACGACGGGACTTGATAATGTGAATGCAATTCCGTGTAAAGCCCTAGGACAATCGAAAGACCGTAAAGGAGCGAATACTGCGTCATACAGTGGATGGCAATGGCAACTAAACATTTTGAGAATCAGTCTGAAGACGAGGAGTACTTGAGTAGATGCGGTCCTGATACCCAAAGGCGGAAAAATAAAGTAAAAGTTTGTTAATGCGTGGTAATACTGTCAATTCAGACAGGACAAATTGGAAAAGATGTCTACAGATTTACAGGAACCTGTATGCAGGAATAGTAGATAAAATAATGCGAATCGACTTCATAATGAGCCATCGAAAGGATCGAGACAATGAAAAGGAGGGTTGTTGATGCATCGTACCGTATACGAATAAACCGGACGAGTTATCAGGCAAGAGTTTAAAGAGGTAATCGAAAACAGGACATGATATGAGCGCCAGACGAGTAGTGCAAGTCTTGATAATAGCGTTAAAATTGCGGATCAAAGATTTAATATTATCAGGAACATTGAGTGTAAAAGCAAAGAAAATACGACAAAAAGCAGCGGAGAATATAAGGGTAATGACGGAATATCGTGGTGAGTTCAAAGGACGAGAATTGGATGATGACGAATATTTGTTAAACTGCGGATGTAACCCAAATTGTATGAATGAATGTGTACGCAACAAAACAAAGTGGTGAAATGGGAAGGAAGATGCAGTAATAGTACCTGTTTTGCCTCTGTATAGAAGTGGACAATGATAAGATGAGAGATTAAAACTGAAGTTGTTAACCCAGGAGAAACGTGATCAAGAATTAATGAATTGCAGAGATTAGAAACAATGTGAAAATGAGGAAATGAGATCAGAAAAGACATACAAGGCCGATGGTTGAGGAAACGAGCACCGATGATATACGGATACCTACCGAGTAAAATTAGATGAATGAAAAGTGAATGAGAACTTTGTGAGACGAAAAAGTGACATTGCGATAGTGGGATAAAACAAATGATGCGGAAATTGAACTTTGGAGTTTAGAGGAATCAAGCGAACTGAAGCGAATATTAAAAGGATTAGTAACGGAATTGTATTGTTAGAATGAAACTGAAACAGAAGAAGATAGTTAACGGAGGGGGAGAAGAGTTGTACAAAAGGTTGCAACAATTAAAGAGAGATTACCGTCGATAATTAAAAGGAAATTAGAAAGAACAGGAATTTTGTGAGGAAACAGTATGAGACCTTAAACACGAACTGAGTTAGATCGAGATGTAATATTGATAGTGCTAGCCCTATATAATATGAGATGGTACGTATGTTATTGGAAAGTGACAATCAAAATCATTCGATTAAGAAGATACGAAATGACAATAAATATTGATGAAGTGGACGCAACACAATGGCGGATGGGAAATGAGTTAATAAAAAGGCGAGAGCTCAAAAACAGGAGACAGTTGATGGAAAAAGGGAAAACTTTGCATTTCCCATGGTTGAGATTTCTAGTATTATCGTTTGGGAATAATAAATACGACGAATTCAGTGTGGCATACAGACGGTTCAAACCGAAATGGGAAGAGTATACTCGTTGGTAAACGTAGCAGAGTGTTCGGATGCATATCCAGTAAAATTTAAAGTGACAAATCCAGTAAAATATCATGTATATCAAGAATCGGGGTTTCGAAGATCAAAGGTGAGAGAGTGTACATGGAAACGAACACTTTTTGTATTTATTGTGGAAAATGGAGCCACTTCGATCGATGGTGAAAATGCAATCGATACCTAGACCGATAGAAATAAGTTCCGGAGAATTGGTGGCAGCCCTTCAAACAGGAACAGTTGAAAATTAATGCAGATATCAAACTACAAGCAAAGCTTAACCACAAAATCCGTGAGACTGTAACCGTGCGAGGGATAATAAAGTCGAATGGTGATTGCCAAGGAGAGCCATACAAAGTAGACGATGCTATAATTGACAAAGCCGTGGTTGTAGAAGAGTACATGTCAGAATTAAGAGAATTTGATGGATCATTTGATGATGATACTGGTAAACTACAAACACATCCATTCTGCAACATGAAACAATCAGCTTCAGACAGGAGAACAATTTTGGGTACAGTCGATACAAAATTGCAATTTAGTGCAATTGAAGTCAATGAGTTTTAAAGAAATAACGGGAGAACAGATCAGGGAAAAGCCCGAGAAAATAAGAATGGATCCAGCAACGAGTACAACAACAAGAATCACACCTCTACGGATGAAAGATACTCCAACAGTGTTAATGTCAACCTCAGAGGAAGACGGGATGCGATTCCTGAGAAAAGAAACTAAAACAAAGTGTGGACAAAATGTCTATGAGACAAATTATAAAGGTATATATGTATCTCAGAAAATGATTATAGAGGCCCAAACAAACATACATGCCGGAGATATCAAGTTGACAAATTACTTTAATAACAAAATAGATTATTTATTTCACTTTGGTCAAAATACTGTTGAAAATGTGTACCGAGAAGTTATTATAAATGATTGCAATCTCAACAAAGAAATACTCCGAAATCGGATGGCAATGGCTATAACCAATCCTAATTTGGTAGCACCAATGTTAATTGCAGAAAATGGGGTGTTTGCCAGAATTTTCGGTGAAGCACTATATAGCTATAAATGTAAAGCGGTACAGTTAAACTGACAAAGTATGACCAATGCACCACGAGTTACCAGTGAATTAAATGGAAAGTTGCGATTTATGGAGCCTGTAACACGAATCTTACTGGAAGAGGACGTGAAACCGAAAGTATTACAGTGTAATAGATTGTTGGCACCACTATACAGACTAACACCAGAATCTTGGATTGCATTACCAGATCATCGAGAAGTAAAGACACCGGAAAACTTAGAATTGACAGAATTACAATATCTGGTAAATTTTACGTCATTAGAGAAATTATCGCAAAGTGGAATTTACTCGAACGAAGACATTGAGGAAGCCCGCAGAAACTTGTTATTTCCATCAAAGAAAGAAAGGGTAATAATGGAGATGGTAGATACAATTCTCCTAAGCGGAGGTGGGAAGGTAAATTACGAGTATTTGTTAACTCCAGATCATTACAAGAAAGCGACGTATAATACAATGAAAAAGATCTGGGGAAAGTTTATGTTCATTGGACAAGCGTGTGCCGGATTGATTGGAATTTATGTAATATGTGTTGTAATCAAAGTAATAATATCGCAGGTCCTATCAACACACAGATTATACGCGATCACAGGTTGGTCGTGGAAATTAGTAATTGGTTGCATACCATTATTGGCTAGATTCTTCATTACTCATCATCAATATCAGGAGTTGGAGATACTCAAAGCACGAATATTAAAGAAGAAAAAGGTGAGCTACGTTAGTACAACCCCTTCAAGGGACGAGAATAATGACAATGACAACGAGGGTGATAGTGCACCGTTATATGTTGACAATCGAGAACTAAGTGGAATGAATAAAGAAGCGTTGAGAACCTATCAAATCTTAAAAGAGCCACTGTTAAATGCGAGTAGCGTAGACACGTTTACAAAATTGTGTATACCAAAATCATTTATGCAACCAGCACCAGTATATCCAGTTGATCGATTACGAGAGATGAAACCAGTAGAAAATATCGCATTACAATGTGAAGGAATGGTAGGAAAGAGAATCGAGCCTTCTAGCGCAGAGATCGAGAGAAAGAATATGTTAGGCTTACCATGCAACTACTCAATGATGACATTAACAAAAAGAGGAAAGCAACCCCGAATATTTATACAAATGAACAAACATAAAGTAGAAGCTTTGGTTGATTCGGGATCTAGTCACACAATAATATCGGAAAATGTATTAAACGTGAAGGAGAAAATGCAAATAAAGCCTACCGACGAAATAGTGAGGTCATTATCAAAAAATGAATTAAACATAATTGGACAACTTAACGTCATATTCCATATTGGAGACCGAATAATAGCGCACAATGCGCTCATAATGAAGGAAGCCCAGTACGATGTCTGATCGGTATGGATATATTAGAGCAGCTGGACGGAGTCTCACTTGATTTAAAGACAGGTAATTTGATAGCAGGAGAAACAGGAAAAATAATTCACAGGGCAGGTGAAGTGTTTGTGAATCAGACATTGACAATACCACCACAATCGGAGATGGTATATTGTGCAAATACCATGAGTGTGGATAATGGTGATTTTATATTCGAACCAAATCAAACGCTAGTCGAAAAATATGATTTACCGATATGTGACGAAGTTGTCAAAGTGGAAAATCAGATAGTACCAGTCCATATAACGAATAGCAGTAAGAAACCGGTTCAGCTACAACCCAAAAACAAAATTGGGAAAATTATCGAAAATGTCTGTTGAAACAAATTGTAAAATACCAAGAAACGTCAAGGTGTACAAGGAGCCTGAAGTGGTAAGCAATGATTTAAATGAGATGCAGAAAAAGGAATTCACAAAACTGCTGAGAAAATACCGAGATATCTTGCCAAACACGAATATGATTTAGGTCTAACCAATGTAATTGAGCATGAAATACCGTTATTAGACGAAACTCCAATAAAAATAAAGCCATACAGAATCCCCTACGTTCATCAAGATGAAAGTGATAGACAGATTACAGCAATGAAGGAATTTGGAATAATTCGAGATAGTGCGTCACCATTCTCCTCATCAATAGTGATAGTTAAGAAAAAAGATGGAGACTTACGATTTGCGTAGATTATCGGAAGCTAAATCAAGTTACGAGGAAAGACACTTATCCAATTCCAGTACCCCAAGAAATGTTCGATCAAATGGGAGAGGCACGATATTTCACAGTTATTGATTTAAACAAAGGGTACAATCAATTTAGGGTAAAAGAGGAAGATAGAGGAAAGACGGCGTTCTCGGATGGCAAAGGACTGTATGAGTTCAATGTGTTACCATTTGGATTAACAGGAGCCCCAGCTACATTCCAACGAGGAATGAATTATGTGTTACGAGGTATTCGACATGCATTGGTATATATCGACGATATAATAATATTTTCAAATGATTTCGAAGAACACTTGAAAGATGTAGAAACTGTATTTAAACGGCTCAAAAGTGCAAATTAAAAATCAAACCATCGAAATGTGAATGGGCAAAGCAGAAGTGATTTATGTAGGACATATAATATCACGGCGAGGGTTACAAACTAATCCAGATAACATCAAAAAAGTGGAAGAGTACCCAGTACCAAAAGATGCCGATGAGGTTAGACAATTTTAGGTTTGGCGAGCTATTACAGAAAATTTATAAAAGATTTCTCTCACATCGCACAACCATTGAATACGTTACTAAAGAAAAACAATAAATTTATTTGGGGACAAATGCAACAAAACGCTTTCAATACATTAAAAGAGAAATTAGTAACAACTCCTATATTAAGATGTCCAGATTTTACAAAACAATTTATCTTGATGACGGATGCAAGCAACGTTGCATTGGGTGCGGTGTTAGGACAAAAATTTGAAGGTGAAAAGGACCACGTAATAGCCTATGCAAGCCGATCACTGAGGCCTCACGAGAAAAACTACTCAACGATTGAAAAGGAAACGTTAGCGTTAGTGTATGGAATTACTACTTTTAGACAATATTTATTGGGCAGAAAATTTACTGTTTATACAGATCATAATCCATTACAGTGGTTAATGAAACACAGAGATTCAGCCAGTAAATTAATACGATGGTCGATTGCCCTCCAAGAATACGACTTTGAGATTAAATATCGGACAGGTAAAGCTAACGCGAACGCAGATGCAATGTCAAGAATCCCAGAAAATAATAGTGAGGGGACACCTGAAAAAGTGGAAGGTACTATATTCGCTGCAATCAAAGCTGTTAATAATATGTCTGAACTTCAAAATGATCAGGAAAACGATAGTGAATTAAAACAATTTATGGAACAAGCGGTCAAAATAAGAAAAGAACAAGACTGGAAACGACTTACAGATGCAAACAGCAAATATGTAATTCATAATGGAATACTTAAATTTTGGAAAAATGGGGAAGCATTAATTATTATACCAGCCAAGCACAGAGACGCATTACTGATGCAGTATCATGATGGAGCGTTGGGAAGTCATTTGTCAACGCGCAAGACGCTATCGAGAAAGTAAATTGAAATACTTTTGGCCAACAATGGAACAAGACGTGAAAAATTGGTGTAACAGTTGCAAAGTATGCATCACCCGCAGAAATACTGGTAAAAAGATTAAAGTACCATTAAAACCGATGCCAGTACCCGCAGCACCAATGGAGATGACGGCAATGGATATTCTGGGACCATTACCGGAAACAACAAAAGGAAACAAATACATTGTTGTTTTTTGTGATTATTTTACCAAATGGCCAGAAGCATACGCTATTCCAAACCAAAAAGCAGACACGATGCTAG
This sequence comes from Schmidtea mediterranea, assembly GCA_022537955.1. NCBI lineage: Eukaryota > Metazoa > Platyhelminthes > Tricladida > Dugesiidae > Schmidtea > Schmidtea mediterranea. The sequence continues at coordinate 138,410,423 of CM039680.1, forward strand.
AATATTTGTGGAAAACATAATATTTCGCTATGGTACTCCAAAGAAATGTTAACTGATCAAGGAAAGAACTTTCAAAGCGAAATGTTCAAATCAATCACAGACCTATTTGGAATTTGGAAATTGAACACGTCACATATCATCCACAAACTGATGGATTAGTGGAACGATTTAATGGGACACTGATAAATATGATCTCGTCATATGTGAATCGAAAACAGAAAGATTGGGACGACTTCATAAAGCCGTGTCTATTTGCCTACAGAAATGCAGTAAATCAAAGTACAGGAGAGACCCCTTTTTACTTGATGTATTTAAGGAAAAATAATATGCCGATTGATCTCAAATTCCAACCACCAATTTCTCAATATATGGAGATACCCGATTATAAAGCATTGATGCAAGAAAAAATGCAGTCAGTATGGACTAAAGCCGGTTTGACAATAAAGCATAACCAAGAGAAATATAAAGAAACCTACGATAAAAAAGCACATGCGCATGGCATAAAGATTGGAGATCTAGTGTATCTGAACAGGCCGGAACTCTCAAAGGTTTATCGCATAAATTGCAAAGACCATTTAAAGGACCCTACAAAGTGTGCGACACCACCGAAACCAATTTGAAGTTATTACCATTCAGGAGTAAAAAGGCTAACCCGATGATTGTGCATGCAAATCGATGTAAACTAGTGCCAGAGGAAGATGAATCTAGATACCCCTTAAGGTCCAAGCAGAATAAAGTAACGGGTCAAACAAAATTGAAACAGAAATTCACGAAAAATCCAACACCAGTCAGCTACATCAATAAGATATTATATGTAGCAATAATGCTGATGTTAGTAACAGTTGCGAGCGGCAAAAAGATTGACTTACCATATGCGGTAAGCAAAATCCGAGGAATGGAGAAAATACATATATATTCCACTCTAACAAATATAGTATGAACTGTAAATGCGAGATCGCAGACCAAATAGAAATTATTGATTTACTAGACAATACGGCACCAGTGGTAGAACTGAATTATGATAAAGATATATTTGCGGTACGAAAGTTAAAGCCAAATTTCAAATACCAATGGCTGTTGAGACAGAACATGTCAAAGTGGTACACGCAAATTCCGATAGAAGTGCACACAAAAGAGATGCGAAACGTGATCGAAATAGAACCAGAGATAAATGGAATCAATATATATTGGAAGCAGTGGACTTGGTGAAAGTGCGAATCACATTTCAAGGGTTAAATGTCGACACCCTTAACTCGCGAAAATCAGTTATCCGCTACGAGAAATTGAAAATGAATCAAAATTATTCAGTTAATGCAAACTACTACGAGAACATATGCCTCGAAAATGGAACGGTAGTGAGAAACCAATGTCACGATTTAAGAGTGAGACCCAGTCTATCTATCTCAGAGACGAGTCAAATCGTATAACCTGAGTGTTGGAAATGGACCGGTAACGATATATAGAAAATCAGGAAATGATGAAAGAGTTGTTATTATCTACAAACTAAAAACCCTGACTATATTAGATGCCGGTAATCATTTTTTTACACTTTACACTTCTGATTTAGAGACGGCATGGGAATTAACAGTTAAATATCAGCGATGGATAACCGAACCAGGCGGATGGCAAACAGTTTCGTGGAAGTCAAGACAATCAATGAATCGAAACGAAAATCAGATACAACCACATCACCTTTCCAATTACCGACCCAAGAGACGACAAAACCTAACTCAAATAAACTAATGATGATAAATTCGGATTTGACAGTTAACTATTGTGAATATCTCATTTACATTTTGATAACAGGTTTTCTCATCTTATCAATAACATTCATAATCATCACCATTTTGATATGTGTAAAGGAGAGACAACTAACTATCCTTCAACCACCATCATATTCATATTATGAGACAAGACTATAAATTGTGATCTGCATGAATAGAGTATAAAAATATATTACATTTATATTAACAATGTGCATGTTTTATAAGTACCATAGGATGAACGGTGTAATTTGTTTGAGATTCGAAGCGAGGTGTTGATGCTTTGCGAATAAAGAGTGATACAAAAAAAAATTTACTATCATTTAATTTCAGAAAATGCAAGAAGCCTCGGAGATGTCATGCAAAGAGTGTAAAACAAGTACGCAAGAACTAAAGCAAAAGTTTCGTAGCATGCAGGGCAGAATAACAGATTTGGAGGAAGAAAACTTCCGTCTGAAAGGCGGTTGGACCGTTTGGAAATCTATTGTTTCAACACGAGGCCGATTTCGCGATGTTTCGAATGAGAGTAGAAGAAATAGAGGAATCGGAAGACGATGGTGAGATAAATCAATTAGACTAAAAAAATAAATTATTTAAACGGACCCAGTTAGTGTTTTTTTCGTCCTCGAGAAAAAAAAAATAATAGTAAATAAATATAAGTAAATTAAAAAAATAATCAAATAAATAAACAAATTGATATAAATAAATAATTAAAAAAGTGATAAATTAAATAAATGAATAATAGATAAAAATGAACAAAAGCAAAAGAATAACTCAAAATAAATGTTGCAAATAATGAAATGATACCTTAAATGAACATTAGAAATAAATAATATTAAAGGGTGAGTAGTAATGAATGAATTAGCATAACTATATAACAATGGGTAACCTACTGGGGCGAGAGAACAAAATTTATAAATAAGTAAGGAATAATTTCACATTAGTAGTAACAAAGACTAATCGCGAAGAGGGACACAATTACCCCACACTTTCTAGCATAAATTAAAAACAAAGGTATGCTGAACATTTATTCAAAGTTTTATTCGTCATCAGAGTCCAACAGAACTGGACTTTGGATGCCACAGTCCCATTCCCTGCGTACATTGCAAGGCGGGCGTCTTTCAAACCTACTGCCTGTATCCACACAGGCAAAGGTACGTTTCAATCCCTTTCGGCGCGGTGGCAAAGGGACCCTGAAAAAGAAATTAAAAAAAACCTGGTAGTATGGCAGTCAAATAACCATTGCATAACATCGAGATGCTCAAACTTAGGTTCTGGGACAGCCTAAAATAGTAAGGGTTGAAAAGAAAAATGAAATAAATACTGTGTAAAACTCCGTACCATGGCGCCCTCGACAATAATTAGTGCAGGGAAGTAATTGATTTTAAGAATTACGTAATAAATTAATAAGTATAAATACGGCTAAAATTGTCAGAAAAATACGAGTAGCTGTAATTAGAGGTTTGCTTTTAGTATAAATACAAAATCAGAAAATCAAAAATATATGACCCGACACATGAGTGTGGTATAGGTAGTTGCATAAACAAATTAACGAACTAAAATTAAACAGTAAATAAGTTAATTTAATAAGCATCAATAAGTTAATTTAATAAGCAACACGAGCACTTGCAATCACCGGGGTTTGGCTACCCTGGACAGCGATTGCAAGTGTTCGGTTACTATGAGGGTAGTTGAGGACAGCATGGTAAAAAGAATCACAAAAACAAAAAAATAACAAAAGACAAGTAATCACTTACGTCCATAGTAATTGAGGGATGGCGTTACTAAAATTCAAAAAAAAAAAAAATATGAAAAAAAAAAAATATATATAAAATGCTTACTTCAAGATTGGCAAGACAAAACTAACGAAAAGTGGTAAAGCAGACACTTATATAGAACGCTTATCAGTACAGGCTACGTTAACAAACCAAAGGGTAATTAATTAGAAAGCTTATCAGCACGGGCTACGTTAAGAAACCACAGGGTAATTAATTATAGAGCCTATCAGTATCGGCTACGTCAAAAACCGCAGGATAAGTAAAAATTCATTCGGAATATTAATGTTCATCGCAGATACCTTATCAGGCTGAGTAAACAAAGTGATATCATGAGTCGGTCGGTGCGGGGGAGATTAACTTTTTAAAATCATAATATTGATAATAATGGTAATAATGATGAAAGAAAAAAAAAATAGAAATGCAATTAAAAGTGTTAATATATTTAACTTGTGTGATTATTTTACCCAATTCTAAAGTATTTTTTAGAAAATAAAACGTAAGTAACCTATCATCGGAGAGGGCGCAAGATCGGTGTTTGCCATAGGCGTCATTTACTCTAGGTATGCCACTTACAACAAAGTAACTGACAATTTCAGTATAAAAGTATTACCGTACAATATACATTGTTTATAAATGTTTTAAATCGTCCAAAAAAAAAAATATTTAAAAAACTGAACAAAATCTAAGCTGAAACTTCTAAAAGTAAAGAATTTAAACTAATATTGCAGCGAATAATATTACTCAAGACTTAAATTGTAAATTATTAGAATTAATACAATAAGTTAGAATCATAAATTAAATTAAATATCTTACTAATGAAAAAAGTTCTCCTTTTTCCATTAAGAATCATAAATTAAATTAAATATCTTACTAATGAAACAAGTTCTCCTTTTTCCATTATTTCTAAGTTTATTTCCTCTTTCTGAGCCTGATTCTACTTCTTCTCGTAATAAGTCACCGCTGGACAAATGATTAAAACCATATTTATTAACTATTTTTTCACATTGGGTTCCTTTTCCACTTCCCGGACCACCTAGATTTGATTAATATTAACGAGATTTATTTTTAAAAATCAATTAATTGATCGTCTTTACAACACGACTATAGCAACACATAGCAGCACATAGCAACCGCACACCTTCCTTTTCCACTTCCCGGACCATATTAACAATTTAAATTTGAAACTGTGAAATTATAAAAAATTAAAGACGAATTAATTCCAAATAATTTCAAGTGTAAAAACTAACCCAAAACGAAAATGACTTTGGCTGACTTTAGTTTCGATTTGGCTTCATCTATTTCTAAATTAAATAAATGTTTTAAAAATATAGCTAAAGAAACGATATTACGACTAATCACTTATGTACCAGTTCTTACTTCGTCTAATAAAATATTTTAGTTAGTTTAATACATTTAAGAATAACTTTACCAACTACTGTAGGTTCTAGATCAATGAAAACCGCGCGTGGGACGTGCTTCCCAGTCCCTGTTTCACTGAAGAAAGTGTTAAAAGAATCATCACCTCCTCCAACAGTTTTATCACTAGGCATCTGTCCATCTGGTTGTATACCGTGTTCCAGACAATACAACTCCCAGCAAGCATTACCCATTTGAACTCCAGCTTGACCCACATGTATGCTAATGCATTCTCTCTAGATAACATTTATTTAAAAAAAATTAATCATATAAATTACCACCATTATTAATAATTTGTTAAAAATTCCTTCTAACTTTAAAATAGTACAAAATGGCCACGAATCGAATAAATTTCCTTAAATAGTCTTTGCCTTTTATTACATGCCGACCTAGTTGTCAGTTATCGATGCAAAATATGATCCAATCAGGGATTTGATTTCCTACCCTGTGCATAACTTGTTTACTGCCTACCTAGTATATTCCTAGTTGTCAATTTATCGATGCAAAATATGATCCAATCAGGGATTTGATTTCTACCCTGTGCATAACTTGTTTACTGCCTATCTAGTATATTCCTAGTTGTCATTTATCGATTACTATTTAATTTATATAAATAAATATTACTGTGCGAATATTCTTTCAATAATAATATATCAAAGCATAAAATAATTATCAATTTAAACAAAATAATTGTATACATTAAAGTGTTCGGTTAATGTTTCTGCCTCGCAAACTATAATAGAATTTTATTTTTATCTAGTAATGATAAATGACCCGATAGATTTGGTGGCCTATGAAAGGAACTCGAATATTTACAGTGATTAGATAAAATTTCAGCGCAATAATTGAAATATTTAGAGTGAGGGAAAGGAAAAATTAATTGTGGGACAGAAAAGGTTATGGTGTTTATTAGACTGCAAAAATTATTTTCCAATAAATTGACAAAAGAATGAAAATATAGTGAAAGATTTAAATTAAACTGATTACGGATGCTTAAGATGACAGTCAGTAATTTTCACGGTATGAAGATTATCCAACAGTAGGTAAAAGTATGGCGTCTTGAACAAACGAAATCATTGTTTATTGTTTATTTTCTAATTATAATACAATCGGTTGGAAAGCAAATATTTTCACTATCTTATTGGAAATAATAGTTTGATGAATTTTTTTTTAAAAATATTGAATTTAACTATTTTCAAATTTATTAAGTTTGATTTTTATAGTTAAAAGTGAAATAAATTATATTGAAAAAAAAAAAAAAAAAAAAAGTTTAGATTATCAAATAATCGATAATATTTTAATTTAAGCTCACACCAAGGAATCACACCAAGTCATCTTTATTATCATTTTTATTAAAAAATGATGGCTTATTGGTAGAAACATTTATGTAACGTAAAACAAAAAAATGACAAGATAATTCAGCTGCAAATTATTTATTAAGTGAAAAATTCAATTACAAAATAATCTTTTGATAAAGAATAAAAAGAAATGAAAACAGTTACTTTATAATAAAAATAGTAGACAGTATAGATTTATCTTATCTTTAACTTACTTATTCTTCTTCTTCTACGAATAATAATACTAATAATAATAATAATAATAATAATAATAATAATGATAATAATAATAATAATAATAATAATAAGGGTAATATTAATAATAATAATAATACATAATCACAGCAAAACATAGATTTCGAGGACGAAAAAATTTTTTAAGGGGGGAGATATGTTGAGGTCTGTAAATTAAAATTAAAAATTTAAATAAAATTTAGGATAATAATTCAAGTGGAAAGTAAGCGAAGAAAAAAGGCAAATAAAAGCGGGATCGTGCACAGAATTAATAGTAAAGGAAAGTGCGATGGAAACAGTATTAGAAAATGCAAAAAGCAATTACGAAAGGCGAGAATCCGGAAATCCGAGAAAAATCAATAAATGGAAAAATCATCGAAATCGAATGGGAAAAACGGGACAGTTATAGATTAGCTAATGGTCAACAAGATGACGGTTAGGGATTTATCAGAAAAGGGTTAGAAAGGGTTGAAAAACATTCAAATGTATGAAAACAGAAAACGTTAATTAATTAATTAATTGGCTAATGGAAAACCCGAGCTAATGGGAAACCCGAGCCAATGGAGAACCCGAGAGATGAAGGAAACCCGAGCTGGGTAAACAAGAAGAAAGGCAAACAAAAGGAAGATTTGGGCCCATTAGCTTGACACAATGATTAATGGGAAAAGAGTAAGGAGAAGATAGCGCGCGTAGGAAGACCGGTAGGGCCATTAATTATCTGGATTCGTTGGACCATTATGGATGACAGCCGAAGCAAACACGTAGGAGAAAATGTCAAACGAAAGATTGGCTCGGCAATAACCATTTGTCATCCTGATTTCGAGGAGTATATAAGCAAAGGGAAAATCAGAGAAAATCGGCATTCTGCCTCAGCTAGGGTTCAAAGAATCAGACTGTAGGAAAAGTGGTAAACGAATTAGGGAAGTAGGGAAAAGAAGAAATAGAATTAAGAATACGGAAAGGCGAAAAGGGATCAAACCAAACAGAAACCGAGGAAAAAAAAAATAAAAAAAAAAAAAGAAATTTTTGTTTTGCATAAATAAATGATATTGAGATTAAAACTTACACTAAAAAGTAACGCTCACAGGCTATCCTCAAATAAATCTACATTAATTCCCAAAAGATTTCTCCTAATTATAATGACTCAAGTCAACGGTAAATTTCCATAAATCGAATCAGTGTGCACCGTGACCTTTCCTAAAACGTAAATCAATAAAATTTTTCATACACAAATAATACGCCAGCTCACTGAGAAGAGGAACGCACAAAACTCCAGAAAAAATAGCGGGTAGATCAACCAGAACACAGGTTGACGCACACACCCATTGACGACCCGTGAGTGTGTACGGGTAATAAAATCACTCACCAGCAGACACACTCAATAACGATAAATCCACAGACAAATTAAAATATTCATTAATTCACCGACATTTAAAAATGGATCTCCAACCTGATAGATTGAACGGCAACGCTCCAGCGATGACCCCAGTTGGAACTAAGCTTCGGGAATCTCGACCCACTATCATAGGTAAATTCATTTTTTATATCCACGACTCTGTCTAATCATCCAAGTATTAGGCGGAAGCTCAATATCCACCATATGAATCCGATTTAGACTACCATTAGTATTAGAAATAAAAGAAACTTGTTTTATTATAAGTCTTACATTAATTTTTTAGGAAGTAAATCAGCGCGGTTAAGTTAAAGTGCTAGTGGTCACCCAAAAATTGTGCACAATTTTTCACCAACCGGTTCAAGGAGGAATTAACCTGAATAATGAATCCCCTGGCATTAAAACGAACAAATAAATGAATCAAGTTTAAATCACTATCAATTCCTTTAGTAGTAATCTAGACAACTAGGTAGTCATCCCCTTAAAAATCTTTCAGTAAAATTAACTTTGGTAAGCAAATTCGGGGAACAACTTCCCGTAGTAAATCTCATAGTAAACGATGAATTAGATCAAAATCTTATCATACCGTCAATCGCTACTGTTTGGATAATACCAAAAATTTTTGTAATAAATGAAAGGGAAAAATAATGTAACGATTGAGGGATTTTTATCCACATGACAATTAAGATAGATAGGTGTAGGTGTTGAGGTCTCGATTTTAGTGAGTCTCAACTTGCACTGGTTACTTATATAAATCAAAAGACAAAGTCAAATATATGTATATACTTTATTAATCAATAAAATTTACCAAATATACACTCTCAGATTCAAATTCTTCAGATAGGTACAATTTATTTATAAGCAATTAACAATTGAAAATTAGGTGCTTGTTGTGTAATTGTTAGAATGTGTGTCGGTGCGTGTTATGTGAATGCGTGCAAAAATCGTGTGGAACTTTATCTGTTCGAGTTTAAGATCTTAAAAAGATTTCCTTTTTAAGACCGCTTCTTTTTGGTAAAAGTTAAGGGCGAAATAACTAAAAAATACTTCAGTATTTATACTAAAATATTTCATTATCTAAAAGGTTTTTTTATTTATTTTATTTATTTATTAGTGAAAATATTTAAAAAATTTTTTTTTTTTATTTATTTAAAACATATATTTCAATTTGAGTTTATTTTGTTTGTTAATTGTTCTTTTAAAAATATGTCTTATTTATTCAATGAGTTTATTTTATTTCCGTTTGTTAATTGTCCTTTTTATATTTATTTAGCATTCAATTTATTCAATTTATTTTAGATATTGTTAGAAATAATAAAACCCAAACCAAAGATTTTTTAATTATAATAATAAAACGTGACCAAGATAAAATTATAATAAAAACATATAATCAAAAATAAAAATTGATTGTTCCAATTATATACAGGATAATTGTTCAACACATGATAATAAAATAATAAGTATACCCAAAATAATAAAAACATATACTCAAATTGTTCGAATAAAAATTGATTGTTCAAATTAAAATATTCACATCAAATTGTTATAATTAATAATTGTCATAGTAATTATTTGGTATACAAGGAATAGATTTGGTTGTTCGAATATTGATTTGATTGTTCTGTTGGGATTCTGTATATTGGGGGTTGACATTGATTTGAAATTCTGCGTCTTTAGGATTTATTTTTTACGCTCGTTCCTATGCATATATGTTCACTCTGAACTTGCTAGGCTCTGCTTTATAGTATTTATTCAGGATAAATGTGGAGATGGGTCTACCCTCATCATCCAACATAGGAAGCCAAGACCCTGATTGGGTAAATTGACATATAATGGAACTGGTTGGACCCCCAGGTGCATCCACCCTATAGTAAATTCACTAAGTATGCACGTCTATTAGTTAGTAACATATACGCATATATTTTTAATAATAAGGATTTTTAGTAATGTGAATTACGAATTAGTTCATATCATTTTCCCCATGTTAAGAACAAATAACGTTTTCTTTTGAACATTTTATACTAAAGGGGAAATAGTCATTAAAGTTTCCGCTTATTTTCAATATATAGGTTTTAATAAGGATTTTTAGATGAGGTGGGAATAAATTGAAATTTAGTTGATATCTTCTTTGCTATTTTGAAAAATAAAATTTTTCCGTTTTGAAAATATAATGGATATCTGATAATAAAGGTGAAATGCTCAATAAACTTTGGGGTTATCTCAAAAATAGAGTTTTATTCCCACGTTACCGGTTAGTTAAATTCTCGTTAAATATAGTTGATAATCATGTTAAATAAAATAATAGGAAAATACCAACAATATTTGTAATTGTGATGTAAATTAACAAAATTTCCCAAGGGCAGTTTATTGTTAATATTCTCGGACCTTATGGAGGACTACGTCGACGATGACATTTGCGTACATTTATTATAGGACGTATTTAGGACGCTAGTATAGTAAATTTCAGAATCCGCAAATACTAAGCTCGATCAGGAGAGTGGCGCGAATTGAGGTACTCTGTTGATAACTCTGATAGGCAACAATGAGATCCTCCGTGTAGTGAGCCCGCGACTGACCAGTTGAGTTTTTGCCTTGATTATCATTATGTGATAGATAATTTTGTGAGGAGAACCTGGTTGATTATGTATTAAAATTTTAGAAAGATCAGACTCTTTCGTGTTCGTATCCCCACACGTTGCTGATGAATGGCGACAAGCTTGGAGACCAGCCTGGCAAGCGAGAGGCGGCGAGGAGCCCCAACCAAGAGAGCCTCGTCAGACCATCCAGCAATTGTTAGGAATGGACGAAAACCCACGTATGCAGAACGGTCAAAATGGAATCAGTATCCGGCCCAAGAGATTCGGGATTATGCCCGTTATCTCCTCACCCGCCTTGAAGAACATCAACGGCAGGTTGATTTACAGGTGGTCAGGGCCAGACAGTACCTGGCCAACGTGGAGGACGACATCGCTGCCGGACGAATTGCGGATGTCTACCCGTGTATGCCGCCGCCTAACTCCAGACCGGCCCGAAATATGAAACGGCCCGTTTTCATACTCCTGGGCTACTCAGCTGAGAAAGGGGTGAGAAAATTCTTCGAAGAACCCTGATCTCGCTGAGCTGTAGGATATGGATCTTTTAGTGCTTATCATCGTAATAAAAAAATTTTTTGTTTGAAGTTTTTGCTTTATTTTTATTCGTTTCACGATATAAAGTTTGCGAATTTATGTTTAAATTAACTGTACCTTTAAATATTAGATTTGTTAACAAAAATTTAATGTTCATTATTGCAGCAATGGAACCCTTGCAAATATTGCAAACGGAACTGACCCACGCAAGGCAGGCCAATAAAAATCTTCACGATCAGATTATTCAACTAGCCCGGGAAGTCCAACAAACCAAGGCCACATGGGTAGACCCAAAGAAGGCCAAATCACTATATCAAAGGCTTACCGCGGCCCAAAAGGGATTGGCAGAAGAAAAGCAACTGACCCAGAGCTTAAGGACCCAAATAAAGGGGCTCGAAGTTGCGCTGTCGGCCTGTCAAGAAGGGGCAGCTGTAACTTATCCCCTCGTCTTTGCTCGCGCTCAATTAGCTTACCGCGAGGCGATAGCAACCCCACCAGCAATCCCAACAGCAACACCAACAACTACACCAACACCGAATAGGTACCGACCCGGACGAAAGGAGCGAGCGAGACGCCGAGCCGCTCGATTATTAAATAAAAACCTGACAAAATTATAAAATATGTTGATGGTGTAAATTAAATATGTATATCTTTGCAAATTATATCTTCTTTGTGAGTTAAAATGAGGTTCACGCATATTTGTCAAAAATCTAAAATCTGCAACCTACGCACTAGAAGACACCATTCGACATGTAGCCACCTGTGTAGGGTTTAAAACATCACTGTCAAATTTCCTCTTAGATTACGACGGACTCTAACGGATAAAATCTATGCCATACAAGGGACCCAATAATTTAAAGCGAGCATAAGTCTTCTAACGACAGCGCGTTAGACCCAGAGGTCGTTCGAGCAATTACAGCATTAGTAATAACGCTCACTTTTTGCGGACGATCTACCCACTCGAACACAGTTCCAACGTTGCTTAGCAACGGGTGCCGAGTGGTAGTAAGAAATATTTATATGTTGTTACCTGGGTAACCACAGTAAGATTTAAAAAACAATAGTACCCAGTAACCCACCAGTAATAATAATGATAATAATGTTGGGCAAAAACTGATAAAGCCCATTTTTTGTTTAACCAGCACGATAACGCCTGTGTGGTTTTGAGCAGAAAATTTAAAATTAGATAAAAAAAGGAAATTTAAAGAAAAATAAAATAAATAAAAAGTTAATAAAAATTTTGATATATAAAAATGTAAAAATTTAAATTTAAATCGAAAAGAATAAAATTTTTTATAATTTTGGAATATTCTAGAAATTCCTTGTTTTACTGCATCAAAACACACACACGAACAATCGTGATATAAAAAGCGATGCTGGTTGAGCAAAAAACTCTCATTTAACACTCTCTCAAAACTTATACTTTTACTCTTACTCTCTCATTAATTGCTTTTATTACGGAAGACAAAGTAAATTTTATTGGTTTTATGTATATGCATTTGATTATTATTATGAATCAATTTTAGTTTTTTTTATGGAAAGTAAAAATTTTTTACTCAATGAAAAGAAAGGTTTTTTGTTCATTATGCATATTTAATCCATTTTGACATCAAACTTCCATCATGAGGTCTTAAATTTAAAATAACTATTTGCCTAGCTGTATGATCACATACCATAGACTCACACGCACGCAAGAAAGTAAAATAAAAAGTTGTTTTTTACGATACCCCGGATCGAACCGGTTGTTATTGGGGGAATCCGCGGCGAAGGCAGTAGCCAGGTCCGTCCAATATTCTTTCCTTCCTAAATCCTATCGCCCAACCCTCGAAAGAGCAGAGTTGAGGTCCTGGGAAAGGGTAAATATATAGTTTAAAAATTATCAACAAAAGAAAAATATATAACCTAGTAGTTAGAAGAATGTGAATTTTATTTTATTCAACAAAACCTATCGCTATACAAAAATTATTCACTAACCTATGTACACTATATTTCGAGACTAATCACAATAGGAAGTTTAATCGGCTGTATATTTACGTTCTAAACATAAAAGTCAAAAATGACTTCGACTATAAATCCAAATTTTACGCCATCATTACTTAGATTTTTGCTACTTCGACAAAGATAAAATTTTTTATTCATGTTACGAAACAGAGACCATGACCCTATGACCCGTAAAACGACTATCATTCGTACTATTATCGTCCTTATTGTACCTTTAAAATTATTATTTTTACCAAAAATTTTATTATTATTTCTATTATTATTGTTATTATTATTAATATTATTATTTTCATGTTATTATTATTATTATTAATATTATTATTTTCATATTATTGTTATTACGATTAATATTATTATTTTCATATGATCGTTATTATCATTATTATTATTATTATTATTATTATTATTATTATTATTATTGTTATCATTATTATTATTATTTTCCATATTAATATTATTATTATTTATATTACTATTATTATTATTATTATTACTAAAATATTATTATTATTATTATTATTATTATTATTATTAATATCATTGATCTTATTAGCACATCATTATTACTATTGTTATTAACTATATAGTATCGTTAATGTTAATAATTTAGTACTACCTTTAGTACGTTTCTGATATTCATATTATTATTATTATTATCATTATTATCATGTTCATATTATTATTATTGTTATTAGTATTATTATTATTGTTTTCATATTAACATTATTGGTGGGTTACAGGGTTTCGTTATTTGCTTATTTTCATGGTTGCCCCAGTAACGCCATACAAAATGATTCTAGCGGCCACTTGGCACCCGTTGCTAGGCAACGTTGGTAATGTGTTCAAGTGGTGGATTGCCCGCAAAAAGTGAGTGTTATTGCTAATACTGTAATTGCTCGGACAATCCTCGGGTTCACGAGCTGTCGATAGAAGACCTATGCTCGCTTTGCTCCGTCCCTTCCAATTAAATCTAGGCTGATCGGTGGAGATGATTTCGTGTCAATCGTGCCTTACAGCTGGCTACTTGGGTTTAGATTAATAATAAGTACAAGTTTATTTAATGAAATAAACGACATGCTCAATATCCATAAGTTAATTCAATTGAATTGGCGGCTGCGCGGCTCGGCGTCGGGCACGTTCCTTACGTCCCGGCCGGCGGATGCTTGGTTGAATAGTTGTCGACTTCGATATTGGGGTGACATTACCGTGGGAACTTCGACTCGGTAGTTGGGATGGAGCGAAGACGAGCGGGTACGTTACCGCTTCCCCTTCCCGACAGGCTGCTAGGGCAACTTCCGATTATTACAAACATAGTTATAAAAAGGGAAATCTATTTATAGAGAAAATCAAGACGAACGACTTTTTAGAATATTTAGATCTTAACAACATCAATAAAGTAAATTGTTATTTATGTCTTTGCTCGGGGATTCATGGCTCTTCAAAGAATTTCTTGACCCCTTCTTCCGGAGAGTAGCCTGGGATGATGGGCACTGGACGTCGAGTATTGCGGGCCGGTCGAGTCGGGTAGGTCTCCGCAATGCGCCCGACGAAGATGTCCTCTTCAACGTTGGCGAGGTACATCCGGGCCTTTACTACGTTTAAATCGACTTGTTCTTGGATTTTCTCCCACTGAGCAAGAAGGTTCCGCGCGTGGTCGCGGATTTCCTAGGCGGGATACTGCTCTTCATTTGGCCTGCGGGGGTCATTTTCCCGGCCCAGAATCTGCCATAGGGTTGGACAAGATTTTTTGGGACGCGGCTCCTCGAGAGTCATTGACGGGCGCGCTCACTTCCAGGCCCGACGCCATTCAGCGGCCTCGTGAGCTGATAACCATTCGGGAAGCATTGGTTCTTCTAAAATCGTGAGAGTCAAATGATTTAATATAATGCAATCTCAAAATAGTTTATGAGGCATATTGACGTTAGAAATTAATGTTCATTATCAAATAAATTATTGTAGGTGGACAAATTTTTACCACTCTCATGGTGTATTGAAGTGTTGATAAACTGATATCGCCGCTCGGAAACGTCCTTAGGGTATCTATGGCGTTCATAGCTAACCGCTTAGTATTCGCCAGGGAAACAAGAGGGTTAATCATCACTCTACGGTCTGGGTATGAGGACATTAATGGCTTGAAATGTGTGCTACGTCCAATTAATGTTTACATAAAACTTAACTATGGCTGGGTGGTCATACTTACTAAGCTTGTGTAACCTAGCATGATTATGGTTGATTATTCGGAAAACCATCACTATCTTGGGTCGAAATCCCTACGAAAACACCTACTGCGACTGATGAGAGGTAATCTCGGATATCTACCGCATTAATGGTTCTATAAAACGTGGCTATTAACAATCATTGATTTCGATATTCCTGAATCGTCCGATGAATTATAGGAAGTGTATTTACCAGTTAGTTTAACGTCCGGGAAACCTAGTATCTGAACTGGATGTTATGAGATTAATGATGATGACATTTATGAATTTGAATTTAGGCGATTATGATAGTTCTTCCCTGTGTATTAAAGGTTATAAAATCAAACATATAATATATGTAAAAGAGATTTCTAATTAATTTGACATTATTTGATTAGGATTAAACCATATATAATTTATTTAACAATAAGACAAAATTCTTACACGACAAAGTTATATTAAATCGAGAACATTAATTCATAAAAATTGTTATGGTTTCGAAGGTAAATCTACCTGTGGGTATCATAGAAGATTACGGACGCTCGGGAGAAAAAGTGGATTGATTGGTTGGCATTTTAGTGCTAGAATCACGTTGACGCGACATAGGTGATAATTTTGGTTGGATTTGTAAAGTGGGGTTTTCGTCGTTGAAACTACCTAATAGGGTGCAGCGTGTATACTGCAATGGGTCTTATCTTCCGGTGGGTGTCGATCTTTACTCGGTGCTCGAAAATGTTCGATTTTAATTATTTACCCGAAAATGATAATTTGCACATTTGAACATTTCGTGAATCTCTCACAATCGTCTAATGCTGAACCGGATGTTAGGACGAAACATCACAATCGACGTTTGGGTGATTTTTGAACCCACCTATTCATCTGAATAGTTGCGACATCCGTTCGCACTTTGTATCTGCTTATTGATTTTAACCGATTCATTGAAAATGTTAACCACATTTTAAATTTTCGGTGGATTAATTATTGGAAATCAGTAAGTTTTCTCTTGTTTGGATATCAACGGTGGAGGACTCATACGTGACGTTGCAAATTTTCAACCTCACCGCGAGCGTCCCCCTTATTGGTTCCAACTTTCAGCATTACTTTTGTTATTTAAAATTTAAACCATTTATTTCTTTTCCAGAAGTCGAAATTTTATGAATTATCGTAGGTGTTCGCTCATATTGAATCTGGTTTTGTTCGTTTATATTCTTACTGAATGGTCTTTATGATATCACGAGTCGGTGCTGTTATATTATGGATGTATTGGATGCTCTATGGGGTTGGATAGTTTTATTTTACATATTAATTAGTTTGTTATTCCATGTCAAGGAAATGTTGGATATTTGGTTCTGGCATTTCGGAGAATTACTTGTGATATTATTTGGATATGATTAATCGTTTAATGTTTTCGATTGCGCACTTATACGAATTCTAATAGTGCAGTGAAAGTTAATCAGGGGAAATCTATGTCGTCAGTCATTACCGCGATGAAATAAAGGACATAGGGACAAGTGAATTGTTATATTACCCAGTTGGTTTCCCGTTAGGAGTCGGTAATCTCTTTGTATTCAGTGCAATAAATTTTCCTCCGTTTTATTAGTGTTTTATATTTTCTATTTTTTCATCGAATTATTTAAGCTATTCTAATTTCGTGTGGGAATTAATCAATATTTGGGCTTGGTAATGATCATCTTTTATTCATGCGGGAGATTGAAAAGGTGCTACTACTATTTCGAATGATAAAATACGCTCTGGTTTGAGATTTAATTAGGTTTATTACCTTGTTTTACTTAACGAATTATTTTAATTCTTTGTCCTTAAATTATTGCATCTTTACTAATAAATTACTGTATTTCATCAACGGACATCTTGGTTTTAAGCACAGATTTACTTTATTTTTGCCAATACATTACTTCAGTTTCGATTAGTGGATCACTTTATTGTGAAGTACAGAATTACCTAGTTTTAACCCGCGATTACCGAATTAATTTAATAAACAAATCACTCCGTTTTTCCTTGCTAAATACTTTAAATTTTGTACTGGATTTCTTTATCATTAATCTATTTTAACCAATAAATGGACTACTCTATTTTAATAAATTTTTTTTAAATCAATAACTCAAAGCTTTACTTCCCTTTTTTCCCAAAAAATTACGTGATTTTTAATCAAAAATTTATTTTACTGTTACCCAAATTACTTTAATTTTTAAGCCATGAGTTAATTTAGTTTAATCCATGAATTACTTTAATTATTTATGAATTATTTATGATTTTTTATTATTTTATTTCGAAATGTAAATTCAATTTAATGTACTACTAATTAATTTATTTCCAAATATCAATCTAATTTAGTTATACCAACGATTTCAAATTAATTTATTCCCCTGCCCTTTCCCTTTAATAGACCTTAGGCGCATTTTGTGTTTATATTATATTTACTGAGTGCCCACTGGACTACTCGGTGTGATGATTTTGAGCCGTGTGTAATATAAATTTTAGGTCGATTTTACTGAAAGGAGAAACGAGGAAGCAGCCAGAGACTTCTTCCTTATTTCTCGTTTCATCTATAAGGACAATATTGACGTTACGACCCCCTGCGTTCCGCACGCTGAGTCTTCACGGGTACATATCATTGGCGATCTTCCACGCACTTACACGAATCTGTACTATGCAGATTTTGCTTTCTTGCGTTAGGTGTTGGCTGTGGGCCGGAAAAATTTCGACAAAATTAAGTTTAGTTTATTTAAACATATAAAACAATGTATTAATATTAATAATATTTATTAATTATAAACAAATAAACATAATTACCATCCAATGTCAATAAAAACAGCATAATATTGCATAAAAAATAAAAATACCTCTCCCCCCACGCCGACATCCAAGCAGAGCTCTACCGAGGTTACAAGGATGTGACGTGGAGAGAGGGCTCCAAAATTGAATGTTTCTCACCTAAAAATACTATTTCTAAACAAGTTCAAAGTAATTTGAATATGGTTTTAAACACAACTTCAAAATTGGTTTCAAAATGGTTTTACAAACGATTTCAAAAAATGGTTAACTTTAATGTGAAAATGGATCAGTATTTATACCTATTTTCCTCGCATGTTAAATTTGGTGCAGTAAAACAAAATTCGACCTTGTTATTTTCTAGTAAATTATATTCTTTATTTTTATTATTTTTTGATTTATTTTTATAATTTTTGATTTAGGATTTTTATTGAATTATTACTAATTCAAATCTTTTGATTTAAGTTTCATTTTCATGAACTTTTATTAATTTATCAATTATTGTCGAATTTGTTGTGTTTTCTTGTTATGTTTGTGTTGGTGTCGTGCGAATCTTGGTGCGTTTTGTTATTATTTTAATTTATTTTTATGTTTATTATTTTATATTTAATTCTCTTTTTCTCATATTTGATAGGGTTTAATTGGTGTTTAATAGGTTTATTTAAATCTGCATGTTATATTTGCATGTGTGTTACTGATCCATTAAAACATTTTCCAAGGCCGTTTACGTTCTGGCCTTACATTATTATTAATATTATCATTATTATTACTAATATCATTATTACTATTATTATTCGTTTGATATTATTATTATTATTATTGACCCATTGTTATTACTATTGTTCTGGTTATCAATTTTTTTTACAATATTATTACTTATCGGGGATTTATTATTATTATTGTTATTATTATTATTATTATTTCTCTAAAATTATTATTATTATTATTATCACTATTATCACTAATTTAGCCTTATTATCACTATCACCTTAGTTAATTCAACATTATTATTATTACTATTATTGTTATTATTATTATTGTCAAAATAGTATTATTAGTCTTATATATCTATTTCTATTATTAATATTATCAAAATCATTATTAGTAATATTATTATTATTACCCTTGTTAGTGTTACTATTATCATTTTTGCAACAAATACCCTCACAAATAGATATAACACAAAAAAAGATCACCTCGAGAAAATTTCTATATTTATAAATAACAAAAATAAATTTCCAATGAGACGCTTCGTTTGGATTGAAACGAGACCTAAACCAGAGAATCCTGAAAATAGAGGCTGATAAAATCAACTTTAAATAAGCCTACCAACTTCTCAGAAAACGTCCGTAATACCGGAGGGCGACCGAGTAGGCTTAGTTGCTGTGGGAAGCTTGAGAAGCATAGGAAATTAGTTGAAAAGTATCAAAAGAAAATCAATATTACTTACTATAGGATTTATCACTTGTTTGACCCGTTGCCATGACAATAAGCGACGAGCAAAAAACTAAAACAAATATATAAAAGAATACTATATAATTAAATTTATCCTAAACCCTTAAGCTTTGAGAATCGGAATGGTGGCTGATAATACAAAATAATATATTTTATCATATAGTAATGTAAATCTTATTTTTACAATGAAATTCTATAAATTATATTATGGTGGGTTACAGGGTTTCGTTATTTGTTTATCTTTATGGTTGCCCCAGTAACGCCATACAAAATGATTCTAGCGACCACTTGGCACCCGTTGCTAGGCAACGTTGGAAATGTGTTCAAGTGGTGGATTGTCCGCAAAAATTGAGTATTATCACTAGTACTGTAATTGCTCGGACAACCCTCGGGTTCACGAGCTGTCGATAGAAGACCTATGCTCGCTTAGCTCTGTCCCATGTGTAAGAAAGTTCATGATCAGATGTGGAATGACGGTTCGAAACCGCGATGCGAGTATTCATAGTAATACCTATACGTACGGGCATCTAGGAAATAATTTAACTATAACTGCAACTACTTTATTTAAATCAACAAAACACATAGCCTTCGTGAGTTAATGGGGTGGGTTTGGAGGTTGTGCTGCTTGGCGTCGGGCACGCTCCTTGCGTCCCGGCCGACGATTATTCGATGGAGTGACGGACTGATTGGTGGACTGACGATTTGTATGTGGCATTTGGGACGGGGCGAAGACGAGCGGGTATGTTACTGCTTCCCCCTCCCGACAGACTGCTAAGGCGACTTCTAATCCTCTGATCTGGGTGCGCAGATTCTGATTGAGCTGTCGCTCTTCCGCCCAACCCTTTTGTGCTGTGGTTAGCCGGAGATATAATGTCTTCATTTTTCTCGGATCCGACCAAGTTGCCTTGATCTGTTGCACCTCTTTAGCCATCTGGATGATTTGGTTGAGGAGATCCGCGTTTGCGTTCCTTGCACGATCTAGTTCAGCTTGCAGGATTTGGTTGGTTGTCATTACTGCAATGGACAAAAATCGTTAAATTTTCTCTACTGATTTACATAACTTGTATTCATAATTATCGTAAACATAATTATTAAAAACGGGTCTATCCATGCAAACAATTGAAACGAAATGACAATTTAACAAAAATTTCTTTTTTCAAAACAACACTTGATCATGTTTATTGTTCATGTTTTTAAGGAATCAATGTTCTTCATTGAACGGCCTCTTTAGGTTCTTCTTTGGAGTAACTACTGGATATGGACGTCGGGTATCGCGGACTGGGCGAGGTGGATAGGCTTCCGCAATCCGCCCGGCGAGGATGTCTTCTTCTACATTTGCGAGATACATCCTCGCCTTAACCACCTGTAGATCTACCTGTTCCTGCACCTTTTCCCATTGGGTGAGGAGGTTCCGCGCAAGATATATGTTTCCGCAGCTGGATACTGCTATCCGGCGAGTCCACAAGGGTCCTTTTCGAGGCCCAGTATCCGCCAAGTAGTGGGATACGGCCACTGTTGTCGAAGCTTATCGAAAATTGCCGTAGTTGACGGAGCTCCTTCCCGACCCTGTTCGTCGGTTACTTGACTAGCGGTCCAATCGAGGGGCATGTCTAAAATATCATCGTAATCAGATTTAATTAAGTCGTCCGCTTTATTATAACAATCGACTAAATGATGACTATATTGTCGCTATTGGACTTATCGAATTTAAACTTATTAAATTCTGTTGCCTTTGATTATGATTGCAACTTTTTGTAAAACGACTAGGACTGTTTACTTATAAGTTCTAGGTGTGCTATATTTCGTTGACTATCTTTTCTCATGACGCTCCTATGTATCTCTTAATGGTTATAATGATTTTCCAAAGGAATTGACACTCCGTTATTATACCAGTTGGGTTATGGGCATTCAGGGTTTAACAGAAGTTTATGTATGATCTAACAGCTTGACATTAAGTATGGTAAGACACGGTTATTAGTTAATTAATTTTCGTTAAAAACAGGGACAACTTTGATGGTCATTACTTCAGGCTTTCACTTTGTTAAATTAAGTAGGGGAAGCTATGGGAGGTCTCCTTATGAGTTCGTTTTTTGAATGAAATCTATTAATGGCCAAAACTCTAGATTACGCGGAAATTTGACAATCGTGTAGAATTATTGTAAGGACACGTGGATTTATTTATTTTACGTTGAATCGACAAACGATCTTGGAATGTTGATTTCACGACTTAATATTTACAAGCGAACGGCGATAGTTGAATCTATATCCGGCGTTTATCTTAACAATTTGATATTTACCAGCGAACGGCGATAGTGAAATTCAGTAAGTCTATATCCGGTGTTTATCTTATTCTTATTTTATTTGCAGGATTTATCGATTTATCTTAGATGTATTTACTGGAATATAATTTTACAATTATGTTGAAGTGATTTGGTAAGTTAATATTTCAGCTGTTTGGATATATTTTATCGACGTTTTTTAGGACAAAATTTACTTGACTCTATAGCGGATCTCGGAACGGTTACAATAAAACGCATGTGGAATTTTATTATTGGGATTTTATTCGGCATTTTTCGGGATTGTTGGATTTAATTTAATTCCTAGCAGTCGGTAAGCGTAACTCTATGACTGTTTGTTTCGTGTAATATTAATATAATATTTTGATTGTTTCTCTGATTTATCTGTTATCCTAAATTTTGGTCATTTTTATTTGCATCGATTTTATATAAATCTATTTTTAAGCAACAACCTATTTTCCTTAATTTATGTTGGATCCATGAATTTATATTAATTTACAGAAAAAATTTGTTTTAAATCAATAATTTTCATTACTTTTACTCGAGGAATTATTCTATTTCAAATCAAGGAATTACTTTATTGATGAATTACTGTAAGTTTTACTTTAATTATAATCACTCGAATTACTTATTTTTACTTTAAAATTTGTTAAATCGATAACTTACTTTAAGCAATAGGCTATTTTATTTTTAATAAATTATTTAAAATTTCTAATTAATGAATCAAAGCTTTACTTTATTTTTACTCAAAGATTTACTGGATTTTTATCAAAGCATTATTTTACTTTTATTCAAATTAATTTAATGTTAATTGAGGAATTACTTGGTTTACCCCACAACTTTCTTTAGTTTACTCAACGAATTAATTTACTGTTAGTCAATGAATTTACATTATTTAGCTCTAATCAATAAATTAATGAATTACGTTAATCTTGCTCAATAATTATTCTAGTCAATTTAATTTAATCAACGAGTTATTTATCTTTAACCAATAATCAATAATTTACTTGAATCAATGAATTACTTATTTAATGATTTTTATTATTTCATTCCGAAATGTAAATTCGATTTAATTATACCAATGATTTTTATCTATTTTATTTCAAAATATTAATCCAAATGAGCTATATCAACGACTTCAATTTAATTTATTCCCGTACCCTTTCCCTTTAATAGGCCTTAGGCGCATATTGTGTTTATATTATATTTAATGAGTGCCCACTGGACTACTCGGTGTGTTGATTTTGAGCCGTGTGTAATATAATTTTTAGGTCGATTTTACAGAAAGGAGAAACGAGGAAGCAGCCAAAAGACCTCTTCCTTATTTCTCGTTTCTTCTATATGGATAATATTGTTGGGCTATAAGCCATCACTAAAACAAAACAACCATGAAAAAGTCATGTCGAAAAATTATGAGAATGGCTATTTGTAACACAAGCACGCACCGCAAACAGAAATTAAAAATATAATAAAAACATTAATTAAAACAAAGTAAAAAAAAATAACATAATTAATTAAAACAAATAATTAATAAACTTTGCACGAAAAATACATAGAAAAATAAAGTAAAATTATAAAACCGCCAAAACCTTGCAAAATAAGGTTTAGAAAATACACAGGCGGAGGAGGCGACCAGAATAAGAATCAGCAAAAAATAAAAATACAAATTTAATAAAATTAATATTAAAAAATTAAGAAAAATAAATAACAAAAGAGAAAAATATAAAATTAAATAAAAGCCATCAAAAACCCGAAAAAATGGCCAAAAAAGATTCGAAATTAGCTGATTGGTCGCACACACGCACGAAAACAGTATAAATACAATAGCCATTGTCATAATATTTAACCTTAAAAAACTTTAAAAATATTTTTGAAAACTAAAAATTTTGAATTTCGAACTTTGGTAAGCTTATATTTCATTAAATAAATTTTTGAAATGTTTATTGTTTTAAGTTTTTAAATTTTAATCATGGATGGTCGAGGTACTTTTAGTATCGACGACAGGTCCCCCTAATTTAATATGATTTTATGTTGTAATTTGTGGAAGATGGCTTGGCAGGATTCAATTCCCTCAGTTAATTTTGAGGGATGTTGATGTGCTGCCTTGTCGTCAACCACCCTTCGGTGTCTGCCGGTATGGTCAGGTCTCGTCACACTGATCGCAGAGTAGGACGCCGTCGTACTTCACCGTGGCGGCCATTGCAATGTTGGTCGGAGCGGTAGGGATTAAAATGCGGGAATATCGACATAGCTAGGGGGAAAACATTCAAATGAATGTTTAGGTAGGGATGCAATTTTTGTTTAAAACCTGTCGAATTGTTATATGAAAAGGGACGACTAGGGTTAAGTCGGTGGAAACAAATGACTGATTAGAAAAATTGAATGTTTCTTTTATTTTTGCCTTTTGTAAGAAATGGTTTTATAGAACATCTTTAAATAAAAATTAAATTTTTTTTTTTAAACTCAGTAAATGATTGGAGCATCAGCATTTTTCTTTTCTGCATCGAATGTTTTGTTTACTAGTTCAAATGACAAATAGGATATCTTCACAATTAATATCAAACCATGAAATGAATGTGATAGAGAATGTTTGAGGAATGTTCGGACTAATTAATTTTAAATTTTATAATTATTATATTTTATTTATTTATCAATATAACCCATTAATGGAATGAAACTCTCCCTCGTTTAGTCAGGAAAATCTCAAGAAAATCCTTCTGAAAATTCTCATCAGACGTTTCAATAATCAAAATTTCTTTTCTAAAAATGCATCCAGGATACAAAATCCCCAAATCATCGCGAAAATCAGATACCACGGCATTACAATTGAATCACGATTTATGCCAACAAAGATATAACAAACTGTTCGCGGAGCACGAACGCACGCTCGGCACGTGGTTCGCTCCCGAAGCGGTCAAAATCCTCTAGGATAAAATCCACCGGTTGTCGAGATGCCGAGAGGATTTAATTGCAGAGAACCGGGCTCAGCGAATCATAATAAATGACCAAAGCGCCGTCTTGGTAGCATCATTTACGGAAGCCGAACTGGTAAAGCGCCTAGCGGGTCGCGATCTAGCGGTAAAGTTGAATTTGATCCCCGCGAACCATCTTCCGGAAACGACTCAAGCTGGTCCAGCTCAGACACCTAGGACCAGCAAGAAGCACCATCCCAGCAAAAATCGTCGTCGCCGTGAACGACGCCGAGCTGAAGGCCTCACAATCTTAAATAATGCTGCGCAAGTGCTCGAAGAAGCCGCCGCACTCGTCGCAGAGCAGCACCCAGAATTTGTGAAAGAAGATGACACCGCTTCAACCCCGAAAAGATCAGCAGAACTGGTGCTACCAACTCATGGGAAGGAAACTGATGAGATACCAATATGCCTAGACATTTCACCCGTCGAAAATTCCACCACGACAATGAAAGAGAGATCGCCGACTCTCGCGAGCTGCTGGATGGACGAATTTGGAGAGGAATTATGTCATACCGTTCCTCAGGTCGGAACTACGCCATTTCAATCCCTCCGGAACAAACGAAAGTTCCCCGTCGATATCGACGAATGACCACCAAATGGAAAGAAGGATGGACTCCATTATCCTGATATTATTTATATATTCCTATACTAATTATATTTTTGTGATTTCTTTTTGTTAAATTTTATTAAATCCAATAAAAGTATATTTTTGTAATTCTTGTTATTTTAATAATTTCTGATTTCGCTAATTAATCGAATTATGAATGGATGTATAAAGTTTGGTTGGATTGTATTAAGATGTTGATGGAACCTTATGTATGCATGAAGTAGGTTGAGGAAGTTCTTATTTCACTCGTAAAGTCGGAATTAAGAGATCTCAGTTAACAAAAATTTAAAATTTCAGTTTTCATTCTAGAGATACTAATGATTAAGAAGTAATTTTGGTTAAAAGATGAAACAAGCATTCTCGGAGGAGTTTATTTTTCTTAAATTATTAATGAGGTTGTGATAAACCCAAGAATTTCGGCCGATATAACAGAAATTTCGATAATTTATATAATAATTTAAATTTTTACATGTTATTTAAATAAAATACCTTATGATTTAAAACAAATTTCTAGGTTAGAAAAATTTACCTATCCTCAGTAGTTTAGGAAATTAAAGTCGGAAAATCAGATAAATTCGAGAAGCTGAATTTTAAATGTCTATTCATAAATATTTTATTTCTATTAAAGTTTCTAAATCATCATATTTAAATTTCATTAATTAAATACCAAAAATTAGTTTTTACTAAATTCAATTAATAACGAATAGGTAAGTGACAAAAACCTAGTAAGGGTACGGTTCACTACAATCGGTAATACCTATGTTGCTATGTATTAAAGCGACTAAGGGAAAACAATATGCAGGACGTATGCATGGGTTCGCCATAGAATTGTTGGGTTATTATTATTGAAAGTCGGTTCCCTCTGACTCCTCGTGTCCTTTTTCGATCAAATAAGCAAACCCAACACAGAATGATTTTATTTGCACTTTATCACAATAACAAATCAATCCTTTGGTTCAATATTTGTAATCACAATTTCACTACTTGATTTGCACCTTTTAACCACTGTTTGGCTCGGATTATCTTAGGGTAGGTTGTCCAAGGGAGAACCACCCTGTCTGATAGATAACCTTGACTTTTACTTGGATTTGGATTTCTCTACTAACCTACTACTGCTCGTTCACGTCGATTCACTCTAGTTAATAATATCTGCTCTCTCGTATCTAGTTAATAATAATTGTCCTTTCTTGTCTGGTTGATAATGTCTCTTTCTTGTCTGAGGAATTCTGGTCCTCTTTTCTTGTCTGATGAGTTGTGGTCCTCTCGTGTTTTTCCCTCTTTCTTTTATACTCCTGCTCAGACTGTTTTCCGACGATTGTCAACAATAGGTTCTGCATTATCAAATTATCATTAATAATTACCTTTCAGACCGACATTTGTCAACAACGTTTGACGTTGTTTAGGCTAATTTATCCTACTATATTATTCCGTCTATGCGCCGGGTTTTCCTTATCTCTCGGGTTTTCCACATCTCTCGGGTTTTCCATTGCCTCGGGCTTCCCATTGACTCGGGCTTCCCATTAGTAATTAATTTTCTTAATTAATTTCCTTTTTTATTTTATATCATTTTCTAGGGACCCCTCACTCAATTTTTATCATTATTTCCGGACTCGTCTCTCAATTTGGCGTTCAACCATACCAATTTCCCCCCGATCATTATTACTTTCGAATTTTATACATTTTTTTAATTAATATTGCACTTTTATCATTTTTTTGTGTTTTATCGATTTTACTGTGCTTTTTCGTGATACCCCAACATATCTCCCCCTTTAATGAAGATTCGCCCTCGAATCTATTCCTTTGAAAAGGTCCAAATTTAAGAATTTGGTTTTTATTCAATATAATAATAATAATGATAATAATAATAACAATAACATAATAATGATAATAACAATAGATTTTAGTAAATCGGAAAAATATTCCGATAATAATAATAATATTAATACTAATGATAATAATAATAATAATAAATGATAATAATAATACTTTTTGTCTCTATCCATCATTGCCTAATTAATTTATTTTCAATAAATATTTATTTTGTACATCATTCATATATTGAATACAAAATTATAACTTAATATTTACAAAAATTGGGTAATTGTAGAAATTTATTTTCATATATTTGTTAGAAATTTTCATATAATTATTATGAAAATAAAAAATTTTACGAGTTATAAAACGATTTGAAAATGACACAAATAATAATAATGATAATAATAATAATAATAATTTAATTAGCCAGAGGCTAAATAATTTATAATAATAATGATAATAATAATAATAATAATAATAATAATAATTTAATTAGCCATAGGCTAATAAATCAAATTTGAGATGATAATCGCGCTCTACCTGGTAGATAGGAATTGTAATAATAATAATAATAATAATATGATAATAATAATAATATAATAAATAATTCAGGTGCTCTGGAATATTATTCCCCTCTCTCCTCACCAGAATGTACATGGCGACATTTTTGCAGTCTTCCATTTGAATTGTCTGCAATGAAAAGTTAGAAACACACAGAAACCTATACAAAGCTGAGATTTATTGTAGTTATTGTGGAAGTGATTGCTGCATTTTCATTGGTCATTGATGCCGACTTGAGCAGGCATGCATGCCATGTTAGAAATATTCAAGGAGGGGGATAAACACGCCGACAATCCAGACATGTATCCGCTCACAACAACAACGACAACCAACAATAACAACAAAGATAATAATGCTAGTAATCAATCTCGTTCCAGCCTTGTGTCGGCAACAATAATAATGATAATAATAATAATTAATTTAATTGGTTGGGAAATTCCCAAACTTAGAAATTTTGTGTCGGCAACAATAATAATGATAATAATAATAATAATTAATTTAATTGGTTGGGAAATTCCCAAACTTAGAAATTTTATCAGATTTTGTTCAGTATTTAAAGATTTTCGATTTTGATTTTCGATTTTGTTGAAACATATTTGATTTTAATTTAATTTTTGTGGAAACATATTTGATTTTAATTTAATTTTTTTTTGTGGAAACATATTTGAAAGAATTAAGTTGATGTAATTATTTTAATTTAAGATTTTTTTGGAAACATATTTGATTTGATTTTAATTTAAGATTTTATTGATATTTATTTGGTCATTATCATTCGATTTTATTGATATTTATTTTGATGGTTTTATTCTTCTAAATGATTACGAAAGCAACTCTAAACTTCTCGAACAGATAATAGAACAGAAATAATTGACAGTCATTTGCAGATCTAAAGAAGTCCTATTAGAAGTCAAACAAAAATGCATCAAATATTCTACCCTTTTTTTGTTTACAGTTGTTTGATTTGTTTTGGATTTATTATGGTTGTTTGGTCATTTAATAGTTTCCAGTGATATTAATAAATTAGAATTAGAATAAACAGTTTTTTAATCACTTGAATTTAATTTAATAATATTTTATTCAGAACTGCTTACCGATTGGAAAATACTTTTATAATATTAATCCGGCTATTTCATGTTTTATTATATTGATGCTTTGTGTTACTGGCTTGATGGTTCAATTCTTTTTCATTGGTGTAATATGGTCTTGTTATCAATATATTATTGCGTCACTGTGTCACATATTACCAACACCACGAAACAATGTGAATCAAAATGGGATTTGGGGTTTGGATTTATGGTAAGTTATTTTGTCTCCTTAATATCGTTAAAGAAGAAAGATGCCGGAAATAAGTGACATTGTTTTCGAGGAATTGCCGAGATATGAAGTAAATTCTATTATTATTTAAAAAAAACAATAAGGAGATTTACATTTTTTTTTTTTCATCAAAAACAATAAAACTTATAATACTTATTTGAATTTTTTTTTTTTTATTGTGTTTGTAGGCTATATTAAAACATTCCATTCCTCCTGCTGGTTACGCCAGGCTGCAGGCATGGGGAATGGATCTTCTTGTGAGTCTCAGATCCCGAAGTTCGAGATCCGAGGCTTTCGAGAATTGATAATAATATTAAAATAATAATTTGAATAGTAATAATGGCAAATTTATTTATTTATTTATTTATTTTTTTTTTGTATGGGACGACATAAATCAAAAGACGAGATTTAATAAATTAATATTTTATAAATAATAATATAAATAACATTAATTTATTTCATTTCAAGTTTCAGTGTTTTTGATCCACATTTATAGTGAATGACCGTTTTCTTTTTCTTGTATGTTAGCTGGTTTATTACGATAGTTTCTTCACTATCGACTTCCAATGAATTCAATGGAGTTTTTCTCTTTCTGCTCCTCGGCGAGATACTTGACCAAGGCTCGAATATTGGTTGGATTTGATAAATTGGTTCGTGGATTATCAAACCCAAACTCTCCTCAATTGTTTCGATCGTCTCTTCTATTGCCCATTTTAATTGAATAGTTTGAATTTCACCATCAGTTTCCATATCCTCTGCTGACGTGAGGTCAATTTCTTCTGTGATTTTGGTCATTGATGTTGAAACGGTGTTATGAAGTTTCCGATATTCCTCCAACGAATATTTCTTCGATGGCTGCTTCTTTGGTATTTCAACATCATCAATCCACAGTTTCTCAATGTGCAAATATATTCTTCTTATATTCTTTACATCTTCAAGGGCTGAGTGTATGCCCACCTGCATTTGTTCTCCAAACAACTCCTGAACAACAGTTTTTAATTTGAAAAATTCTCCTCTTCTGGAAACTCCAAACTTTCCCAATGCTTGCGCCGTTGCCAAATCTCGAACACCATGCAACTGGTTTACCCAAAGTTTTAAATATTGTAGTTCCGCATGAAGATCGTGGCCAATTAATATCTTCCCAACTACCAAATTTTGGACTTCCTGCATAATTAAATATTGGTCATTTTGATTCCTACTTGCCACTTCCGTTATTCCATGAATTTTGAATTAAAATGCCACAATTTTCCTCTTGGAGTAAGGTAGACATCCTTTATTGTTTTTCCATAATAATTCATTATCGCAATAGATAGCGGTACCATCTGTTTGGTTTCTGATGTTCCATATTCCGCATCTATAAACAAGATCTTATTTCTTATCTCTTCTTGATCCATTTCTTTCTTAAAAATGACATTCTTCTTTTTAGCATTTCTTCTGTGATTGCCAACAATTTTCATCCACAGGTAGTGTTGATATTACCTGCGGTATTTCTTGAGCTTCGTTTTTCGTTCTGGTTTCGAACACAACCAGTGCATTTTCATTTGCTGCTCTCAGCCTTTTTGTCATTGCTTCCTTCTGCATTTTCCACGACGATCCCTGATGCATTTCCCACCATATCTTCTGATTGTCTTCGATCATTTCAACATTTCCTTGATAACGTGGAGCATGAATTCGTCCTTTGTCGTTATATTTATCTCATCTGCAAGTTTAATTCCAGCTTGCCTATTCACTCTGAATATTTGGATCTTCATTTTCCTATCATCTATTCTCAGGTAGTTTGGAATTTGCAAATTTTCTTCGATAATGTATGGATTTCGTCCAACATCGTTCCTATGTAGCTTTAGATAGCTATCATAAATTGTCCTTGCCCATTGAATTTGTTGCATTGCTAAAATATAGTTCGTTAATTTATTTCAATTTTAAAAAATTGACGCTAGAGTCAAGGTAAAGTACCCTAAGGATACTGACTCAACTCGTAGCGTATAAATAATAATATTAATAAAAAAATTAATTACCTATTTTAATTTGAATTTTTATACTAATTTTATTTACTTTTTTTTTTCTTATATACCCCTTAATAAATTTTCTTTGCCCAAAATTTTTACCTGCGCAAATTTTGTTTCCCCTTCTTTGCTCTCAACAGCCAATCAAACTCATCAATGATCGAAAGGTGCAAATCTTTACATTATTCAAAATACAAAGTTGATACTTATACTGTACTACTACATTATCATAATTGCATGCAAAATAAATGTATCTCACTACACGATTGTCTCCTCATAGACAATCCAAGGTCTTTGGGCCATGGATTGACGCTCAAGTTGTTGCTTTAGTTTCCGAAGATATACTAGCGATGCGAGAAGAAAAATGATGGAGAATGATATCACACTGATTGTACAGATCGATAAAATTACAATTATGGTTTCATTGTTATCAGATGAAGATGATGTAGTGTTATTCTCACGAATTTGCACATTAGCCATATAGTCGTTGAACGAAGGTAACATTGTTTTTTGTTTTCGAATATTTACATTAGAGATATGAGAATAATTGGTGTTCTTTACGAGTCCCGTTGAATTATATACAACTCGAATGAATCTCGTTTCGACAAAAATGATTTCCCAGGATTGAAATTTGATATGCGTTTGTAATACTTGATTTTTATGATTACCACTTTTGATTTAGATCGTATTTGCTGAAAATTTAACATTTTAAAGGTAAAGTTACTTGTTAACGTGGCTTGAATTTTCTCATGATAATAGATCATAACTTTTTCATTCATACCTGAATGCCGTGAAATATTTAGTTTTTGGTCAACTAACTGTAAATGAACTCGATTTGTTTCGTTTTGCAACAAAAGTGATTTCCGACTAAGATAGATCTTGACCCACCGGTCATTACTCTCTGTACCATTATCGTGCAATACTTTTTCGTAGTAATGAACTGCGATATCGTAGGTATGATGCAGTTTTAGATTCGCATAATGCACGAAAGACCTTCTAACATTCAACGTATCGATTGTATAATTCTGAAAAATTATTTTCACTTGTTGGGAATTTCGGGGTTCCCAATATATATTGATTCCATTCAGCACTGGTTCTATGGAAACGTAGTTATTTAATGTTTTTGTCCATATTTCAATCTTAATCAGGTTCATTATTTTATTACCATTTATTTGGGGTTGCACTTGTTTTATTAACCATGGGTATTCATAATTTATTGTTAGTTGACGATCTACATAAGTATTTTTATTAAAATTCAACTTCACTGGTGGTTCAAAATAATTCAGTAAATTACTTATTTCTATTTCTTCGGTCGGTGCACAACGATAGATCCATACCATCTGGGTACACGTGGCATAAATATCAACTTTTTCCATTAACGGGATCCTTTTAATAGCGTAATTTGGAAACGATGGAGTCGCATTCGACCCTAACACATTGATTATCATGAGTGTTGTAACGAACAAAGTTTTGTTGATATATCCCAATGGTGAGCGATTTTTTGCTGTCTTTTGTTTGAGCGCGGTGTGCCTTTCCACGTTTTTGTCTTTAGATCTCAATTGATACTTAGTGTCTTCTGCAACTGGCACCTTTTTACATCGATTAGCATGAACGATAATTGTTCCTGCCTTTTTATTATTTTGTGGACGTAATTTTAGATTAGTTTCAGTGTATCACATACTACGTATGGTCCTTTAAATGGTCTCTGTAATTTTGGTGATAAACCCTTTGCTGGTTCTGGTTTATGTACATATACTAAATCTCCTACCTCAATATTGTGAGCATGTGCTCGTTTATCATAGCACTCTTTATACGCTTCTTGACTATGTCTTATTTTAAGTCCAGCTTGAGTCCATACCGATTGAAGTCTTTCTTGCATAATTACTTTGTAATCAGATATATCCATGTACTGTGAGATAGGTGCTTGAAATTTTAAATCAACCGGCATGTTGTTCCGCCGTAAATACATGAGATAGAAAGGTGTTTCACCGGTACTCTCATTCACTGCATTTCTATACGCAAATAAGCATGGCTTGATAAACAAATCCCAATCTTTCTGTTTTCTATTTACGTAGGATGATATCATATTGATTAATGTTCCGTTAAATCTTTCAACTAAACCATCCGTTTGTGGATGATAAGGCGATGTACTTAGTTTCAGTATCCCGAATAATTCCGTGATTGAGATAAACAGTTCACTTTGGAAATTCGTTCCTTGATCAGTAAGTAATTTCTTCGGTGCTCCATATCGAAAAATAATATTTTCTACAAATATCTTTGCAACTGTTTCCGCTTTTTGATTTTGCATCGCATATGCTTCAGGCCATTTAGTTAGATAATCACAGAACACAATGATATACTTGTTGCCATTAATTGTTTCAGGTAACGGACCAACAATGTCCATTGCAGTAATTTCCATCGGCGCTCCGGGCACTGGCATAGGTTTCAAAGGTACTTTTATTTTCTTTCCCGTATTTCGCCTGGTTAAGCACACTTCACAAGTATGACACCATTTTCTGACATCTGATTCAATAGTGTCCCAATAATATTTTTGTTTCAATCTTGATAATGTCTTCCGAGCGGATAAATGTCCACCTAGTGCTCCATCATGGTATATTAACATTAACGTTGTTCGATGTTTGGTTGGAACCACAATTAATAAGTTTTCATTTTTAACACATTTTAACAAACCATCATGAATGATATATTTATGTTTTTCGTCAACTATATGTTCCAGTCACTTTCCTTTTTGATCGTGACTGCATGTTTCCGCAATTGATTTAATTCATTATCCTTTTCCTGATCTTTTTGCAGTTCCTGCAAATTATTAGCGGTTTTGATTGCCATAAATATTGTATTATTATAATTCATTTCATTATTCTTACTCTCATTATTTACAGGGATTCTCGATAGCGTATCCGCATTTCCATTTGATTTACCTGTTCGATATTTAATTTCGAAATCATATTCTTGTAGGGCTATTGACCATCGGATCAGTTTGCTGGCTGAATCCCGATGTTTCATCAACCATTGTAACGGATTATGATCAGTAAACACAACAAATTTTCTGCCAACTAAATACTGTCTAAACGTTGCTATACCGTAAACCAATGCCAATGTTTCTTTCTCAATTGTAGAATAATTCTTTTCATGTGGCTTTAACGTTCTACTGGCATATGCTATTACGTGATCTTTCTCACCTTCGACTTGTTGTCCTAATACTGCACCAATGCAAAATTACTTGCATCTGTCATTAAAATGAATGGTATTCTAAAATTTGGGCATCTCAGTATAGGTTTTTAATCAAGCTTTCTTTAAGTAATTCGAATGCTTCTTGTTGCGCTTTTCCCCATTTAAATTGAGTCTGCTTTTTTAATAATACATTTAAGGGTTGTGCTACATGAGAAAAGCTTTTAATAAATTTTCTATAATAACTAGCTAAGCCTAGAAATTGTCGAACTTGGTCTACATTTTCAGGGATTGGGTATTCTTTAATTTTTCTCACATTTTCTGGGTTTGGTTGCAATCCATTTCGAGAAATAATATGACCTACATAAACCACTTCTGATTTTCCCCATTCACGTTTAGAGGGTTTTATTTTAGATTAGTCTTTAGTAATCTTCTAAATACCGTTTCCACATACTTTCAGATGTTCTTTAAAAGTATTTGAAAATATTATTATGTCATCAATATAGACTAATGCATGTGGGATATCACGTAAAACAAAATTCATACCTCGCTGGAACGTAGCAGGTGCTCCAGTTAATCCAAACGGTAACACATTAAATTCATACAATCCTTTACCATCAGAAAAAGCCGTTTTTCTTCGATCTTCTTCTTTCACTTTAAATTGATTGTAACCTTTATTAAGATCGATTACTGTGAAAAATTGTACCTCTCCATTTGATCAAACATTTCTTGTGGAACTGGAATAGGATATGTATCCTTTCGCGTAACTTGATTTAATTTCCGATAATCAACACAAAATCGCAGATCGCCGTCTTTCTTTTTAACAACTACTATTGACGATGAAAATGGTGAAGAACTATCTCGTATTATTTTGAACTCTTTCATTGCTTTTATCTGCCTATCACTTTCCTCTTGATGTATATATGGAATTCTATACGGTTTCAATTTAATCGGAGTTTCATCAAGTAATGGTATCTCATGTTCAATTACTTGGGTGAGTCCCAAATCGTACTCGTGTTTTGCAAACACCATTTTATATTTCTTTAATAACTCTGTGAATTCCCATTTTTGTGATTCTGTTAAATCATTACTAATGACTTGTGGCTCTTTGTAAATTTTAATATTTCTCGGTAATTTTCGGGATTTTCTCTATTTCAAACTTCGTTAGTTTTCCCAGTTTGGTTTTTGGTTTCATTTGGATGGGTTTCGTGTTTTGATTTACTATTCTCACTGGCACTGTTTGGTCTTTGACCTTTACCACTTCATCACACATTGGAATTTCGTATTTTTCTATTAGCTTCTCATTTGGTTCAAATATGCACTCGTCATCTGACACATCTAACACATCTGCATAATATATTACCTCACTTCTTGCTGGCAATTCTAGCGTCTGATTTAAAAACACCTCTCTCACCTTATGTCCTTTTTCGTCTGTCTGTCCTTTCATTAATCTCCCAGTTTTTAGATCAAGAGAAATTCCCTGTAGTTGTTCCATTACATCCATACCAATTAAACATCCGACAGGACTATTTCTCATCACTGACACATAATGCACTAATTCGTGATCACCAATAATTAATTCAGCTTTTAATTTCCCAATTATACTTAAAACATTGTGCGACATTGACCTTATTACTTTACTTGTTGGTTTCATCTTCGATTTCTCTTCAATTGTCAACAAATCATCTGATACTATAGTATTACTGGAACCTGAATCTAACAAAGCTTCACCTTTCTTCCATTGAACAAAATGTTTATTCGAGGCTGTTTGCCTTTATTTCCTAACGTCATCATTGCATAACTACACGGTAATCCGAATGTTTCTCCGTTCAATTTCTGCGCTCGTGGGTTCAATGTTATCTAATTCAAATTTAATATGTTCTACCGGTTTCATTTCTTTTAATTTTTCAGTTGGATACTTTGGTGCCGTTGGCGAAAATGTTGGTGTATACCACTTTGAAAGTGTTTCAATTCCGCTAAGTTTTGGCATAGGTTCTAATAAAAATTGTAGCTCTGGCTTTTTTTCACTCTTCATAATTCCTTTTGAAAAATATCTTTGCTCCTTTTTATCATCATTGATGTCATCATTATTATCATTATTGTGATCACTTGCTGCACATAGAGACACTTCACTTTTTTGATCGGTTTTCAGTTGTGCTCTCACACTTGCCATTTCTCTATATTGATGATGAGTAATGAAAAATCTCGCTAAAAATGGAAAACAACAATAATTATTTTCCATGACCATCCGGATATTACGTATATTCTATGAGCCGATAATATTTGTGACATTATTACCTTTATTGTTATGATTACAACATAGAATCCAATTAAGCCTGCGCATGCTTGTCCTAAAAACATGAATTTCCCCAGATCTTTTTCATCGTTTTATATGTTGCCTTTCTAAAGTGATCTGGTGTTAGAAGATATTCATAATTGACTTTACTTTCCCGTTAGGCAAAATTGTATCAATCATTTCTGAGATTACACGTTCCTTTTTGACGGAAATAACAAGTTTCTTTGAGCTTCTTCGATATCCTCACTTGCATAGAAACCCATTTGTGCCATTTTATTTAGGGATGTGAAATTTACTAGATATTCAAGATTTGTTAATTCTAATTTATCCGGAGTTCTCACTCCTCGGTAATCTGGTAATGCTATCCATGAATCCTGTGCTAAGCGATACAACGGAGCAAGTAATCTATTACATTCAAGAATTTTTGGCTTAGTTTGCTCGTCCAATAATATTCTGGTTATGGGTTCCATAAATCGCATTTTTCCGTTTATACTCACCGGCAATTCATTTGTACATTTTTCGTATTTCATAATTTTCACTGTAACTGCTTTACATTTATAGCTATATAGGGCCTCTCCGAAGATTCTGGCAAATACACCGTTTTCTGATATTAGCATAGGTGCTACTAAGTTTGGATTTGTAATGGCCATTGCCATCCTGTTTCTAAGTATCTCTTTATTCAATTTGCAATCATTTAAAATCATTTCCCGATATATATTCTCCATTATGTTTTGACTAAAATGGTACAAATAATCAATTTTATTGTTAAAGTAGTGAGTGAGTTTAATATCATTTGTGTGTATTTTAGTTTTCGCCTCATGCACCATCATTTTTGATACGTAAACACCTCTGTAATTTGTTGCATAAACCATTTGCCCGCATTTATTGGTAGCCTCCTTTTTTATAAAACGCATACCATCTGTTGGTAATGTCGACATTAATACTGGTGTGGTTTTCCTCGTCCATACTGGAGTTGACCTAATTGTGCCATTCGATTTATAATTTATATTGAAATTATCGGGGCTTTCTCTAAATTGTTCTCCACTTAACTCTTTGAAAGTCATAGTTTTCAAATGTGCTAAATTACATACATCAGTTTTAACATCAAATACTAAAATGGATTCTCCTGTTTGGCAATTACTTTGTCTCATATTACAAAACGGATGCGTTTGAAGTTTTCCTGTTTCATCATCAAAAACTCCTTCAAATTCTCTTAATTCTGTCAAATATTCTTCAATCACCACTGATTGTTTAATAATTTTTTCATTTACTTTATATGGTTCTCCTTCGCACGTTCCATCTTGTTGTATTACTCCCTTTACAACAACTGTCTCTCTTATTCTGTGATTTACTTTTGCTTTTACTTTAATTTCCGGATTAATTTTTAACTCCTCTGTTTGAAACGCAGCTAAGCAGTTTTCTGGCATTACCTCTACTGGTCGTGGAATAGCGTGCATTTTTATCAATGATGTGTGGCTCCATTTACCACAGAAAAATACAAAAGTAGTTCGCTTCGCAATACATTCTCTAACTTTGGCTCGCCGTAGATCAGATTCTTGATACACATAATATTTTACATCATTTTCTACTTTCAATTTCTTTGGGTATGCATCCGGACATTCTGCCATGTCCACAACCGAATAAATTTTTCCCATTTCTGTTTGGGAACAATCGTAAGCTGTCATACCTGTAGCTTGTGTAGTTATTGTACAAAAAATAAAGAGCATAACTATTGCCCATGGGAATATCATCTTTTTTCTTAGCTTCGGGCTATCCTTTCCATTTAACGGTTTGTATGGTAATTTTTTTTCATCACTTTCATTTACTGTAAGATCATTATTCAACTTCTTCCAACCTCCATTATTTTTGACCCACTTCATAAAATATTCATTTGAGGTTCGTGCTGCTACATCTATCAAATTTTCCAAATTATCCGTTTCTGCTATCACATGAGCTCCAATTTCTAAGACCATATATGTTAAACTAGTTAACATTACTTCTTTGTCAATTCCATTTTTAATCAAATTTTCAATTAGTTTCTTATCACAAAAAGTTATCGTTTTCTCCAAATCTTTGCACAACACCTGGAAGTCTGTTTTTCATTTCAGTTACTATATTTCCTAACTCATACTCGACATCCATTTTTATTTCAAACGTCGGATATACTGCTTTAATCAAGCCCATTAAGATTATTTTTGTTTCATCAACTTCCTGTTCAATTTTCACTAAACTCCGCTTTATCTCATATAAAGTTCTAGGTTTCCTAACGATTATTTCACTATTTATTTCACCTCGGGGTGCCTCAAAAATTTCTTGTTTTTCAGGTGTTCCACCTGAATTTCCTTATTACTGAAAATTTCATCTACTTTTGTTTTCACGTTATCTTCCTCTATATCTGTATTTGAATTCTCCGAGTTATCCACTGAATCTACTTTCTGTTCCTTTATTGCTACTACACAATTTACTAAATACCCTGCCCTTCCATCAGCATCTAGGTATCCGTTTTCGTCTAATTCCTGTGGCTTAATCCACAATCATATAAATATTCATCATCATCTAATTCTTCATCTTTGACATCAATACAATAATTCCATCTTTTCCTATTTGGTTTGCAGCTCTTTTTCGTAACTTCTGAACCTTTGTACACCAATGTTCCTCTATATACTCTGTTTTTCCCCAATCTTCATAATCTATTGCTATAATAAATGGTTTTAATTCCATTCTAGTTTCTCTTAATTCTCTACCAAATCTTCGCATCAAACATTTCAATTTTTCTCCATACCTCGATTTATCATATAAATATGGTCGTATTATGTTTACTATTTCTAGTTTAGCATTTTCCTGTAGTTCTATTTTATCAATTAATTTTAATTTCTCCGTAATTTTAACTCCATCCCACTCACTTAAAGCATCTCTTAAGTCTCCTATTAGTTCTTGCGAATCACTTTTTTCCACTACTTCTTCCCTAATCATGCTCGCAACCTGCAATTTATTTTTATTTCCAGGTATAAAACCACAATCTATTAAAAATTCATCGTCTTCTAAATACCTATTCTTAAATTTCACCTTTATTATCTGTCTTCCATTATTCTCTTTTAATCTCTCTTTTAAATCTTTAACATAATCTCCAATTTCACAACGAATACAAATCACGCTATTTCTACTTTCATCTACAACATCAATAAAAATAAAATCTAACCATTTATTTTCTCTGAAAGCTTTCCCAAATATCTTCATCATATTTGTTATTTCATCTCTATCTTTTAAATTTACCTCATAATGATCAGCACATAGTTCAATTACATTTTTCAATTTTTGTACACTCAGTGACATTTGACTCAATTCCAGTAATGATGTCATTATTTTAGACGTTTCCGCTGCTCTCGATTCGATTAATTTATTAAGCTTCGATATAATCATTATTGCCTTTTCGCTTTGCAGATCATCTTTAATCATCATTCTTTTCAGCTCTGTATCTGATGCTTCTGATTGCGACTCATACATCATGTGATTATCTGTCTCTTCATCAGATTCAAACTTGCATATTAAACGATCCAAACGTCGACTCATTTGTTTCACTTCGTCTTCAATTCTATTATTATAATTATCTGGCTGCACAAAAGCAACATTGTCTGCTTGTGATTTATCACTTTGGAATCTAATTTTCTTTAAGATTGGCTTTTGAAATCTCTCATTATTCCTGGGACATGACCTTGCCATATGCCCATAACCTCTACATGAATGACATTGAATTCGGCCTTGTAAATTAACTCTATCTCTTTGAGGTGACGGTGAAGTTGATGGAGATCTTGATCTTGCGAAACAGTTCCGTGATACATGCCCTCTCTTTCCACAATTATAGCACTGTATATTATCATTAATTCGCTGACTATTAGTGCTCATTTTATTAAAACTTTTCCCACCATTGCTTTTCAACCAATTTGGCCACATCCTCTTTGGACTTTGTTGCTCTTCATCTTTAAACCAACATTGACTATTACTATGTCCCTTTCTTTGGCAATGATCACACTGGACAGGACTTGGACTTCTTTGAGTATTATTTTTAAACCAGCATTGATTTATATTATGTCCCAATTTCTGACAATGACTACACTGAACTGGTCTTTCTCTCTCCTCATTTGGACTATTTGTAGATTTCCTTGGCTCAAATTTTACTCTAAATTTTGGTGATGGACTGGTGGATTTCTGGAATAAATTACTTTTGATTGGTGATATTGACCTGTCTCTAGATTCATTAATAGTTGTAAAAGATTCTGCTTTTGGTTGAGTAGTTTTCAAATTCAATTCAATCTTCATAGCCTTTTTAATTAGCTCATCAAAATTGTTGAAATCTACATAGCATAGGGCCTTTTTAATTTCTTTTCTGACTCCTGTTAAAAATTGGTCTTGCAACAATTCCTTCACTTGCTTCGCCACATCAATTTGTTCAGGTTTAATCTCAAAAGCTTTCTCTGCAAGGGTTGTCAAATGATAAGCAAATTCACTTACTGACTCGTCTGGTCTCTGCACTCGATTGTAAAACTTTTGGCGCATTATTCGTTTGATATCACCACCAATTAATTTCGCTGCTAAGGCATCTTTCAACTTGGTCCAATCATTGGCAATGAGTCTTTTATCAATTTGTTGCCAAGCCTCTCTCGCTGCTCCTTTTAAATACAATGGTAACCGTTGCACCATAATCGATTGGCTCCATCCATAAGCAGTGGCATACATGTAGTAATCAGCCATAAAATCAACAAATTCAACCGGATCTCCTCCATATTGCTGAACTGGTAGTTTCTGACAACTTGCATAATCATTACTAAGAGTAGTAGACATATTTGCTTGGATATTAGAAACAGGGGTTGTCACAGTAGACACCGGGGTTTGATCATTATTATTGGAATTGCTCGCCATTATTTCTGATTGCTTCTGGTTTCTCAAATTATAAAATCTTTTTTGTACAACTTTTTCTCGTCTGAATTTTAAAATATTACAATTATTAATATTACCTTTTGTTTTAATTTTGGAATTTATTCTATAATAATTTTCTTTATAACTTCTGGCGTACTGAACCACGAAGTTCCTCAATAATTTGAAAGTTTTCTTTTAATTTAATAATTTATTCTCTTTTCAGTTTATTTTGCTCTGACACTCACGTCGTCTCTTTTTAACAATTCAATTATTTTCAGCACTGTTTTCCGCCGACTTTTTATCACGTCGTCTCTTTTTAACAATTCAATTATTTTCAGCACTGTTTTC
The DNA here is from genome assembly GCA_022537955.1 of Schmidtea mediterranea. Taxonomy (NCBI): domain Eukaryota; kingdom Metazoa; phylum Platyhelminthes; order Tricladida; family Dugesiidae; genus Schmidtea; species Schmidtea mediterranea. Next base: position 138,452,229 of record CM039680.1, read on the forward strand.
CGCCGACTTTTTATCACGTCAGGCTCACCAAAATGTTGGGTTATTATTATTGAAAGTCGGTTCCCTCTGACTCCTCGTGTCCTTTTCGATCAAATAAGCAAACCCAACACAGAATGATTTTATTTGCACTTTATCACAATAACAAATCAATCCTTTGGTTCAATATTTGTAATCACAATTTCACTACTTGATTTGCACCTTTTAACCACTGTTTGGCTCGGATTATCTTAGGGTAGGTTGTCCAAGGGAGAACCACCCTGTCTGATAGATAACCTTGACTTTTACTTGGATTTGGATTTCTCTACTAACCTACTACTGCTCGTTCACGTCGATTCACTCTAGTTAATAATATCTGCTCTCTCGTATCTAGTTAATAATAATTGTCCTTTCTTGTCTGGTTGATAATGTCTCTTTTCTTGTCTGAGGAATTCTGGTCCTCTTTTCTTGTCTGATGAGTTGTGGTCCTCTCGTGTTTTTCCCTCTTTCTTTTATACTCCTGCTCAGACTGTTTTCCGACGATTGTCAACAATAGGTTCTGCATTATCAAATTATCATTAATAATTACCTTTCAGACCGACATTTGTCAACAACGTTTGACGTTGTTTAGGCTAATTTATCCTACTATATTATTCCGTCTATGCGCCGGGTTTTCCTTATCTCTCGGGTTTTCCATTGCCTCGGGCTTCCCATTGACTCGGGCTTCCCATTAGTAATTAATTTTCTTAATTAATTTCCTTTTTTATTTTATATCATTTTCTAGGGACCCCTCACTCAATTTTTATCATTATTTCCGGACTCGTCTCTCAATTTGGCGTTCAACCATACCAATTTCCCCCCGATCATTATTACTTTCGAATTTTATACATTTTTTTAATTAATATTGCACTTTTATCATTTTTTTGTGTTTTATCGATTTTACTGTGCTTTTTCGTGATACCCCAACAGAATGATGGGAAAGGTGTGCACAGATATCGAAAAGGTTAAAGAAGTTAGGTAGACGTAAGTCCTTCTATCGGCCGTCCGGAACCCGAAAGCGAGATTATCACAAGGAGTAGTCTTGGAAACGGGGCTCACCTGCTTGTGGACTCTCGGCTGCTGTATACAGTACCAACATGGGCTTGCCCATGGGTATACAGTGGTTGGATTAAAATTGTGGGGCATCGGGGTGAGAAAGGAAATACCCTAGGGAATGCAAGAGTAGTTGAGGAAGTAGTTTGGATGAATGAGCTTAGATTAAAACAAAATTAATTCTACCCTGTACGCCAACAATATTGACGTTACGACCCCTGCGTTCCGCACGCTGGGTCTTCACGGGTACATATCATTGGCGATTTTCCACGCACTTACACAAATCTGTACTATGTAGATTTTACTATCTTGCAATATGTGTTGGCTGTGGGCCGGAAAAATTTCGACAAATGTTTAATTAAGTTAAGTATGTAAAACAATTTATAAATAATATAAATATTTATTAAGCATATAACAAATAAACATAAATTGCCCTACATTCCATTTCATCAAAATAAAAATTCATAACATTGCATCTCCCTTCACGCCGACTTCCAAGCAGAGCTCCATCGAGGTTGCGAGGAAGTGACGTGGAGAGAGAGCTCCAAAAATCAAACTATTTCTCACCTAAAATTATAGATTTTCAAAAATGGTTTTATGGTTTGGTTTCGAAAAACGGTGTGTTTTAATGTGAAAATGGATCAGTATTTATACCTATTTTCTGTCCCTAACCTCGCATGTTAAATTTGATGCAGTAAAACAAAATTCGACCTTTTTATTTTCTAGTGAATTCTATTTTTTAATTTTATTATCTTTCGATTTATTTTAATAATTTTTTATTTAGGATTTTTATTGAATTATTACTAATTCAAATCTTTTGATTTAAGTTTCATTTTCATGAACTTTTATTAATTTATCAATTATTGTCGAATTTGTTGTGTTTTCTTGTTATGTTTATGTTGATATCGTGCGGATCTTGGTGCTTTTTGTTATTATTTTAATTTATTTTTATGTTTATTATTTTATATTTAATTCTCTTTTTTTTCATATTTGGTAGGGTTTAATTGGTGTTTCAATAGGTTTATTTAAATTTGCATGTTGTATTTGCATGTGTGTTACCGATCCATTTAAACATTTTCCAAGGCCGTTTGTGTTCTGGCCCAACAATTATAATATTTGTAAATTAGATTATAGTAATTTAAATTAAAATTTTTATTTCTAAATTTTAGTAAATTAGGATTTCTTTTTGGTATTTAAAATTAGCTTTTATAAATAGAAAATTGGAAATAAATTTTTAATCTAAAAAATAAAAATTTTAATATTATTATATTATAGGACCTAAATTTAATTATAATTTCTTAATGCTAAATTTGCTATTGATGTTTGAATGTGAATTGAAGTTGTTGAATGTGGGGATACTGAATGATCAAATGATTAGGTAAATTATTAATTAAGTAGATAGAAAGATAAAAGGGGGATCGATCAAGTAGAGCATGAAGTCTTCTATGACAGCTCATGAACCCGAGAGGGGTTAGGACATTAGCAGTTCTTGAGAAGGAGCTCACCTTTCGCTAACCTAGTTCACAGTACCAACATCAAATTTTGACGGGTGACTAGCGGTTCAAATCCTTATGCAGGCGCTAGGTGAGGCAATAGTAACCCTTAGGCAGTTTAAACTATTTTAAGGACCCATCAGTGCCCAGCAATAATAATAATAATAATGATGATCATGGTGCTTATAATGATAATGATAATAATTATGACAATAATAATAGTAATAATAGTAATAGTAATAATGATAATAAATATAATGGTAATTATATTATTAAGAATAATAATAAACTTGATAGCGGTAACAATTAATAAAGGAAATACATATAATAGTAACAATGACAATACTAGTATCAGTAATGGAGAACATTGTAGGTATAATATGGATAAGGGTAAGAGAGATACGGTTCGGATACTTACATAACAAAGGGTTCACAGACCATAGCAAAATCATGAATACGGACAACTATAAGGAGTACCATGGGAATAGACGTAATGATAAATGATGTGACAGTATAGGTTAACATTTGAATGAGATAGGAGAATAATGGGACCTAAAAATCGAAATCGAGCACAGGCCTTCTATCGGCAGCTCGTTGGACCCATGGATCGTTCAGTCAATTATAACATTAGCAATAGCGCTCAGGTTTTGCGAACGATCTACCCACTCGAACACAGTTCCAACGTTGCTTAGCAACGGGTTCCGAGTGGTAAGGCAAAGAATATTTGTATGGGGTTGTCTGGGTAACAACCATATAGTTTCAAAATATAAACACCCAGAAACCCACCATACAAATTTGAGGGCTCAGCCGGGATGAAAGTGGTTTTCTTGGTAAAATCAAACGACACGAAAAAATAACAGGAAGCAATAGCCAATTGAAAAGAGGAAATAACGAACATTTTGTTGGAACATCCTCAGCCGGGATTGAAATGATTTTTTTTGGCAAACGATCAAAGAACACAAGACGCAAAAAGTTTCACCGAACCCCAGAGAGATAACAAATGAGAACGACAGATGAATAAGAAATGAAATACAGAAAGATGGAAAACGACCATTTTGAATACAAAACAAGAAAATAAAGGAAATATGAAACAAAACAACAAGCGACAAAAAACGATCTTGATGAAACGAATGACGGATGAACAAGACGGGTATTTAATGCAGAGAACCTAATAAAAAACGATGGAAAACGAGCAACCCGACTACAGAATAGAGAAAATATATTAATGAAACAATTGACTAGCCTGCCAAGTACAAATTTGGGGCTCAGCATAAAGCTTCGTTATTTGGAAAGATCAGAATCATCCAGTTTAGAAATAACAGCGAGTTTTTCAGTACACACTCAGGCGAGATAAAATGATTTTGTTGACAAAACAAACAAACAAAACTGAAATAAGAATCTAATAATCAAATAAAGAAAATCTCGGGAAAACATTTTACTGAACTCCAGAGAGACAACAATGAGAAAAGGGAAAGTATTGTGAAAAACGATGGATATCTCTACAAAGCGAGAGAATATGGTGATGAAACAAATGGCTCGCCCACCAAATATAAATTTGAGGCTCAGCTTCGTTATTGAGAAGAATCAAAACAATAAAGTTAAGAAACAACAGAAAGTGACCAGAGGATACAAGATGCAAAAAATCGAGTTCTTAAACAGAAAATGTCGAGACAACATTTCACCAAAGAATAGAGCTTAATAGCAAAAGATGGAAGACTATCAAATTGGCTACAAAATAAGAAAAACAGTGCAGTGAAACAAATGGCTAGACATCACATACAAATCTGGGGCCAATAAGAAAAGATAGATTAGCAGAAAACTATGGAAAACAATAGATTTGTCTACAAAACCAAATGAAACAAATGACTCGACATTTACAAAGTTGAGAACTCAGCAATGAACAAAGTGAACAATATACAAGATTTCTGTTAGAAACAATAACAAGCAAGAAAACATCAACCAAGAAAAATTTAAAACGAGTTAGCGGCTAGCAAGCGGGAGAAGTAAGACATTTTAAAGTAACCAACGAGGCGATATTCAGACAATTGCAGGAGAAAATAAAAAGAATGAAATAAAACAAAACTATGAAAACGACCAACCTATCTACATGGAAAGCAAACTAACGAAGGAAAGAAATACAAAAAGAAAAGAGCAGTGCGAAATAAGAATCGAAAACTTTGTTTGATCATTCGAAGCTGAGATCTAATGATTATTTTTTTAACGGAAAATAAATGTCAAAGAAAAATTAAGAAACTACAAATATTCTCAGGAGCACACTCAACTGAGCATGAATGACGATTTTAAATGGAAACAAATAATGATTAAAAAACCATAAGGAATTTCACTGAAACGCAGACAGATAACAACTGGAAAATATGGACAGAAACTTTGAAGAATGACCTGTTTGTCTACATGGAAAATAGAAACACAGAGTATGAAAAATTTTAGGAACGGTAAAACATAAATGCACTTAAGAGAAACCAGAATGTGAGTGATATGAGGGACAGGAACACCGTCAAGATTGCTGGAAAAAATATGGAGAAAAATCAACAGGAGAAAAGTAAAAAATTTCACGAAATAAACAATAGTTACTGGAGATCCACGAAAATTAGATAGTATCGTTATAAATAAATTAGGAAAGATAGAAAGTATTTTAGAGGTTCTAATAATATGAAATAAACTTGCAAAAGAGAATAACAAAATCATAACAGATAATAAAATAATAGATAACCTCGGAAAATATATGAGCATAGTTAATCAAAAATGGCGGGATGAGGAAAAATAGAGAATGTAAAATATGATGAAAATACAAAGGAACAAAAACACCAGTTTAGAAACCCCATGAATGACGAGTATTTTAATAGGAGAGGAAAACATCAATATATGTAAATAAACTAAAATACTAGATACATAAAAATTTCAAAAATGAAACGATTCAACAGGAAAGTGGGGATAAAATTATCAATATTTGTAAAGCAGAAATCAAAGAAACAGGAAACTATAAATAAAAATAAAATTATGGGTAGGTTGTATAAATCAATGGAATCCGCGTGTATATATCATCCAAAAACCGTAGAAGTAGTAATAAAAATATAAAAAACAGATAAATAAATAAAATAAAAATAATAAAAACAGGGAAAAGGTGGAAATCACGAGGGTTAAAGTGATTAGAAACGGGGAAACCACAAAAAACAAATTGGAAAACTAGAAATTAACGGATTAAAATTTTTTGAAATAAGACGTGATCACCAAGTCAGTTAAAATAATGTGACACGTAATAAACGATTAACTGAAAGTAATTAAATTAAAAATCAAAATAGTAACGGAAAAGGTTGCAACGATTTCGAAACCATACTCCTATGAGCTGAGAAATTGTAGCGGAAATAACGACCGATCGATTGTGCGAATTACAAAAGACATGAGGCCAAGCAAAGCCAAATTAGATACTAAACGAGAAACAGATAATCGATTAAGTTAGAGAAATTGACGAAAAGATAATCCAGATGATGAAGAAACTTAGGCGTGGATAAAAGGAAATGTTCTGTTGTAAATGAAATGAATATGTAGCAATAAACGTAGATATATAGAATGATGATGCTTGTCACAAATGAAAATAAAGAATTGGAAGTAATAATGAATTACGAAAATAATAGCCAGCAACCAGAGGAAAATGATGATTGAAAATGAGTACGATGAGCTGAAATTAATAATAATAATAATAATAAATGAGACAACAATAGCAACCGAAAGATGTAAAACATACGGAAAAAGCCGAACACTTCATGAAAGCCGTTAAATAAATTCTGAGTGGACAAGTAAAACACAACTTAAACAGTGAAAGCTGAAAAATTACACATAAGGTACGGTAAAAGTTTCGATGCATCTCATTTTGTTAGTGTATTTTGTAATGTTATTTATATTATATTATATGGAAATAATACTGGAAAGTAAGATTTAAAACCGAGCTATCATAACGATGGTAGGCTTATTCCGATGGAGAACCTTGATCAACCCGAGGAGAGGAAGGTAGTAGGTACCGTAGCAAATGTTGGGGAGTTCCTGGCGAGAGATTGATCACCTCTCTGGGGAACAAACCAACGCGATAACTACAACTTTTGAATTGGGAAAATGAAGGGGAAACTGAAAATAAAAATAAAAATTGAAAAATGCACATTATTTAGGAGCAGAAGGTGAGAGAAAATGCGCATGATCTAGACGTGAAAGAATTAAGAATATTGTAAAGGTACCTAGAGACATTTTTTCCTTAGCTTGTGGTGAGGCACCCGAGGACAGCTACGGACTGTCGAGTTCAGGATGTTATCAGGCAAGGGACTGGTAGTGCTGGACCGTTCGATACACAACCCGGATACCACACTGAGTATTGAACGAATTTTTTTGCTGGGCAGGGAATTGATACAACAACCCGGATCTCACACCGAGTATCGAGGCCCAAACGGTAGGTGAGATGTGAACTAACCGGTAAATGGTACATACTCGAAAGGCCTACTAAGGTCAGAATTCATCCCGCCAAGTAGAGCTGGATCTCTGACGGGAGCGAGCGGATAGTAGACGAAGAATTACCGCACCCATAGATCGCTTCTTTTTCTTTTCACTATTCGGGAAATCAAGTAAACCGTTTTTGGAACTTGGTTGAACGTCTAGGCATTTCCATTCTTTTATATTCTCCGAGGTACACAACCCGGATCCACAACGAGTACTGAGGGAATGTTTTTTAGTTTTCCCAGCAGGAGTTCGGTACAATAACCCGGATCCCACACCGAGTACCGGATATCCGAGTGGCGGTGAGGTAAGCGTAACTGGACAAATGCACTACCAACAGACGACAATGGATTGAGCGTCAGTGTGAGGCCTCAAACTTGTATACCAAACAAGTCACCCAACAGACACTGACGGAAACTCAACTCCGATTAGATAGTAAGGCCATAGAGTGCCAGTTGAGATACGATTAGATACTAAAGGCCATAGTGAGCCAGATTAAATAGGATAAGATAGTAAGGCTATAGAGTGCCAGATGAAATACGATTAGATATTAAAGGCCATAGAGAGCCAGATTAAATAGGATAAGATAGTAAGGCCATAGAGTGCCAGATGAAATACGATTAGATATTAAAGGCCACAGAGTGCCAGTTGGAAGATAAGATGCCGAAGGCCGGAGAGCCAACGGAAAGGATAAGGGTCATAGAGCGCCAACGATTGAGGATTAAATAAACGATTTTTAGTAAATCAGGGAGACATAGGAAAAATTATTAACAGATTGAATGATAGTACGATTGTAGTGATTTTATTTGATAAAGTATAGATAATTGATGCGACCACATAGATAATTAATAAGAGAATGATAGATAATTGATACGAAAGTAATAAGAGGATGACGATAATTGATACGAGAAATAGATAATTTAAAATAGATTTAAAATGAAGAGAGATGAATCAAAAAGAAAACGATCACAGCGAATAAAGTTTAAGGAAAAAGACAAGAGGATTTTAAAAAAAGGCTCATAGAGCAACAGCGGATAAAGTTTAAGAAAAATGACGAGAGGAGTTAAGTAAAAAGGCCCATAGCGCATAGAGATTAAGGAATTTTTTTGGATAAATGATAAAGAGATAAATGAGAATAGTTAACGAGATGATTGTTGATATGATGGTGATGATTTATTTGATTAAAATAGTTAATTGATACGACAAGATAGATAATTGATGCAACTATAAGGATAAGTTAGACGAAGAAAATAGATACTTGATACGAGTTATAGATAATTTAAAATAAACTTACAATGAAAAGACAAAAATTAAAAATATAAAGAAGTTTACGCAGCGAAAAGAATTAAAAATAATGAGAAGCAATGAGAATAATACGATAAAATTAATGCGGAAATTTATGTAGAATAATATGTACTAGAGGTGTTATTTATTTTTAGATAATTAACAAGGAATAAAGAGATCAAGTAAACCAAAGGAATAAAGAGATCACATAAACCAAAGGAATAAAGAAATCAAGTAAACGACGAATAATATAGCCGATAAACTAGAGATAAATCAAGAAAACAAGTAACGAGAAACCGGAATCAAGGAAGCCATTGAGTAGAGAAACTGAGAATATACTAAAACGAACAGCGAACAAGGATAAAGAAAATAAACCATTTTTATTAGAAATCAGAAAAAGTAAAAAGCAGATGACTACAGCCAAATTCAAAAGTTGGGAAACAGAAGCCGAAGATTGCGATAAATTAAATGAAAAGTTAACTGACAAAGGAAACAACGTGAAATTACCCGAACCAAAAATTGCAATTCAGTTGAAAACAAGTTCAAGTAAAGAGACGGAAAAACTTCGAGAGGAAATTAACCGAGAGTCGCAAAGTAAAAATACGGATGAACAGAAAATTATTTGAAAGAATCAACAACGTACGAAATCACAAGCGGTGAACCGGAAATGAGGAGCCGAGAACCAATATATTCAAGTTTAAAGAGGAATGTACAGGAGATGTATTCAGAAAGAAAATGCTACGAAGAAGATTTAAAGGACGAAAAGGAAACTGGAAATTCGGAAAAAAAAGCAGTTGAAACAAAAGAAGCTGAAACATGGAAAACGGAAATCATACGAGAACGGAAAATATTAACCACAATGGAAGAAAGATTCGAAAGAAAAAAATGATCAAACCGAGGTAAACGATCAAGTATCAGAACCAATAAAAGTAGTAATAAAAACAATGAGCCAAACGAAAGAAATTTACCCGTAACAAATTAATATATTAAAAAACCATCACGAATTTGCGAGATGCCAGTTAAAAGGATTCAAGACAGTAGAGGTAAATTTATAAATTATAATAACTATTTCAGGATTAACAACGCGAGCTACAATTCAGTATGTAATATCTGTTCAAAAGAAGGATGCCGAACTGACCGAGGTTATCAACTAAAGAATTGCCAAGGATGTGATGGAAGAGTTCGCACAGAAAGTATCAACAGACAACCAATATTAATGATCCCTACACGGAACGTAGAGGAAGAAATGATAATCTGTTTTAATTGCGATCAAACTGGTCATATGTCAAAGAATTGTCGAATGAGAAGAATACAAAGTCAACAAAAACCATACCAATTCAAGAATCGTTCACAAAATAACCCAGCACAAGAGATTAGACATTTAAGAAATATGACGATAATGAGGACAATCACAAGATTCAAGAGTAGAACCTGTTACAACTGCAACTGTCCAATGGAGAGAAAATCGAGACAACCAAAACCGAACAATTATAGCCAAAGTGAGTGGTATGATTCAAAGAATATCCGCAAACAACAAAATACAATGAAGTAATACGAGGAGAAACATGAATGATGTTCGATATCAATGGACCAGAAAATATCCGAAACGACAACAAATTGAATGGCAGAGATTACAGAGAGAGGAAACCAAAGAAATTCGACAAAAATGGATGAACAGAAATCAAATACCAAGCAGAAGCAATATGTCGAGAATAGTCAATACAAAAGAAATCCACACTGCGGAGCAGTGTGTTGTCAACAGCGAGGATATATAACAATAAATAACGATAAAGAAAATGAAGTAATTAAGAAAGATGAAACTCAGGAGGACAAATTAAAATCAGAGCAAGAATTGAGCAGCGAAGAAAAAATAAATATAATTCAAGAGATAACTATAGAAAAGAACGACAGACGACGAAAAAGTAACAGAATCAGCGATAAAAAGATATCAGAAAACCGAAAAACAAAATATCAAAATCAGAGGGCACTACTACAAAAATCGAAAAGAGAACCGACATATTACAACAAGGACTAAATAATATTGGAAAGATCAAGAAAGAGGAACTTCAAATAAACGTAGAAAGTAAAGTATTGGAATCAAAATACATACAAACAACAGGAGATAATATAGGAATCAGAGAGACGTCAATCGAACAAGAGAGAATACAAAAGCAACAAACGAGAAATCTGAACAAATCAAAAATAGCCAGCGAATTGATAATTGAGACCAAAGAAGATGTAATTGAAGAACTCAGCAAAACAATGAATGTGGAAAGGAAAATTACAATGTAGCATGAATATGCACAACAAAAAACGACTAAGAAAACCACAACGAACGAAGAAAGTACCTGGACAATCGATACGAAAGCTAACGAAGTAAATATCAAAGAATGTTGTAAAGCTTGTCAAAAATCGGGACACGCAGAGAACGACTGTTATCCACATTAAATAAGCCAACTATTCGGGAAGAGAGGACACGTAAATAAATTTTGTCACAAAAGATGCGGAAAATGTTTTAACTGTCTAAAATGGGGACATTTGACTCGGAATTGTCCAAATAAACAGACTCAGAACCCATCCGGAACAGTGGGACTAGAGAGGAAGCAATAGTAAAAGAGAAAAGATCAATACCATCACCAGAATAAAGCCAGCAAATGATACAAGTGTCAAATCAAGTTACGAACCTGGAAAAGACACTAAAACCGGCAGAAAAACCTATTAGACATGACGAAACAAGTTACCAGAGTCGCAAACAGCCAAGAAACAAAATCAAGATATTATAGTATTCAGGCGAAACAGAAACGAGATTAACGAAATCCACGATGATAGAATGAATTACCGGAAACAGATGGAAACAATCATCAAAATAACTAAGGAAATAATGCCGAAATGGATCAGAATTAAGAATACCACCGAGATATTAAAAGGATTAACAAAGATGATCTCGAACTACGCGAAAGGCTCAAAATCAACAGCGAAAATCAGCATCTTAATGATAAGAATGCCAATATTATTCACAATAATTGACATAGTGAGTAATACATCACTACATCATGCCATAGAAAGCGAAAACGAAGAACGAACGATGGAAATTATCGAGGCAATGAACCAATGTGGACAACATACAAATATCAGAAATGAGAAAGGACAAACACCCATGATAATTGCAGTGTCAAGAGATCCGTTAACGAAAATTATGAGGGAGTTATTAAAAACAGGATCAACTCTAAATGAGAAGGACAATAAAGGAAAAACAATGTTAAATTATATTATGATGTCGCGAAAAGCTAGCGCAATAGAGTTCATTACGATAAATGCAATTCAAGAAAACATCGAAGTAAAATGACAAAATTTAAACCCAATCCTTGGAGCAATCGAGAGAGGATACGATGAAGCAGCAGCAAAACTGATCAATTGGAGAAAAAGAAAATCTGATAACGAAATCATAGACGTAAACAAATTCGAAAGCAATGAAAATATATTACTAAAAAGAGCAATAAATTCCGAGTATGCATTACCAAAGACGATAAAAGCTTTGTTAAAGAGAGAAGAAATAAAGTTCACGTGCAATAAAAGAGAGCCTTAGAGAATAGGGTCCAGAAAAGAAGAATTAGAAACCTTGGTAGGAGAATAACACCGGATACAACAAAATTCTAGCGGTAGAAAACAAGAAATTGATGACATCAGAAATGAAAGAAAAATGATAATCAAAATGTATGAGGATATCATCAAAGAAATAAGTGTCGAGGACAACAGGAGTAAGAAGGCTCGACGTAATAAATAGCAGGACAAAAGGACGATGAGGACAAAAACAGAAAAAAGAAGATGATAACGAAGAAGGAGAAAACCAAGATAGTAATAGAAAGCAAAATTCAATAACATCCAAGAAAATAAGACAACAACCAAAGCCAAATAACGTAGACTATCAGAAAATGTCAAGAGATGAGGAAAGCACAGACAAAATTTGTTGTAAACAGATGATAGATTTACAGGAAATTCAAAATCGACCAATCCTACTACAAGGATTACAAGGATTATTGATGCTTATGACGTTAGTCAGCTTAACGGATGGATATTTTTTGAGAAAATTAAGAAGTAGAAAATCGATAGAAAACAAAAATAATAGTCGTAAATTCTGGGAAACAACAAATCAATATTAATTGTATATCTATAGGAAAGAAACTAGTGTGGGGTTATGTCGTTGACAACCCTGACCCCATATGAAAATTATCTATTTCCTTTCCAGTGGCTACCCACTGCTAGGCAACGTTGGAAATGTAGCCATGGGTTTTGAGGTCGCCAAAAGTGAGCGCCACGAAGGAACTGCTCTGGCCCGACCTCAATCTGGGTCCAACGCACTACCGTTAGAAGGTTTTCGTGCGATTTGTCATTTTCGTCCCTTGCTGATAATAGATGGTTATAACAACGACACTGACTGACTGACGGTTTTACTCCATTTCCTGAGTTTAATTCGACGCAAACTATAATAAATGCCATGATGTCTGTAACTTCTTATTAATTTGGTTCTAAAATTTACGGTTTAACAAGGTTAGGTCAATAGATTTCAATTATATATTAATATTCGATATATACTTTATTCGCTAGCTTAACGTTAAATAATAAGTCAGAATGCAAAACACTCTTTGATTAAAACTAAAATCTCTTTGGATTGTTAAAACTCCGTGTCAGAAAAACGAAGTGGGAAATATATTAAACAACACAAAAATTAATAAAAATTTGATTGTTACTGTTATTCATTAGTTTGGGGTGAACGGCTTATTTCTCGTGGGTCTTTATGCAGATTTTAAACCTCAGCCTTTTAACTAGGATTTAACTTTTTTAACTATTCGTTGACGTTGGATGCTTTACGAATCAATAGAGTTTTACTTTAGTTTTCATTTAAGATCATAGCAACAATTTAATGACATCGTTTTACCCCATGCCCTTTCCCAAATTGATCCTAGGATAGGTTTATGTTGATATTAGTAGTTTAAGAGTGTCCACTGGACTACTCGGTGTGGTGATTTTGAGCCGTGAGTTGTAAATAATTTTTAGGTCGAGTTTATAGGAAATGAGTGCCGACGAAACAGCCAAAAGACTATTTCCCCTTCACCATTTTCCCCTATACAAAATGATATTGACGTTTCAGCTCCTGCGTTCATCACGCCGGAGCCTTCACGGGCACGAAATCATTGGCGATAGTACACGAACTTACACGATTTACGGTAGTATGTTATATTTTAATAGCTTGCGGTATGTATCGGCTGTGGGCCGGAAAAATTTCGACAAGAAGGAAAATCTATTTTGATTTAATATATATTTTATCAGTTACATTAGTTACGACGTGGAGAGTGTATCGAACCATTTCTCACTCACATTAAAGTTTGCACTTTCGTTTTGAAACTGATTAGACGATTTGGAAACTACTTTCAAGTTTATGAAAAACTGATTCTGGTTAAAAACCGCTACTGGTTAAAACTGGTTAAAATTGTGTAAAAATGAATCGGTATATATACCTATTGTACGACCCTAACCTTGCGTGTTCTTTTTGATTTAGTAAAACAAAATTTGACCTTGTGATTTTCTAGAATACTGAATCAAGTTATGAGAAACTGACGAATAACAACAAAGGGTAGATAATTGAGAAACAAAATTTGTGGTCATTGAGTAAACGAAAATAAAAACGAAAAGAACAAAGAGTTAGAACCAGTGAAGCTCAATTAAATGAATACGCAAAAGGGAAGAAGAGACTCAAAATTAGAGCAAGGAATAGAGCAAGAAAAACAACCAACTGCAAAGGAAACTAGATGCAGCCAAGTGAGACAAAAATGAATATTACGGAATAGTAATTCCAAACAAGACTAAAGTTCAACACCGGATATGAACAAAGAACGGACCAGAGAACAAATCAAAAACAACTTAACAATCAAAAACCAGATAACAAGAAAGACAAATTGAATCAGTAAAGAGAGATTGCAAAGGACAATGCCAAGAAACGACAAAAGATAATGATACTGAACTACAAAATGCACCCAATCAAAATGGAATATTGAAAGAATCTTGCAAATCGTAGTAAAGGCAAACAAAGAAGATAAATGATGTCAAAATAAAGTTAATACCAATCACAGAAACGAGAAACCAGATATGATAATAAAAGCAACATAGATAAAAAGGAAGAGAAACAGAAAAGTCAGACCGCTACCTAAAATCAAGGGGAATGATAACGAGTCTTAGTGAAATAGCTCGAAATGTGTGGCAAATAGTCAACCAATTGTAATTAATCACAAGGAATGCGAAAGCAGCATGATATTGGCTATGAGAAGGAGGATAGCAGTAATAGGCACATATATACAACCTAGCCTCCTTTAGAAAGAAGTCGAAAACCCCACAATCAATCAATCGATGAAAGAATTACCTGTAGCAAATATGCCGAGATATGCAGAAACCCAAAGGATACCAATTACGGACTGATCAAATTCTAAAATACCCAATGCTCAAAAGATTAAAACAAGAAAAGTAAATAAACTAATAATCAAAGTGAGCAAAGCCCAAACTTAAAAAGATCGTATGAACCCTCAGAACTCTAGAAAATCAAATCCGAAAGTCAATAGAAAAGGAAACACCAATCAAGGAGACCATATTCAAATAATCATGGATGCTCTTTAGAAACCCTACAAAATAACAGAAAAGAACCGAAAATCAAGAACAAATAGCCCAAATCGATAACCTAAAAGAAGTAACCCAAACCAACCTCAAGGAATCATGAATAATCCCAAACCGATCAATTATCATCAAACAATCGAGACGAGATAATATGATAAAGGGTCATCTATCCACAGAACCCAGTTGAACTTCATCCAGTTTCAAGATGCTAAAAAATCAACAACCAAAAGCAAGAATATCAATTTACAACCCAAATTCCCAGATACACCATCAAAAAAGGAGTCTTGAACGAAATATTTAATCTATTCTTTTGCCAATCTTCCAAACAATTAGCATCTAATCAGTTCTATATCAAATAAAGTTAATTCCCCAGACTAAACAAAATCTCAAAGCTAAATCTCACAACGGATACCGATTCGTCAAAATCAGAATGTTGTTATATGATGTTCAAACCTTATGAATTATGCTCAGAAAGTTTAGGTAATGTGGTATATGCTAAATATAAATATTAGAAAAATTAAATTTTTCCGTCAATGCTATGATCGTTTTTTGGGCCACAGCCACTCACGCACCACAAGTTAGTAAAATATACACACAATTCAGGCTGTGTAGGAGCAGTTCATCTGCCAATAGCCTGTGCCCGTGAAGGTTCCGGCGTGAATAACGCAAGGCCCGAACGTCAATTTACAACTGTTATAGGGGAAATTGGGAGGAGGGAAAGTAGTCGCAAATGTCAGCAAGCAGCCGGCGAGAGATTGATCACCTCTTTTGGGAGACTTACTGATGCGATTACCACAAATTTTGAGGTGGGGAAGTGAAGAGATGAACCAAAGAGTGAGAGAAAATGCGCATGATTTAGATATAAGAGAATTAAAGTTTTGTAAAGGTACCTAGAGATATTTTTTCCTTAGCTGGTGGTGAGACACCAGAGGACAGCTACGGTCTGTCGTGTTCAGGTTGTTATCAGCCAAGGGACTGGTAGCGCTGAGCCGTTCGATACAAAAACCGGATACCACACCGAGTATCGAACGAATTTTTTTTATTGCTGGGCGGGACTCGATACACAACCCGGATCCAACACCGAGTATCGAGGACACCAAACGGTAGGCGAGATGTGAACTAACCGGATCAAAAGGACCTACTAAGGATCAGATCAGGGCGGCCAAATTGTGCCGGAAATCTGACGGGAGAGCGGACGGATAATAGATAGATATATTAAGAATTCCCACGCCCATTTATCGCTTCCTTTTCTTTTCACTATTCGGGAAATCAAGTAAACCGTTTTTGGAACTTGATTGAACGTCTAGGCATTTCCATACTTTTATATTCTCCGAGGTACACAACCCGGATTCCACACCGAGTACTGAGGGAATGTTTTGTTTAGTTTTCCCAGCGAGGAGTTCGGTACAAAAACCCGGATGCCACACTGAGTACCGAATATCCGAATGGCGGTGAGGAAGGCGTAAGCGGTCAAATGCGCTAGACAAAAGACGCCATGGATTGAGAGTCAGTGTGAGGCCTCAAACTCGTCCATTGGATGAGTCACCCAAAAGTCACTGATGAAACTCAACTCCGATATTAAAGATGAGATATGATTATGATTAAAGATGAGACATGATTATGATTAAAGATGAGATACGATTATGATTAAAGATGAGAACAGATATTAAAGATAAAGATACGATTATGATTAGATATGAGTATGATTAGATATGAGTATGATTAGATATTAAAGATAAGAGATGATTATGAAATAAGATATGATTACGACAGTAAAGACGAGATACGATTACGATTGGATATTAAAGATGAAATATGATTAGGATTACGATTAGATATTAGAGGCCATAGAGCGCCGGATGAGATATAATTATGAATAGATATTAAAGGCCACAGAGTGCCAGTTGAAAATAAGATGCCGAAGGCCGGAGAGCCAACAGAAACGGTAAAGGGTATAGAGCGCCAGCGACTGAGGATTAAGCAAACGATTTTTAAATCAATGAGACATAGGAAAAATAATTAACAGATTGAATGAGATTATGAGTATAATGACCACCACGAAAAAAAATGCGAACAAGGGATAATAATGTGGATAGTATAGTAAACGGAAGAGAAATTTGTATAGAGTATAAATATTGGAAGTGTCATTTATTTTTAGATCAAACGTCAAAACAGTTACAGAGCAATAGCCAAGCAATCCAAACCAATTTCAGAGCAAATCAAAGCAGAAAACTTCAGATCAAACGTCAAACCAAAGCAATATCAAAGCAATTCCAGAGCAATCAGAGAAGAAAAGATTTTAGACCAAACGTCAAAGCAGTTACAGAGAAATAACACAGTAACCCTCAGAGATTTCAAAGCAACCAAAGCAAAAGAAGATAAAACAATAGATCAGAAGCGATAACGATAAACACAGTCAAGTAAACGGATAACCGTAATCATTGAGAGCATCAGTAATAATACAAGAATCAAAAGTAGAGAAAGAAAAGAAAGGAGTCTATTGAAAGCAGAAGAAAAGAAAAAAGCCATCAGCAACAGAAGTATCTATACAGGAGCATCAACCGCAACAGCAACAGGTACAGATAGCGGATTAAACGAATTCGAATTTAATAGCAGCCAAGAAAGCGGAATAAATAATATAGAAAACCTTTTGGGAGCAATAGAATCAGACAACGAAGAAGAAAGATTAAAGGATCCGGACAACAATTCAAACATGTCAACCTCTGAAAGTTTAAATATAACACCGAATCCAAACCTAACACAAGTTAGTAATAACGCAACCGTAGGAGAATTCAGAGAAAAGTTTAGAGGAGAGCCTTTCGATGGCAATCTCAATAAATTGGATACATTCATAAAGGAATTCGAAGTGTATAAAACCATTTTTCATTGGTCAGATCAAAAAGTAAAAGAGCGACTACCCCTATACTTGAAAGTGAGCGCACAAGATGTATTTGTAGAGGAAGCAAGAGAGCCAACGAAATTAACAACATGGACAGAGATTAAAGACTTCTTAGTGAAAATATTTGGAATAGAGAAAAAGGGAAATAGGAAGATATTAGACTTCCTACATCGGAAACAGAGACGAGATGAATCTAATGCAGTATTCGTCTGCGAATTAAAAAAGTTATGTAAAGAAGCCTTCGGGGATAACAAGCCGAATGCGAAGATTGCAAACAGAGGAAGCTCAAGAAATTCAGCAAAGATGGGAAAAATAGAAAACAAACCCCGAAAAGAATTAATATGATGAGGATAGAAACCCTAGAGGAAATCCATACTGCGGAGCAGTGTGTTGAGAACGAAGGGGGGGGGGGAGATATGATAGTTAATGAGCAAACAAATGAATTGAATACGATGGAAAAAATAGAAGCAATCAAAGAATTTGCAGAAGAGGAAAAACAAAGGCATCGACAAATAAAGGAAACGACAACGGAGAAATTAGACAAACCCGAAACCCAAGAAATAAAACAAGCGGAAATGATGATAACGGAAGACCAAAGCGAAGAAACACTAACATATAAAATGGAAGTACTCGCGAGAGAAGCATTAGTGCAGAACCTAGACAATGTACTTGAAAAAATGGAGCAAGAAGAAGCCCTAGAACAAGAAAAAGGTCAATTAAGAGAAAAAGAGGAAACTCTAAAGCAAGAAAAGGAGCAACTAAAAAAGAAGGCACTAATACAGAAACTAGACGAAGGAATAAAGAGATTCGAACAAGAACAAGCGTTGGATCAAAAAATAGAGTCATTGGCAAAGAAAGCCCTAGCACGAAAGATGGAGGAAAAACAAGAGCCAAGATTAGAACTACAAAAAGATGAACAGGAAGCACCAACGTCAAAAGAAAAAGAAAAGAAGATATCAGAACCAATAACAACAAAAAATCGAATCCAGAGGATACTGCTACCAAAAATAGAAACAAGAATCAGAAGAGAAAAACCAACGTGGAGCGAGGAGCAAATTGAAAATAGAATAAAAGAAATATGGTTTCAAACAAAAGGACCAGCAAAGATAATGAAAGAGGAAGAACAACCACATATCAATATGCTAAGACAAATACCAGACGACCAAACAGACGAAGACGAAAGCGAAATAAGCAGTCTGGGTGGAGAAATATTCCAATCATGTGAAGAGAATAAATCAAATAAAGACGAACCAAAAGCAGAAATAGAAGAAATGGAAACGAATGTGCCAAGAGAAGATGAAACAGAAATATTAAAGGAAATCAACAAGATAGTAGAAGAGGTAGATCGAAACCAGATGTTTATAAACCTCAAAGATACAACAACGTACAGCAGAATAATGAAACTGATTGCGAAAGGATACCAACAAAATAATGGTACGTTCACAGCATCATGGAAAGATGTGATAAAAAAGTATCAAGAGAACCTAAAAGAATATGATAGATAGAATATCAGGTAATTATCGATCTTCCAGAGATACCGAGACAGATAATAGCAACAAGAGGCGAAAGTACAAATGAGTTATACGAATGGGTAGTGAGAAAACTAGGACCCAGTTATAAAAACAGGCCTCTATATCACCAGGGAAGGAAAATAAAGCGAGATATACATCTCGCGGATGCTCTAATATGGCCAAATGGAATAAATGTAATAACATTAGACAAGAGTGAAACCGAAGAAACGGTAACGGAAATATGGCAGAAAATTCAAATGTTATACATCAGAGAAGTAAAACCTGGACTAGAAAATGAAAAACAGAAAATAATGAGACAAAACCAAATTAAAATGACGGAGCAAGCCATAGACCAAGCCAGGAAATATATTAATCGATTGTCTCTAACTAGACCAATTTCAATGAAGATATTTGTAGAAGCTGTACGAGACACAGATATCATGAGATTTGATAACGAAAGAACGGATGAGCTGATAGCTAAATTCGGAGAGCACCAAAGAGATATGAGAGAAGATGAACCGATAAAGATAAAAATAAAATTACCCAATGATGAAACAAAAGAAATATTAGTGGACCCCGATTGTCAAATACACGAACTATATCAACGAATAAACCAGGAAATAATCCAACCGATAATTGAAAGTAGTGATGACGGTATGTTGGAAGACGTGGCAATAATGTACCACAAACGACAAATCGGACCACGATAACGAATCCCAATATACGAATTAGGTATATGGTAAGACGGACAGACCACTAATATCATAGCCATGGACGAACCAGAAAGGAAAAATACGACGAAAAAGGAACAACAAATCCGAGAATTCCAAGAGGAAATGAAGAGAAAAATTGACCAAATATTAACAATCTATCAAGTATGGAGACAAGATGCGAAGCTGAACACAAAATTAAAACCTATCGACGACTCGCGATGTCGAAAGACACCATGGAAAAGGTGTATGACGAAAACAAAAAGGAATGAAAGTGGAAAACCGAGAAAACCGAACCGAAATGGAGAAAATACATTCCAGGAGAGGCACCAGAAGAAGTAGCCAAAGAAATAACCTTAGAACTATACGAAGATAGTCCATACAAAGATTTACCGGAAGAAATGATAAACGAAATCAAATGGCAACCAGAAAAAGACAAAGAAATAAATGATAGAGCTAGATTAGCCCCGTATACATGGAAAATACTTGGATGGGCAGAAAAGGTGAAGTCGGCGGAAGAGGAAAAAATCACCAGCCTTACAAGCCATCAATTCTATACGGAAATTGGAGGATACCGTATGAAACTGAGAGTATATCCAAACGGAGATGGAATAGCAAAAGGAAAATATCTATCAGTGTACTTCCTTCTAGCAAGGGGAAGATACGACGGAAAATTGGAATGGCCTTTTAACCGAAAAACCGTAATTTCGATAGCTAAACACGGACATTGGGAAGAGCGACATAGCGAGAAATTAGGAGTAGAACCAAGATCCGTGATCTGTCAGAAACCAAAATCCACAAAAAATGTAGCAGGAAGAATACCACAGTTCCTACTGAAAAAATACGTGACGGGAGAAACATCACAGTTCGTGAAAGATGACACGATATATATTACGATCGAGGTGGAAACAGAAAAGAAATGAAATTACGAGTTCAACAGGAAAAAGCAAGACCGCGAATCAATGTACTCGAAAACGAATTCCCGGAACAAGATACTTACCCACAGATATGGACGACTCTGTGGAGGAAGAATTGACGAGACTAACTGAGACGCAAAAATGCAGAGAATTAGCAGCGATATTGAGAACCGGCGCAAAGAACCAAAGACGAACAGTAACAGATCTGGCAAAGTGGATAATTGACTCATGTAACAGAATAGAAAATCTTCGAAATACCGTAAAGGAGATAGAGGAATATAGAAGAGTTTATGTTTGGTACCCAGAAAAATTCCGAGAAATCATCAGGAAATGGAAACATGCAGAATGGGCAGCCGAAACGATAGAAAAGTACAGTCTAAAAATTATGACACCGGATTTCGAACCAATAGAAAGAGATTTTTATATCACCACCAAGGTAAGTGAGGTAACAAAGAGAATATCATATGAATTGCTATTCCACTTGCAACACGAAGGACGATCGCTAGACGACGATTTCGAAATTGGGGTCACATCGATGCAATTGGGGGTAATAAATATATTGACAGTGGCAAAGATTTCAGGTAGAGAACTCAACAAAAGAGAAATCAAAACGAAAATGCCAATAGGACGACAAGAAAGTCTAAATACGCCAGAAATCCCACCTGCAGCAGACTAAGTGATTGTCATCACAACAGGCGATGAAAAGATATTGAATGATCTCAACGACATCGTGAATGAAGAAACAACCAGAAAAATTCCGGAATCCAGAGACTTATTCATCACGGATAACGAAAATGACATGACAACGGATGAGTTGGACGAACTCGTATGTGCACAAAGACAACCGGTTGAAATAATAGAACCAGACACTGGAGAGGAAAAAAGAAAGAAAGAAAGAAGACGCCGAAATTCGACAGGAGACGAATGGGACAACTGGATAAAGGAACGAGGAGCTACAACATCAAGAGATACGACAGACGAGCAACCCAAACGAAAAGAAACAGGCACGGCAATGGAAAAGAAACCAAGAGGGCAACCAAAAACCGACAAACCAGCACCAGAAACAAAAACTAAGGAACAAATACAGACGGACCAATTGACAACAAAATTAAACAAGCTCAGCCAAGTAACAAAACAGTTACAAGGAAAATTAAAAGGTCAAGAACAGGGAGCAAAGTGGATCAATAGGTTAATAGCTGATATGTTGGAATTAGCAAACCCAGAAATAAAGAGAAATCTGAAACTCAATAACATCGGAGCAGAAGCGAAACAACTCTGGGAAGCCAAAAAGCCAATAATAAACAAAATCATGGATAACAAAGTACGAACTACAACCAAAGATCCAGAAGAATTACTATTGATAATAAATCATCTAACAAAACGATCAGATGACCCAAACAGATATTTAGTAGGAATGGCCTACCTGATGTACAATACGATAGCAGTGTATAGAAAACGAACAGCTCGAAAGGGAATGAATGCAATCATCACTGCAATACTCATATGGATGATGTGCATAAAAGGAGTAGAACCGTTTGTAGTATACGACTGCGATAACATAAAGATTGGCGACAAATATTCACTGAAAGAAACGGAAGAGTGCAAAGCTGCCAACCCAGGAAAATTGCAGACAACAGCTACAGCAGTATCATACAACGTGTACCAAGAAGTAGACTTTATAAAAACGGAAATCAAAGAATGCACCGTAACAAGCATTTCACTGCGGACATCATTCACATTCAACAATTATAGAAGCCGGAACGGAAACAACTGTGGTAACGGTAACGCGGAATGAATGGGAAGGAGGATTTACGACAGGACGCATCCAAATAGCCGGACGAATTCAAGTAGCAGCGGAGGAAGGAAAAATAAAAACCACCAGATTATACGCTGCAGGAAGAATAACGGCTGGAGACGGAACATGCGAAGGTGGAAAGTACACTCTACTAAATCAATTAGTTAAAGGCGTAGTAGTAATAGAGAGCTATCAAGTAAAATTGGAGAAGTATCAAGGATATTTTGACCAAGACACGCAAGCAATGAAAAAATACCCTCAATGTCTAGCAACAGATAGATCATGCAATACGGGAATGTCAACGATTGTATACCACGCCGATACCAGAACTTGTCGACTCACCTTACTAAAAAGCGCAATATTTGATGAAGTACAAGGACAAGTGCACAGCGAAACAGAAACCAATGCGCAGAAAAGTGCAATGGACGAACTACGGAGAACGGGAAAGATCGGAAAACCAACAATCACCACCAATATCGGATCAGAAGTCACACCAACAGTTGTAATATCAAATGATACTACAATAGGAATGAGATTTATAAAAGGACAAATGGTGAGTAAGTGCGACGAAATGGTAATTGGGACAAATTACAAAGGAATATTCCTATCACAGAGAACAATATCAAATGCAAAAGCCAAGTAGACCCAAAAAATGTAAAGTTGTACCTCTACAGGAACAATAAAATGGATTTTCTATACCACAGAGGTCTAGCATCAATGGAGAAAATATATTACGATTTAGTTAAAAATGACTGTGCATTAAACAGAGAGATACTAAAAACTAAGTTAGCCATGGCAATCACCAATCCGGATAACGCAATTCCATTACTGCCAATCCAAGAAGGATATTTTGGAAGAATAGTCGGCGAAGTAATGTATACGTACAAATGTGAAAAGACAATCGCAAGACTGCCAGAGAACTCGACAATCCCCAGAGATAAATGCATAAATGAACTAGAAATAATGCACAAAGGAAAAATCAGATTCGCCCAACCAGTAACGAAATTTGTACCTGGCATGTTCAGTTGCAGCAATGTATATGGACCACTATTCGAAATAGGAGATGGAAGTTGGTTACAATTTTCAACTCGAGTAATAGTAGCACCACCAAAAATATTTGGACTTACAGAATTGGCCAGCGAAGCAGAATTCAAACCAGTAGATATATCATGGAGCGGGATATACCAAACAAAGGATCTACAACGCGCCAGAAAACACTTATTATTCCCAGCACAAAGACAAGCAATATTATCCAATATCGTGACGATAACGGGAGGTAACAACTACGGAGAAAAACCCAACTATGAATTGTTAATATCACCGGACCATTTCCAACATGCTACAGCAAATATGATGAAAGCCATGTGGGGAAGATTCTTAATCTTCGGACAAATGATGGCGGGAATACTAGGGATTATACTCATCATTCAAATCGTAAGAGAGATCCTAACACAAATGTTAGCATGTTTTGATATATACAAGAGAGAAAGGAAAATAAACTGGAAAATGGCAATAGGATTCTTACCGTTCTTAGCAAAGACAATGGTATTACATGGAAATTCAAAAGACATCCACAAGATAAAGAGATTAGTAGGAATTCTGACAAGAATGAATGGTACCGATGAGGAAGTTGGACGAAAATTCAAAGCGATAATGATATTGGAAGCCGAGAGAACCAGAATAAAACGACAGAAAGCAAGCAACTGGAAGCGATGGATAGACCTCAAAAATGACAACAGCGATAACAGCGATAACGACGACAATCAAGGAGGAACACAGATGTTAACCCAAGAAAAACTCCAACAATGGGAGAACCGGAAGACAAAACATAGCGAACATTACAATCATCCACCACCAGTATACGAATACCTGAAGAAAGCAGCGAAACCCGTAGAGAGAAATACACCGGTAGAACGACATCCACCAATATCAAGGCCAGTAACACTACGCAACATATATCCAGCACCATACTAACCGAATTGGGCCGAGTTGATACCAATAACTAGCCAAAGATCGAGAAGCGTAGATCATGATGCAGAAACACGAACCATAGCCATGTTACAAACATTAGCAAGACCAACTTTAACAATACCAATAGATATAAATGGAGTAGAGATAAAAGCAATGATCGATACCGGTGCAAACATCTCGGCAATAAAGATGGACAAAATTCCAGGAAAATTATGGCCATGTATTGAAGAAGCAAACATGGATGTGATAACCTGCAGCAAAGAATCGGTAGCAGTCATCGGAAAGATCTGGTCAATAATCGAATATAAAAATGTAAAAATCAACACTTACTTGGCAGTCATCAGAAGATTGAGCGCAGATTGCATAATTGGAACAGATCTCATGCCAGAACTATTAAAGGAAATAATAATAGATCTAGGATCCATGGAGCTGAGAGACAAAACCAGACGAATATGCACGTTAAAGTCAGAAGTAAAATGCTCAGAGAAAATAGTAGTACCTGGACGTACACAGATGATCTGTTATGTAAAGGTGAACGAGGAAACCAGAGGCGAAATGATCTTCGAACCAAACCATAAATTTGAGAAAAAGAGAGAACTGCCATTAGCCAGGGAAATAGTATACGTAAACGACAATAACGAAATTCCAATCAACATCACTAATTTCGATGAAGAAGACAAAGTAATTTACGAAAATGAAAGATTTGGAAAACTAACCCCGATGATGGACATTGAACTTCCATCAACGAAAACCGAAAGAACTGAAGAGCAAGAATTATGGACAATTGACAGTCAACTATTAAACGAAACAGAGAAGGAGCAACTACAAAAACTACTAATGGAATTTAAAGATATATTTGCAGCATCCGACTTAGATCTCGGTACGAGCGATGTAACACAACACACTATACCATTGACAGAATGATACCCCAATAACGCTACAACCATATAGATTGGCAGAAGCCCAGAAATCCGTCGCAGAAAAAGAAGTTCAAAAAATGCTAGATGCCGGAGTAATTGAACCAAGTTGCTCACCGTGGCAATTTCCAGTAGTCATGGTAAAGAAAAATGACGGAACACAACGATTCTGTATAGATTATCGACGTCTCAACGCCGTGACTAAAAGAGATACATACCCACTACCAGATATAAATGAGATATTACAAACACTACATGGAGCAGCTTATTTTACATCTCTAGATTTAAAAAGTGGATATTGGCAAATAAAAGTCAAGGAAGAAGACCAAGAGAAAACTGCCTTTACGATAGGAAAAGATTTATACCAATTCAAGAAAATGCCGTTCGGATTAACCAACGCACCAGCTTCATTCCAGAGATGTATGAACTTCGTAACGCACGGCATTAAACAGTATGGTATATATTGATGACTTATTCATTTATTCTAGTACCTTCGAACAACACCTAAAGGACATACGAAACGTATTTGTTCGATTACGACAATGGAAGTTAAAACTGAAACCATCAAAATGCGATTGGGCCAAGGAAAAAGTCACATTTTTAGGACACATCGTGTCGGCAAAAAGCAAAGAACCAGGAGTCGCCAGAAAATTACAAAGGAGTGGCAAAGGACCGTATGAAATAATATATGTAAATGAGAACAACGCCCGAGTCAAATTGGTCAAAACCCACTCACCAGACCTATATATGTAAATGTAAGCAGATGCAAGGCGATACCTAAAACAATAACAAAAGAACCAGAAAATAGAGGCATAAAAAACCAGATCGCAAACCCAACAACTGAGCATAAACGGACTAACGTTAAGCCGAAAAATGGAAGCAGCACCAAACAGCACACAAATAGCAGAGGAACCTAAACCGGATGAACAGAGAATAATGGTAAACTCCACGAAAGACAATGTAGACAAGATGGACATAATAGTAAAAGCCATCAGAGAAATAATGCCAGTATGGATAGAAGGGAAAGGATGGATGAGAATAGTAAACAAAGCAGGGAAAATCGCGATGGATTATGCAAAGGGAGCTAGAAACCCACCAGAAATAGATCTCATAAAAGAAAAGATACCCATAATTTTCACCATGGCAGATGTAGAAGGAAACGTACCTCTACATTTTGCAGTGCAACATAGAGGCATCCAAAGAACACTAGACATAATCCGATTCATGCAGGAATGCGGACAAACCTCGAACATACCAAACGAAGAGGGACAGACACCATTAATGTTCGCATTCGCAGCAGATGCTTCTACAACAGTTTTGAGAGAACTATTAAGAACTGGGTCATCCTTCAAAGAAAAAGACAATGGAGAAAATAACGTGTTACACTATGCACTGAAATCAAGACAGGCAAGTGCAGTGAAATTTATAACCAGCAACGCGACAATAAGAGAAAGAGAAATAATGGGTAAAACAATTCAAACTTTATGGGAAGTTATCGATGCCAAACAAGACGAAGCAGCAGCCAATCTAATGAAGTGGACTTATGAAAACTCATCACTTAAAGTATTCGATCTGAACTATATGGTAAGAAATAGAAATGTCCTACTAAAAGAAACAATTTACGCTTACTATCCATTCCCAAAGACGATAAAAGCAATGCTAAAATGGGAAAGACTGAAATTCACAAACCATCCAATGGAAGCAATACGAATCGGAGACAGAAAGGAACAACTACTAACAATAATACACAGATGGCATCAAAAACAAATTAGATTCCAAAAGAGTAAACAAGAGATAAAGGAAATGGACGATCTTAAAGCAAGAATAATAAAAGTCTATGTAGAAATAATCGAAGCAATAAATGTCGAGGACAACATTTCAAAGGAAACCCCGGATGGAAATAATAATGGAGAAGGAAGTAATAACAATAACGATGACCGAGATGACCAAGATACTAGACCAGACAAAGAAGACGAATACAAACATAAGCTGTCAATTCGAATCAATAGGAAAACCAGGAAAGATAGAAATACAGCCTGAAGACTCATCATCATGTCATACCACCGAAAACATGTGTAGAGGTGCAGAAAAAGGGGATGGAAGCATAAGAATCCAAGTAGACCCAGGGATAGGCAAACTACAAATAACAAACATAGAGACAGAAGCAATTAAACAAGTATGCGTACAAAACCAAATTACCGACTGCTGGAAAATGAACCTGAGAGTATGGAGAAAATGCGAATGGGACAGTATAAAAGGTTATATGGAATATATAATGTGCCAATGATAACATGATAATAACCTGCACCAGAGCCAGAACATTAGGAGAAAGCTCAAGAATAACAAGAAAACTACGAAGGCCGATTACGACAAATCATCCAGAAAAGGAAACAAGAGAAGAACCATAAAAACGTCAAATTAGGGAGAATAAAGCAGTAATAATAAAAATAGAGTTAAACGCGGCAAACGAAGAAGAAGTAATAGTCGAAAACACGGGTAAAGAGCCCATTACAGAGTGTGTGTGTATATGAAACTAAAAGAAATGGGACGGCGAACAAAAGAATTCAATGTGAGTCAAACCAAGCTATAAAGAACCAAAAATACCGCATCCCAACTAAAAGAAAACTCGGGAAATATGTAGTGCACATTCAAAAAAGAAACTATGTAGATTGGAGGACGGTGACAGGAAAACCATCCAAGTCAGTCACGACAAACCAGCCCACAGCAAAGCAATCAGAAAAACAATTAATCAGAAAAACGTTACAAAAGATAAACGAAAAGAAAGAAATGATCAGGGACGATAGTCACCTTTCAATACATGAAGCCTTACAACTTCAGAAAGCACTCAAAAAAGTACAACTAAAAGAAAGAATAATGGAAAAAACTAACTCAAGAGAAACAACAACAACGCAACCTAATGAAACGAACTACGCGACAAAGATGATCTGGATAACAACGGCAGTAGCAAGTATCGTGATAATGCTGATAATAATTCAACTGGTGAGAACCACCAATAAATGTAAACAGAAGCCAAAAAAGAAAAGACTATGGCCAGTAATAGAAAAATTCAACTAAAATATCGAATTGGAACAATACGACGCGGAAAGAACAGAGGAATATGAAGTTATAGGAAACTCAATTACAAGCGGACTCTGGTTAAAAGAATCGCCCATTATTGAAACGCCACAGGAATGGTCAAACGAATTTGATGTATACCAGATAACAGATGAGAGATATGGGGATATACGAACACTACGTATAGAGCCCCCGGAGACAATGGTATAAGATGAGAAGGAGACGATGTATATAGTGTAGAATATTATGTAGCATAATAGTAGTAATAGTATGTATATTTGTGTTTAAATATTGTATAAAATGCACCAGAGAAAATAATCAAACAGAAAAAGAATGCAGATGAATTAACGATGTATTATAATCAATAGATGGATCCGAATAATGATAACCGACAAAACCAAGTCAGAATACCACCATTCATATAAGTAATACAACAACCCACAGCTGCCAACGTACCTATAGAGATCGTAGAATTAGATCGAGAAATATATCAAGATCAAGGAGTCGAAGTAATATGGAGACGACAATGCGAATTAATGACACAGATAACCAACAATGCGCAAGCACAGTGGACGAATACGCACATAGTATTAACTGAAAGTGTGAACCGAGGCCTACACCAAGCAGCGAAAATAGAAGATCAGCAAAGGACCATATTACAACTACAGAGAATAAATGAACAATTAAACAACCAAGTCAGATGGCAAGCTGAAGAAATTAGAAGATTACGAAGTAGTCAACAGAATATAGATCCAGCAAGCTGGGTGGAATGGATATCAACGATGCCAGAATTCACCCCAGAACCGGATTCAACGGTGGAGTAAAATAGAGCGTACTATGTAAATATGTGTAAATAAACCGACAAAAGTAAACAACGTCAAATAATCAGAAAATTATTGTAGATATGCAGACAATTATCGAGAGAATCAGAGGAAGCGAGAATCCATCCGAAGCTACGAGACGAATAATGAAAGACAAGATCAGAATGGTGGACGATACAGAAGAAAGATTAAAATGTTGCAAATGTAAAGGATTACTGATTGGAGTGAGACAGACGAAATGTGGATCTAGAATATGTACGGATATTACGATAGAGACGATAGAAACAAAAATAATAAAATGCCCTGGATGCGATTAGAATTTTGAAGGAGACGAAAACCCTACAACAGTGGACAAAGCCATCAACAAAGAAATAAACAACTTAATAAATCGATGCCGATAAGAAGAGTGTGAATGGAAAGGACCTATGAAGGAAACCGAAAGCCATGCCAAAGAATGTGAATATAACGAGATACCATGCGGAAAATGTCAAACTATCACAACGAAAAAGAATATAGAAGAACATCATAAAGTGTGCACCAGGAGAGAGGAGAAATGCGAATTCTGTGGAACCATTGACGAATGGATAAAAATAGAAAAAGAACCTCGGAATCCAAGTGAGGAACAAATATGCAATTTCTACGAAGGAATATGTGCCAACAATTGCAACAGGAAAGATAAAATTAGATTAAATGAACACTGGAATGAATGTATTGGCAAACCAGCCAAATGCCCGTTAGAACTATTCAATTGCCAAGCACGACTGCACATTACAGAAATGCAAAAGCATATGATGGAAAACAGTATCGAGCACACAGAAATCAGGATGAAAACAATAGGAGTGATAGCATGGGAAGTGAAATGGATGCAGAAAAAGCACTATTGAAGGAAATACTAGAATCCAGAAAGAACTTTGAGAAAAGCCAAGAAAATACACCCAAGAAAATGGCCGAAATGGAAGAAAGAATGCAACAGATAATCAGCAGCATACAGGATCTAGAAACAACCAGCCCAGTAGCCAGAAAACTACTTACAGCACCCTTTATATGGAGGATAACGGGATTTGCAGAAAAGCTACAAAGAGCAAAAGATGGAACACAGAGAATCATAGATAGTCCACCGATATATAGCTGGAAAAATGGATACAAATCGGGCATTAGACTATATCCAAATGGGAATGGAAATGCGACAGGCACCCATATTAGTGTATTCGTTAAAGTAGGAAGAGGAGAATATGATGAACTATTAACGTGGCCTTTCAGGCAGTATATGATATTAAAAATGATAGGACGAGAGGAACATCGCAATCCAATCAGAGCAGGAAACGAACCACAAATGGGAAGACCAACAACTGCTTGGAATACGGCCGTAGGCACACCATTCATCTATTCACAACAACGATTAAGAGGGGAAGGATTCTTGCGAGAGGATAATTTGTATATAAAACTAGAAGTAGAAAAGCCGGATAAGACGTTGTAAACGAAGAAAGGAAAGTGTAAATAGAATGTAAATAAAATATAATAAAATCATATTAAAATCAAAAATACAAATAATCAGAAAAATCAGAAAAATTCAAAAATTCAAAAATGATGACAACATTTATTATTAGATGACAAACAGAAACAGTGAAGAGATAACGGTGAAAATAAGAGAGGAACCAGATTCAATATGGACGAAACTTTGGAAAAAACCAGAAGAAGAAACAATCAATACACTAACAACCGCAGTCGCGTATTACAGAGATTATAACGGAACAAGAATGCCTCAACAAATAAGGAAACTGATATATTCAGAACTGACGGTAAGGAACGAACAGCTGAGAATAGAGGAACAAAGATATTTAACTTTCCAAGATAATAAGATATTTACAAACCAGCAAAGCAGAGAATTAGTGGCACAGGGATTCTACTTTACCGGAACACCAAAAATACCAGGCGAAGTAACATGTATCTATTGTAAAGGGAGACTCGCACAATGGGGAAAAGGAGAAACAGCAAAACGAGAACACCTGAGGAAATTTTCAACCTGTCCATTTAGAATTAATCTCGATGTCAGAAATCAAGCGAAAAACAGACTAGAAGGATTCCCAAAATTGGAAGTGGACAAAGATGAAAAAGGAGGAGAGAAAAAGATAAAAATAACAAAGAATTTTGAGGATCTAACGGAACTAATATGGGAAGGAGAGACCATAAAGAGAACATTCGAAGAAAGTATTAAAACGTTCAAAGGAAACCCAAGAGCCGCAGAATTTGCGAGTCAAGGATATTGTCAAACAGCACGAGGAATAATGTGCGAGGGATGCAAGAACCAACAGCCAATGCCAGACCAAAACTTTTCAAAATTAAAACATAAAGAAAAATGTATATACAAGGAGGAAAACGAATCGAAAAACGTAGAAATAGTAATTACAAATCAACAAGTGGAAGATATCTTAGATCAACCAAAAACGAGGACTCTAATGTTACTATCAGAAGTAAAAACCAATACAATGACGAAAATTATCAGCGAAAGGTTGACCAACAACCTGGAATGGTACGACTCGACACAAGCAGTAATACGAGCCATCAAACGATACCAAGACTATTGCCCAAGAAGATATTAAATACGGAAGATTGGGAACTATGGGAACAGATCGAAGAGCAAAAACGAACAATTGAAGACTACCATAAACAGATTCGAACAATGGAATTTCGAGAACGAATCCAACAAGGCACAATAAGAAGGCTCAGAAAAAACGAAACAAGCCACAGAAAATGGATTGAGGAGTCAGACCAGAAAGTAATCGAGTCGTTAAAGGAACTGGCCGACGAAAAACGAAAAAATCAACAATTGGAGGACAAACTAACAGAACTCCAACAGGATGTGAATGGACATCGAGGAGTAGTAGTGCATAAAGAGATCCAATTACGACACCAACTCGAAATCAACAAGCAACTCAGAGGACAAGTCGAAGCAGAAATAAAAACGATAAAGCAAGGATATGAGGAAAACGACCAGAACCTAAGAAAAGAAATTGAAAAGTTGAAAGCGTTGGAGAATACGCATCACCTGGAAACGCAAGTGGAAGGACTGACAAAAAATGTGGAATACCTCACCTACTTATTGGATGAGGAGATACAGATATCGAACACCCTGCGAGAGGAAGTAACCACACTGCAGAACCGACCACCAATCCTACTCGTACCTCCAAATCCAATAGAAATGCCAACCCAAGTCCCTGCGGAACCAGATGAAGGATTTGGGAAAACAGAGGAAACATTTGTATAACTAAGGAAGAGAAAATTGTAAAGTGTAAAAAGATAAAATAATATAAAAACAAAAAAATTGTAAAAGGTTGAACCAATATATATTTAGTATGAACTCGAGTGAAACAGAAATTCAAATGAATCCAGAAGACGGCAGAAATAAAGACGACGAATACCAACCAATTCCTATCCAATTGATGCAACCCATCGAACAAGATCCACTGGAATATTACAGTAAGAAATGGAGAACCGAAAGAAAAGAGTGGCGAGAGATAGTAGAGGAACAAGAACTAGAAATCGCACGAATAAGTCAACAGCTAATTCAAACGAAACAACTAGTCAATACAGTGAAGCGAAAATTAACAACTAGGCTAGGAGATAGCAGAGACCAAAAAAGAGAGAACGAGTATTTGAGACAAGAGTTGGCCAAGATAAAAACTCGAGTAATCCTAGAAGACTATTGGAAAACAGAAGCGGAAAGAATGAGAGAAAACAGGAAAAGCGAACAGAGGTATTTAATGCAACTGGAAGAGAGCTGTAAAGAAGCAAGAGAAATCAAACAGAATCACCAGCAAACTCAAGAAGAAATGGAATCGTTAAAAGAGGAACTCCAAGAATCGAAACGAAAACTCGAGAAGCGGACAACCGATCTAACCAACTACAAACGTCAATCAAAAAGAAAACAGGCAAAGGAAAGAAATCTCCGAATACAAATAAACAACCAGTGAAAGATAATTGAGAAGAATAAAGAGCAACTAAAGGAACTCCCAAAATTAACAGAACGATTAATAAAAGCCCAAGTCCTAATAATGAGATTTTCAGAGAAAAGGGTCAAAGAATAGTGCGAAATACACTCACCCCCGAGGAAAGAGAAAGAGTAAAAAGGGGATAAACTTCACTGTATATAGACGATTAAAGTGTAAATAAGTATATGAAATAACCTATGTATATTAGAAAAGAAAACCATGAGTCTAAAACTATGGATAATGATAGTAATAATGATGAAAAGATGCGTTACCGAAAACCCCTTGGAGAGATGCGAGAAAACCCACCCATTTAGAAGAGAAGACAGCACCTGCGCAGATTACAAAGAGATCTGCAGAAACCACGATAACGAAGAATGTCAGCAAATAGCCCTACAATGTAATCAATGTCCCACGAAAGAAAACGAAAAGATAAACGACGAACTGAAACCAAGTATCAGAAAAACCCAACAAATGATACAAACCCTGTTGAATAACAACGATGAAGTGTCAAGAATGAAAAATGAGAACCTAGAAATAAAGAAGACCTTAGAAACAATCATCAGACAAATTCAAGCAACTATCAAAGCAAACCTCGAGAACAAACCAATGCGGGAAATCCTGAAAATTATCCTGACAGCCAAAAGACAACAACAGAATAAATCTCGACAGAAATACGAACCCAATCCAACAATCCTGTCGATGGAACAAATCCTATCAATAAGCGTAGCATTGAATATTGTATTCCTGATATGCTGTCTTATCATCTGCTTAACGGTAACAAAACGACAAAGACAAAATATCCCAATTCGAAAAACCAGAGGAATAATTAACCGAATCCGAAATATTAAGAAAAACAATGAAACCTCAAAACTCGCATGCATCTCCATCCGTCAACTAGGCCAATCAAACCCGATCAGAAGAGAAAACCAGCTAGAAAGTGAAACCCAAGCCGCCAATGATTCTTTCGAGACCAAATTTACTATATAACTGATTTACATTGATTGTTGAGAAACTAAATGATTTGACTTCAATTTTGAATTCACTTGAACTGCAATTTGATTTTACGTATAGTAGTAGGATCTTAAGTCCATCTTTATCTTGATACATATCTTAACGTAGAAAATTTTTTATGTGTGTGGGTATTGAGATCACGACCAGAGAGCTCATAGACTCAAACCAGTGTATAAAAGTAGAATCTGAAAAAGACTTTTGAAATTTCGGGTCGCAATTTTATGGGCCCGGGAGTGTTTTATGTTGGGCCAGAACACAGACGGCCTTGTAAATGTTTAAATGAATCGGTAACACACATGCAAATATAACATGCAGATTTAAATTCAAACCTATTAAAACACCAATTAACCCTATCAAAATGCGAGAAAGAAAATAATTAAATATAAAATTATAAAACACAAAAATAAATTAAAATAATAACAAAGTGCAACAAGATCCGCACGAAATAAACATAGACATAACACGAAAACCCAACAATTTGACCGAAATTTGACAATTTATAAAAAATGCGAAATTTCATGAAAATGAAATAAAAATCAAATAATTTGAATTAGAAATAATTCAATTAAAAATTCAAAAGAAAAATTGTCAAATAAAATTTCAAAATAATAAAAATTAAGAATAGAATATTCTAGAAAATCACAATGTCAAATTTTGTTTTACTAAATCAAAAAGAACACGCAAGGCTAGGGTCGTACAATAGGTATATATACCGATTCATTTTTACACAATTTTAACCAGTTTTAACTAGTCTTAATCGAGAATCATCTCATCAGTTTTTACAAAACTTAAAACTAATTTTTGGATCAATACTATTTGATGTGAGTGAGAGAATTGTTAGAAACTCTCTCCACGTCGCATCCTCGCAACCTCAATGGAGCTCTGCTTGGATGTCGGCGTGGGGAGAGAATGTTGTTATATGATGTTCAAACCTTATGAATTATGCTCAGAAAGTTTAGGTAATGTGGTATATGCTAAATATAAATATTAGAAAAATTAAATTTTTCCGTCAATGCTATGATCGTTTTTTGGCCCACAGCCACTCACGCACCGCAAGTTAGTAAAATATACACACAATTCAGGCTGTGTAGGAGCAGTTCATCTGCCAATAGCCTGTGCCCGTGAAGGTTCCGGCGTGAATAACGCAAGGCCCGAACGTCAATTACAACCGTTATAGGGGAAATTGGAAGGAGGGGAAGTAGTCTTTTGACTGCTCCTCCACCGCCCATTTCCCTATAAATTCGACCTAAATTTTGATTTCACACATCGGCCAAAATCATAAACATTGAGTAGCTCGGTGAGCACTCTTAAAATTCTAATATAAACACAATCGACATAAGATCAATATTCAGGGAAAGAAACTGGGAAAAGAGTTCGGAAATCATTATAATGTCTTCTAAATGTCTCGAATCAAAAATAAAGTATAGTAGATCTAGTAAAAAATCATTTAGCCGAGAAATTTCACCGTAGTTATAGGAAAATAATGAGGAATTAAACTGTGAATAAAACGATAAAATTATAGCATACTTTAGGTAGTACCACCCAAATATGATACTAGGTTAACAGTCACGCTATCAAAAAATCTTTATGTTCGTTAATATCATTATTAATAACTTAGAATTTTACCAAAACCGAAATATAAAAATTTACTTCCCATCAATCAAGCCAAAAAAAAATCATCATAGTTGACCAAGCTCTAATGATAGAAATCTAACGTAGTCCCTCGTAAATCAAATAGAAAAAATTTAACCCAAAAATAATCTAAGTCGTTTTTTGATTAAATCAATCATAACCCTTCACCGAATAAAAATAAAGGAACCAAACATTTAAAATTGTCCTCAACAAATACAAATTGTTTTTCAATAAAATAATCTGATAGTGAAACGAAATCCGAAATCACGTTAACGAAAACAAGCACCTATTACACTAAGGTTTCGCATAATCTAGCTCCATTTTCACTCGCATGGATAGCATAACAGATTGAATAGAAATACATATTGAATCCACAAGCATCCCGAATAGACCACGAATTACCCATGGGTGCCGACATGACTTATAATTAGCAGGATATGTAAACTCAATCAGAAGTAATTGTTGAACGAGGAGCAGCTACAACCCGAAATAACCACTCATGAAAAGTTCATAAAACCAGTTACCTGAACCTTTACCCAGCATGGGGAATCCGAAATTAACCAAGCGAATAAATCCATGAAATATTATTGAAATATTTTCAATAGATCGACACACTAATTCATAGAAACATCACGGAAGGGGAACTATAGAGTATAGCCAAAGTGACGCGGCTAGCGAGCGATTCAAGTTATCAATTGACAAATTTCCACGTCGCACGTAAATAAAATATTGAATCGATTGAAAAACATGAACAGACAAATTTTCACGTCGCATATAAATAAAATATTGAGTCGATTGAAAACTCTAAACGACAAAGTTCCACGTCACACATAAATAAACAGTCAGAGGAAATTTGAAGCGTTTGAAATCTTGATTCAATAAATTCCCACGTTGACATTAAATCAACCAATCAGGGTGGTTACAGTATACACATAAGTCCAATCACCAATGTAGACATGTGTGCACCTCAACGAGATAGTATAAATAGGCAGACGAAGGAAAGGAAATTTTAGTCTAATCTACTATGAATAACGCAGCTAAATTCAATATACGAGGAGAAGCCGGAATACATAAACATGCTTTTCAGCATCGCAGTGGCGACGAGATAACTATGGAACGCCGAACGGGCACCCAAAGAGGTAAAATTAACATTTATATAACTCCGTGTTTAATCGTTATAAATTTATATATTTCAAACGACCATGACAATCATCCAGCTTATTAGGCGAAGAGAAGTACAAATTCAACCCGGAGTGATTATAGATAAAAGATGGAGTCAGTTCAGAGGATTGGAATATGAATGTTAACGACACAAATAAAAATTTAAACATTGTTAATTCCGATTTGATTTCTTTTCCGTACAAGTATCGCAGACAAACGCACCTACTGTGAAGTCGTAATCTCAATCGTAATAGTACAATTCGCGAAATAATAGTAGAATTTTCAAGTCGAAAACTATCCGTTAAATCAAAGCTAGATGAACCCACCCATACTAGTACACGTAAATCAAACTTAGCGAACCCGAGCGTACTGATTCGAGTAAGAATATTAATTCGAGATGACCATTGAACTTGAAACCTGATAAATTAACACGCGACACCTCCATAATGCTTCGTTCTAACAATCAACAGCTATATTTTTCGGCCAAAACGAACCCCTAAAGTATAGAACTTATTACCTCTCAGACGCGATAGGACTGCACAAAATATACCGACGTAGTATACGTGCGCAGGACCTTAGGTAGGCGAATACCAGGTCAAGCTCATTTTGCAGTAAGATAATTCCAATAATATGCGATTTCTTTACCTGTTCGTCACTCCACACGAATGCCGCAGCCCCGTTTGAAAATACTCGCTACACAGATCCAAGCATTCAACCCGATGTTTTTTTCATTACCGCCCAAAAGAGTATTATTTTCATGTAGAAAAATCCGCCTTAATACAGCATGCGATCTTTTTTCTTTCGCTTTCGATTCAAATTAATGATATTTCTTTAAACAGACTCCTGGATAGACGAGTCCCGCATAACTATGAGATTCCCATCTCACACCGCCGCGAAATACAGACAAGGATGTGGAATGAGAGGTATTCAATCTCTCCTGTCCGAGAATCAATGACCGGAAGACAAGAAAGAACGGCCGAAGTAGAACGGACTTTTGTGGCTATTAAACGAGAGCCCGGGTGAAACCCAGCTCGCGAACTCCGCAATCAAGCCGAGGATATACTTACTCGACTAGAAGAGCATCAAAGAAAAACGAACAGAGAAGTAACTCGAGCACGTCAACACCTCTATCAAATAAATCGAGGAATTGCAGCTGGAATAATTCCGAGCACAGATGGACACGCCCCCTCTTACGGCGTCTCATTTGAGCTCGACGACCCGAGGATAAATTGTCCAATCCGATCAATGACCGTGTCCTTACCAAAGAAGGCTCTACCGACGGTGATGAGGCCAGAGTTAAGAGAATGGGAATCGAACAGAAACCACGACGGGTAGATAGATCGAACCCGAACCGCCGTTATCCATCATCTCGTTATTACTGAATGTATAAAATAAATTGTTTTGGAGTTCTTATTCTCATTTCTTATTTTTAGTTGTATGGACACTGTTTTATTGCATACCCCTTGTAACGTTGATAGATTGGTGTATCGGAATCACTAATTCAAATAATGAATCGGTTAGGTTACTAACGAGCGGTTTTATTGTAGAAATGAATGCAGATGAAATCTTGAATACGGTTCTCAAAGGTACCCGGAAGGAGAATGCTGATTTACACAAACAACTGATGGAAATGTCTCGGGAGATACACCGCATAAAATCCACCTGGGTGGAACCATTCAAGGCGAGGTGGGCTGAAGAGAAACGGTTAATACAGGCCATGAAGACGCAGATCAGAGGGTTGGAAGTGGCGCTGGCGGCCTGTCAAGAAGGTCAAGTCGTCACGTACCTTCTGGTCTTCGCGCCGGCCCAGCTGGCATATCGTGAGGCCGTCAGTACATCAAAGCCGGCGATAAAACCACCCCAACGGCGACCCGGAAAATTCAAACCGGCGAGACGACGAATAATGAGGTCGTCAGAACAGAAGAAATAAAAATTGTTTTTAATAATGTTGGGCCAGAACGTAAACGGCCTTGAGGAATGTTTGAATGGATCAGTAACACACACGCAAATATAACATGCAAATTTAAATAAACCTATTAAACACCAATTAAACCCTATCAAATATGAGAAAAAAGAGAATTAAAAATATAAATTAATAAACATAAAAATAAATTAAAATAATAACAAAACGCACCAAGATTCGCACGATACCAACACAAACATAACAAGAAAACACAACAAATTCGACAATAATTGATAAATTAATAAAAGTTCATGAAAATGAAACTTAAATCAAAAGATTTGAATTAGTAATAATTCAATAAAAATTCTAAAGGAAAAAATTATAAAAATAAATCAAAAAATAATAAAATTAAAGAATAGAATTCACTAGAAAATAACAAGGTCGAATTTTGTTTTACTGCATCAAATTTAACATGCGAGGTTAGGGACAGAAAATAGGTATAAATACTGATCCATTTTCACATTAAAGTTAACCATTTTCACATCATTTTTGAAATCGTTTAAAACCATTTTCAAATTTTATTTTTAGGTGAGAAATGTTTATTTTGGAGCCCTCTCTCCACGTCACATCCTTGCAACCTCGGTAGAGCTCTGCTTGGATGTCGGCGTGGGGGGAGAGGTAATTTTATTTTTATGCAATATTATGCCATTTTATTTTTTATGGATTGACATTGGATGGTAATTATGTTTATTTGTTTATAATTAATAAATATTATTAATATTGATAAATTGTTTTTATATATTTAAATAAACTAAAATCAATTTTGTCGAAATTTTTCCGGCCCACAGCCAACACATAACGCAAGAAAGCAAAATCTACATAGTACAGATTTGTGTAAGAGCGTGGAAAATCGCCAATGATATGTACCCGTGAAGACTCAGCGTGCGGAACGCAGGGGTCGTAACGTCAATATTATCCCTATAGATGAAACGAGAAATAAGGAAGAAGTCTCTGGCTGCTTCCTCGTTTCTCATTTCTGTAAAATCGACCTAAAATTTATATTACATACGGCTCAAAATCATCACACCGAGTAGTCCAGTGGGCACTCAGTAAATATAATATGAATACAATATGCGCCTAAGGCCTATTAAAGGGAAAGGGTACGGGAATAAATTAAACTGAAGTCATTGATATAGCTCATTTGGATTAGTATTTCGAAATAAATTAGATAAAAATTATTTTGGTATAATTAAATTGAATTTACACTTCGAGATAAATTAGTAGAAATTATTAAAATAAATAATTCATGGATTCAATTAAAGTAAATTATAGATTAAAGGTAACATAGCTATTGATTAAAAACAAAATAATCCTCCGATTCAATATAAAGTAATTCATTGTCTAAAAGTAAGGTAACTCTTGATAAAAACTAAGTAATTCGTTGATTCAATTAATGTAATTCAATTTAATAACATCAAAGTAATTATTGAGTAAAATTAACGAAATCCATTGATTTAAAATAAAACTTTCTCTAAAAGTAATGTATTGATTGAAGCTAAATTAATATAAAATGAAGAGTGTAAGGATAGAATAAAATAGGTCGACTCGTTATTCAAAGATAAACCAAAATAAATAAACTGCTTAAAAAGGAATTAATGCAAATAAATCGATTAACACTAAATTCATAAGAAATCGTTGCTATAAGATAAAGTTAGTAGTGTAATATTATCAAAAAATTTACTAAGAACCTGATGATGTTGAGAATCATGACAATATCTCCCACCCGAAAAATTCATAAAAGCCTGCATCATTTAAGTACATATATAATTCCAAGCACAATCCACATTACATTCGCAAACAAAAATGACGAAATAATATAACAAAAGTCCAATACGAATTCGAAACGAAACGTTAATATGCATAAGATGAAAATCAAACAGATAAGTCTTCCTTGAAATGATTTAATGTTCTATCTCGGAATACCATAAGGAGATCAAAGGCACTGGTTTTTCCTAAAATTGTTCAATAAAATAATGAATAAGAGGAACAGACGTACCTGACATACTCCAAAATTGTCTCACAGTAGCGCACAACCATAGTAGACGACACGATGTAACATCAGAAAATAGCCAATTAATAACCAAAGTTTATCCGAAATAGTAAGCGAATCGACCGGAAACTGTAAGCCCAAATTTTAGTAAACGCGCACGATCCGAGAGATGGAAATTTCCGTCGACTTTAGACGTACCGGATAAACAGATCAAATGCCATTCACTAACACATTCGCATTAGATAGCGGATGCGGACGCCTCCACGCTAGTGAGATAATTTAGGGTGAAGGTCAGCTAATCATTATGTCACATTTCGAAACATAACAAATATAGAAACGGATGCCCAAGTTAAGGTAAATCTTACCGAAGTCCGCTTTGTTGATGTCATACAAATTTTAAATACAATTCGATAAACGCCACTACGGAAATAGACACGTTAAAGTCAATGTAACACCTATCCGTATCGTATGTTGGTAATCTGTAAATTTATCTCGTTCAATGTCAAATCTTAAAATGTAGCAAATTTTGAAGTAATTTTAATTGATATTATGTGTTTAACAAGTGTTAAACTTCCCCAATAAATGATAAGCCTTACATCTATTAAATTTTAAAATCAATTGTTAACAAATATTATCCAATACTAAGTATTCAGTAATTTTTAAATGAATTCTAATAAATAATACCACTATACGCGCGACAAACTCTGACCTGACAAACATTAATACCCGGTAGATAGTAAGTATCGACTCATTCATTAATATAGTAGTAGAATTACCCCTAACGTCTTACAATTAGGGCAACCACTAAAATAGAATATATAGGAGTGCCGTGATGAAAGCGTGGTCAACTAAATAACTTCCCCAAGGACTCGTAGTTGCACAGCCTATTCAATTTGTAGAAGATTGTAGTAATGATTAGCGCTAACCGCATTCGATAAGTTTAAATTTAGATAACTCCACTAACAATAACATAGGCACCATTTATTTGATTTTGACATAACGTGGATGAATTAATTGAATCGGATAACGATGATATTTTAGACATGTCGCACGAACGAATCGCCAGTCAAGGAACGGACAACCAGGGACGGGCAGAAGCCCCGCCAACTACGGAAATATTCGACCAGTTACGACAACAGTGGCCGTATCCTACTACTTGGCGGATACTAGGCTTGGAAAGAGACCCGTGTGGACTCGCCGGACAACAATATCCAGCTGCGGAGACGTACATCAATGCGCGGAATCTCCTCACCCAATGGGAACGGGTGCAGGAACAGGTGGATCTACAAGTGGTCAAGGCGAGGATGTATCTCGCAAACGTGGTAGAAGACATCCTCGCCGGGCGGATTGCAGAAGCCTACCCACCTCGCCCAGTCCGCGATACCCGACGGCCCTATACGGTGGCGGCTCTAAAGAAAAGCTTGAAAAGACATTTTCCCGAAGAATAACTGCAAATATTACAATGTTCATGCCTTAATTGATTTAAAAAATATTTAAAAGTCGTTCGTGTTATTTCTCCCTATAGATAGACTTGTCCTGTAATTTTGTTTAACTGAATGAATTACGATCTATTTAAGTCAATAAGAAATTAAAAGATTTTCTTTTATTATAGTGATGTCTTCCCTACGAATCCTACAAACCGAACTAGATCACGCGAGGCAGTCAAACGCGGAGCTGCTCACACAAATTATCCAACTGACCCGAGAAATACAGCAGATAAGGGCAACATGGTCAGATCCAGCAAAAACGAAAGCGGACTACCACCGACTCACGGCGGCACAGAAAGGCTGGGCAGAAGAGCGACAGCTCAATCAGAGCCTGTGCACTCAAATCCGAGGATTAGAAGTCGCCTTAGCAGTTTGTCGGGAGGGGGAAGCAGTCACCTACCCACTCGTCTTCGCCCCGTCCCAGATGGCGCAGAAGAATCCTCAACCAGCAGATCCGTCCACCACTCAATCAAATAATCGTCGGCCGGGACGCAAAGAGCGTGCTCGACGCCGAGCAGTAAATCCACCCCATTAACTCACGATAAATATTCCTTTAGGTCGATTTCAATAAATTAATTGTAGTTAAATTATTTCTTAAATGTACGTACGTACAGGTATTGCTAGGAACACTTGCATCATGATTTCTAACCATCTCTCCACATTCGATCATGGATTTTCCTTACACATGGGACAGAGCTAAGCGAGCATAGGTCTTCTATCGACAGCTCGTGAACCCGAGGGTTGTCCGAGCAATTACAGTACTAGCGATAATACTCAATTTTTGCGGACGATCCACCACTTGAACACATTACCAACGTTGCCTAGCAACGGGTGCCAAGTGGCAGTTAGCATCATTTTGTATGGCGTTACTAGGGCAACCATGAGGATAAGCAAGATTCGAACCCTGTAACCCACCAATAATAAATGTTTTAGTTAAAATGTGTGTACTCTGGCTAATACGTAATAAGGTTCTAAGCAAAACAACGAGACCGTATCAGAGAATTAGACGATGAATTGCACTTGCAAGCGAAGGGGACCGAAAATAGAAATCGCACGCGTACCTTCCATCGGTGGTGCGTTGAACCGCTATGGGATCGGGCCTTAGCAGTTCCTACGTGGCGCTCACCTTTGGCGATCCCATAACCAGTGGTTGCATTAGCAACGTTGCTTGGCAACTGGTAATCATTGGGGGAAAGATGACAATTTTCATATGGGGTCAAGGTTAATCAACAACGCTCTACCAAAAACCCCACATACATATGTTGTTTAAGTGTTTTGCTGTTATTACTCAAATATAAAAATATTTCGGCTTTCTATATAATTTATTATTTTCAAATATTTATTTAATATTAAATTTTTATATATTTTTATAATCCTTTATTATGTTTAATATAATTTTAATAAAAGTTTAAAAAAAGAATCAACAAATTATCCCTTTGTTAAATTGTTTAAATATATTGTTTTATCATTCATCTTATTTTATTATTTTGAAATTCCAGTAACATTAATTTTACATATTCTATTTGCATTTTTTCAATTAGATTTTTATCGTAGATGGTAGAAGTTATAAATTTTGAATTGACATCTCTAGATTTTTTATTATTTAATAATGATTCTGGAGTATGTACACGTATAGATAAATACTCAAATTCTGAACCAGATATATTAACAGCAGATTTTGAATTGCTCGATAAAATTATTTTAACAGATAATATTAAGTGAGTAAATTTCTTGGAATCTAAAATAAAATAATATTTTAGTAGTGATCCAAGCTTTAAAACAATATCTGAAAATTTTTTGGATTGGGGGTGTGAATATATAAAAAAGCAAATAATGGAAGACGGTTGTGTGTCAAGAGCGAAAGAGATATTGGATC
This sequence comes from Schmidtea mediterranea, assembly GCA_022537955.1. Lineage (NCBI taxonomy): Eukaryota > Metazoa > Platyhelminthes > Tricladida > Dugesiidae > Schmidtea > Schmidtea mediterranea. The sequence goes on from CM039680.1 coordinate 138,496,962, forward strand.
ATGTTGAAACAATTTACGATCTTCTTCCAATAGATTCGTTATACTTAAGCAAAATATTTTTTGATGAAAATTCATTAAAGGTTTGGAGATAATTAATTTGAATTTATAAAATACCGTTTCGTTTAGTTAATTTTTGATAAAATCCAAGTGAATTTCAGAAAACATATCGAAGATTATATACAAATTTTATCCAAAATATGGATTTTTTGTGAAAAGGTACAGCTTAATTTTTCAAGCTACATTATTTCGCATTAGGTAATAAAAAGTTCTGAAGTAATATGTTCAGCGTTGGTATGTGCATATGAATTTATGAAATCAGTATGTTGCAATGATTATTTACCCGAACTGTTTAAATATGCTGATCATGTTTTAACAATATATTTGAGGCAAATTAACACGAAAATCTGCGAGATCCCGGTGATTCATTATTTGTTGACTCTCGTTAAGGTTGTCGTTCGAAATGAAACTCATGCAATTTGCAGAATTAATTTCTGGTGGCGACTAATCTGTTCCATTAGAGCTGATATGATTTGTACTACGTTGTTTGAGCCAGTAAATTGTGATCTTCTGTCTGTCATTTATCGATAATTTTCCAGTGTGTCGTGCCGTTCCTTGCCAATTTATTTGGGAAACATATTACATTCGATGAACATCAAGTGTTTTTATACAGCGTCTATCCATTCAATGTGTTCACGAATTATGCACAGTTTGGGCCGCTCTGCAACCACGTGATGACGCAATTGTTGCGATTGATCGGTGATCCGGTTATGCCTCCGAATTTAGAGAAGAAATCGAAATACGGTAGGTTAAAAACTCACAGGGATCATTAATTCATCGGAACTAGATAACATCGATCATTGGCGGTTATCTATCGACGCGCTTTTGACGTATCCACGAGTTGATCTGTTGATTATTGCCTTCTGTTTCTGGTGCCAGTCAATAAAACTTTATAAAGCCAAAACGGCTCCGACGGATTTTCAATTGTTGGACTCAATTATTAAATGTTTTGCAGAGAGATTAATTAGTTATGCTGTTGTCAAGCAGGTAATTTAATGATCTGGTTTATTATGATGATTATTTGCAATTATTGACTTGATAGAATTATTATGATGATTTGTAATTATTGATTGGATGGAACTTTTTTTTGCCCCGGTCACAACATAATAATATGTTTATTACAATCTCTTCCAATAAAGTATCCAAATAAAAAGGAAAACCGATACATTTTCAAACTAAGAAATTAGGTATTATTTGCCGTCATTATCTAACACATAAGTGCCTAAACGTTTTGAGATATTTTTGACGTAAATAGCAACTTATAATGCGCATTATGGCTTATGTCGTTAAATTATTGAAATGTAGCATTTCATCTTGGGAACACCTTGACGTTGGGGCCAAAAATTTTAACCACACAATCACCTCTGTCTCTATCTGCCCATTCTATGAATTCCATAAGAAGGCATTTGATGTGCAATGAATGTGATGGGATGATCGAAGGTATCACCGCACATCCATTAATGCTATTGATTATAACGCCATTTAAATTTATCGTTGCATTTGCTATTATTCCTGTAATGCACATTAATTTGCCTGTTGTCACCTATCAATCATCATATAGCAAAGCGTCTGCAAAGAAGAACCAGTTGATGTCAGGCCAGGACTGTGTGGATTTATTAACCAAATACTCGACATCAAAGTGAAATTGACACATGAAGATCAGTCAGCAATTGTCACATTCATGGAAAACATGGTAGAATCCATTTTAATCTGTGTTCTCATTGAATAAACCGTTAATTTAATTGCTAGAGAGTGACAAAGTCCATGGCGGAAGCGTTATTGAAGCTTGCCAACAAATCCGGTAGTATACTAGTAAACATCAATAATATTTCCTGTCGCATTAATTCCCATGTTTCATTTATCAGGTTGAATATAAGCTGTGTTTGCGCATATTTTGTGACACTCTTGTTGCAATGAATAAGCTCATTTTGTCTCACGAGTTGGGAATTCATAAATCCAAACTGACAACTTGGGTTGATTCGTGCTTGGATATAATCAGTCTGATTTTCCCGACAGATTTCCAGATTTCTTGTCTATTAATTTTCCAGGACATAAAGATGATCAACGAGTCTTGGTTTCATTATTTCTTTAGCGGTAATTCTTGATTTCTCACAGTCGATTATTTGATTCCATTGCCAGATATGGAGCTAACCATTGAAAAGAATATCGCAATAGCAAATTTGCAATGCTGGATTCATTTTTCATCCAAAATCAATCAAAGATTAGACAAGGACAGTTTCACCAATTATTCTAATATTGAAGTCGATTTGGATTTAGTTCCTTTCACGGAATATCTGGTGGCGCCGTTAGTGTTCATGTTGGAAATAGGTGACAATGCTATGGTAATTCCACACGATAAATTTCTTGCTCGCAACCCTTTACAATTTCATTTATAGACCAAGAGTGAGTACGAACAACTTTGGAGGGTTTGGGAATATTTCTACGTTGACTTCCTTATGAAGGCTTCGATCATTCCAAATTTCTCATTGGTTTCCTGGTACAAATCGCTATTGAAATTGTTGGGAAAGGTGTTTGTTAAACTGACCAAAAATGTTAAGCAGTCTAAAATGAAACAAGTAAGAATCTCTACTGATTGTCCTTGGGCTTTATTTCATCCTCTAGACACTTGTGTTCAACATGCTTTGTCGATCGATGCGTTTAGTCGTTATTAGAATCGAGGAGGATGAAGGAATTACTACGAGTAAATGGGAGAAACTTCCAATTGTTTTGAATTCAAATTTCTCTTTAGAAAGTCCTGTTTGGTTGCATTTACAATGTCTAGCTGAAAATTTCCCAGTTTTTTCCAATGAGAACATGAAAGCAACTTTCAAAGATTCTTCAAATAATTCCGAAAGAAATTCAGGATTATTTACCGATCTCGTTGAGATGTCGACTGGAAGATGGGCTAAGATAAAATTGCCGTTTCTCAATAAGTTCAATTGTGATATGGAATCTAATTTTGACATATTTATCTCTTTGGTTACTGCATTGATCTATGTAAGATTGGTTTTGGATTTAAGAAATTTCCGACTCTGAATTATTTCCTATTAGAAAATCACTCATAACAAATCAATGATGCTGAATATATTGGAGCTTTTAGTTCCGAAAATTGGGTTGTTATCGGATGTGCTGGTTTGCCGGCAATTGAATAGCGAAAAAATTCCGCCGCATTTAAAAACGCGAAATAATTATGATGAGAATGTTTCACAGGTAGATTTGATTTTTTAAAAAAATTTCATAATATTTCCGAACTCATTATTATTGAATATCAATTACGGTTTCCTTTTGTTATTTGGCATCATTAAAAATCAATACATATATCAATATTCTTATTAAAGATCAATATTCTTATTAAGGATCAATATTATTATTAAGAATCAATATTATTATTAAGAATCAATATTATTATTAAGAATCAATATTATTATTAAGAATCAATATTATTATTAAGAATCAATATTATTATTAAGAATCAATATTATTATTAAGGATCAATGTTATCATTCAAGATGAATACTAATTTTTAAATTATATATTTTCATTTTTAATGTGCATGTAATCTAGTAATAATTTTATTTATTACTAGTATAAAAGATAGTGTAGTTATTTGATTAGATTTTGTAACCCTTTCATCTAAGGAACAATACGAAAGGGCTGAATTCCGTAATCTAAAAAGAAACATATTATTGCCAGTATTCTTAGTAGAATAATATCCGTGTGTGAAAGGCTTAAAACAACCATATAATGAAAATTGTCTGAACTGAAACACATTTTAACATTGAATTAGACTGATATATTAACATATTTCATTTTCAGTTTGATAATTTTATCGTTCATTTAATCACTCGAATCCAAATCTGCTGTCTCGGTGAAAAAGCAACACCAGATATCATAAACAGAATCTCTCCATTTCTGATCTACTTATTCTCAAATAAAAATACCGTCATTTCCCGTAGCACTCTCCAAACAGCCATTCAGTTATGGAATGATGAAATTGCAATAGTGAAAAACTGTGAATATTCTCTCGAATTATTGAAAGTGATAAAGAAATTGAAACTTAATAATAAACACATTGTTATTCCGCAACATATCGAAGAAAAACTCAAGGATATAAATGTCAGTTTCGAGTTGATGAATCAAGTTTGTCAATATTTTCGTAAATCCTAAAATCACGAGTCTATAACAATTAAGGACAGTGAGGAATCCATGGCTGTTAGTGAGGAATCGAAAACTCCTCAAGCCGGAAGCTTACTTAATAAACTCGCAGTATCAGAATCAAATATGAATCGCAAAAATCAGCTTAGGATAGTCGATGTAAGCACGCTGAAAACCGATTCATCAAATAAGCCGTTTGTAAATAAATTCACCCCGAACAAAATCCAAAAAATAGAAAACATCACACCGGTGAAACCACAAAGCGAAATCAAAGAATTTTCATCACCACTCCATGAAGTTTTGAAGATGAGCAACACAAGGAAACGATCTGTTCACGATTTGCTCAGGAAATCCAGTGATGCAGACGTAATATTTTACATTAGAAACTTTTCCCAAATTTTACATAATATTCCTTAGTACGTTGTGATCCCTCCAGAGAAAAATAAGAAAATCAGATTAACAGATCATCAAAAAGAAAGACTCGTTGAACAGAAGTAGAATTATTTCCCACTGAAATTATAATGATAATTGTCGCAATAGAAATGAATATAAGCCATTTGTATGCACTATGCCGACTAAATTTAGTTTATTAAATTGCGATTCAACCATATCATTGGCGAGGTTTTTTTTTAAGTACAAAATAGTTTTTGTTTTAATAAAACTTTATATAGCGATGATTCAATATTGAATCGTTTGGATTCTGAGGAGAAAGAATTAATTGAGAAAAACTCAGAAATTAAATTAGAATCAAAAGTGGAAATCTATCCGAAGAGGAAATCAATAAAGCCTGTGGATATCGATTTAGATAATTCTGATAAAAACCAACCTGTTAATGATGGCTGTGACGTGGCCAACAAAGAAAATCAGTCAGAGCAAATCGATAAATTGGAAATCAATTTGATGCATTTAGAAAAAATATTATCTGAAGATAACTCTAAAACTCTAACTGTCGTTCTTGATAAATATCCCTTAGCTGAGTTGGACAAGGATGATAATATTTTATCATCATCTCCTGCTGATATTACGGTTACTGTTCCTGATATTCCTGTCGACCCGCCGACTTTCCATTCACCGATTCAAGGATTCGAAACGAAAATCAAGCTTCTAACTCCCACGAGATCGACAATGAGTCCATTAAGTAAACTTTTCGCATCGATATTTAATAATAGACAAAATTAATCGCAATTATTCCAGCAAATAAATTCAGTTCTAGAGCTCAACGAGCTGTTCAACTCGCACTGGAAAATAAAAGCAAAAAAGACAGCCTTCCGAAGCCACTTGTTATCTCAGCTCCTAATACTGATGGTATGATTTCTGATTTTATTTCCATGGTGTATCGGTAAATATTCTGTTATATGAGTCCCAATAAGAATTATCTTCTCAATAATACCTTTATTTCAATAATCTGACGTTAAACCTGTTTTCTACAATATCAGGCTTTCCATTTGAAATATAAGCCAATTTGCACGTTTTACCGTCACTTGTAAAAAACTCTCGAAAATGATTTGATATTCATTGAATTAGTTTTTGCATGAGCTGGGTTTCTATATTTTTTAAATTTTATTTAATAATATTTAGTGTATACCAGGGCTTCTTAAGCCATGGGTCGCGTAGCAAAATTCTGGGGTCGAGAGAGATAAAAATACAATTTAACAGAAAATGTTTTTTAACTTGTAAAATTATTGTTATAAAGATAAAATAACAATTATCGTAGATAAATATATCATAAAATCTTCTAGTTCGGAAAGATTGTTTGTACCTGCATTTCTATTAAGAGTATTGTAATAACTTGAATAACATTTACTATGAATTAGAGGATGTTATAGGAATTTAAAAAAATATAAATTTATTTTTCTTTTATATTTGAATGGGGTCGTCAAGTAACTCGCAATCATAAATGGGGTCGTGAATTACAAAAGTTTAAGAAGCTCTGGTATATACGGATAAAAATTACTGATGAATATATTTCAATCAATACGATTAATTTAATCAATACTAATATTATTTAAATTTTAATATTTTTTACAGAATGCTTATTATGAGTTTCTTCACTTAATTCATATAAAATAGCTAGTTTATTTGCCGCTGTACGAAGCCGGCTAAAATCGAAAACCATACTTTTATTTTTAATAATTTCAATGGTAATTCTAAAAAATAACCTGTGTAAAACATTATTAGGAAAAGAATATCTCAAGTAATCATTTCATTGTAAAAATCTTATTTCAACAGTCAAAATTATTTCTTTTGATAATTTAGTTTTTGGTATTTAAAAAATTTTTTTTTTAAATCGCAAATTGTAGAAATCACTCTCAATTATTGGGTAGGTTTAATTTATTTAGAGATCTTTTCAATTCAGTTGTCATAATTCATGCTTCTCTCCCTGAAATCGCCACTAGTTATTGTTCCATGTTGAGGGGTTTTCATATATTCTAGCGTTTAATTTCGTTACAAATTCATAGAGATACCATGCTATTATTAACACATTTGCAGTCGAAATAGCAATGTTTTTTTATAATTCTTCAGTTTTCTGGTGGTAAAAATCCAATTTAATTATTTTTAGCTTTTTTCGTAACCGAAATAATAAAATGGTAATTTCATCGCCATTATTAATTAATTCAAAAATATATTAAAATCAATAAGTATTGAATTCATATCATAATGTCTATTTAATATTTTTGGGGATAAATGCAAAGTTAGTCTTAGGTTATTGTCGTAGAAATTGTTTTGGATATGAAGATGATGACTCTTATTATATAAAAATGAGGCGGCATCATACCTGGACATTATGTGATTTGTAGATAGTTACAATTAATAAAAACTTTGTTAGCATAATATTTAACACATACTACAATATTCACGTTTTATATGTTGCAAAACTAAATCTAATAATAATTGTGAGATATCAGTATGTATATTCTCCATTAAACATTAAAATTTTTGCAATAGAACCAAATAAGCAACCTCCGGGTATTATTCGTCATTTTTGGTCTGAAAGAAAGAAAGGTGCTCGTGTATCGTTTATTCTTCCGTGCGAGAAACAAATTGAAGAGGATGATCCAATGATAGGTAGTGATACTGCAAGTATTGCTGTCGGTGAGATTACAATTCAAGTTGAAGAAAAGCCCGAAAGTCGTCAATCCAGCGAAACACCAAACAATACTGGATTTGAATCTCCTATACCAAAGCGGTAATTAATTCTGGAACATTGGGATAAACCGGTAAATTCCAATTTGTAGACAAATGACCATTCCATTGCCTCACATATCTGAACTGATGTCGGATCTAAATAATTCAACAAATGAACCACAATCATTGGAAAAAACACAACAGTCATTGAAAGATATTGTCGATCAGTTCTCACCAATCAAAGATTTATCGTATTCGATTGTCGAGGAAGTTCTTGATACTGTCAAACAGGCCTTCAATGTCGCCTCGGATGATAACAAAAAGGAAATAGTTCGACAATTATTAGTTTTCATCTCGAAAAATGTTTAGATGTTGCTAGATTTTCCTAGATGTCGATTTTTATGTGCCGTTATAGTTAAAAGAAAAATTTATGTCATTTTTGTCGATTTGATTAATTTTTCTGTATTTTTAATGTGCCTAATTTTGTCAACCATTTCTGCTGCTGCGACAAATGCATTTATTGTGAATATATCCCTACATTTAGTAATTGTTAATTCATTTTACTAGTATTATTTACTATTATTATTGTTAAGTTTTATTAGTATTGATTAAAAATTTATTATGTAGTTTTAAATGAAAATTTACTCTTAAATTTCAAAGTTATCAGGTATTATTGATGTTGGGCTCAGAGCCACAATTTAAACAAAATTAAAGTTAAAAGAGCAGAGGTAATGGAAAGAATCACTGCACATAAACATGCACCGCACCAAGATATTAAAAATCAATAAATAACAATAAGTAAAACAACATAAAATATAACAAAATTAAATAAAACAAGTAATTAATTAAAATTCGAAAATGCCTACAGACGCAAAAAGAAAACATAAAGAAATAAAATAAACTACCAAAACCTTGCAAAATAAGGTTTAGAAAAAACAGGCAGAAGTGGCGACCAGAAAAACAAATAAAGGGCTAAAAATAATATCAGAAAACAATAATAAAAGTAAAACTCAAACATAAAATAAATTATATATCAAAAAATTAAGAAAAATATACGAAAAATAATTTTAAAATAACAAAACAATTAAAAAGCCCTAAAATCGCGGAAAATCGCCTATTGGTCGCACACATGCACGAAAAAACTATAAATACAGTGATGAATTTCATTAAATCTAATCTTATGCTTTATTGAAAAATTCAATTTTGACACTACAATCTTGACAAATTAAGTAAGGAACCTTTCACTGTCATTTAGTGTAATTGATTTTTTCATTTTTTATGATGCATTTTATTCAAATTAAATAATTTTTTCGATGTCACGTTTCATTTCATTAATAACTCTATATCTATATATATGTTCGGACCCTATAAAATCATATATTATGTATAGAAATAGATGGTTCATGGGACCGACCGTGTGCCGGCTAGTGGGTGAAAACCCTTAGTTGAGCTCGTGGGTCATGCCTCGTGAACCCCTTGGCAGTTCGCAGTCGGTTCCGGCTTTACGCACGGGACCGCTACGCAGGGCGCCATTGTATACTCGAAGCGACTGCTGAAAATGTGGCCGGAGCGAGTCGTTTAAAATCACGGGAAGAACGGAAAACTTTAGTTAGGGAAAGCTAAGGCGGATCATGCGTTGATCTAAACAATTTTCTTTTCACGTATTCCGAACGAAAATGTGTAAACAGAACTGGGCAGCAAGGATAGAATATAGGTCGAAAATGATGAAAAATGTTTTCTTTTGTGTATATAGCTATTAAATCAAAAAAAAACTAAATAATAGTAGGACAATCTATTGCAAATGACAATTATAAAAATTACCTTGCCGATAAATGCTCCGCAGCAGAGCAGCACAATTAACCATTCCCATTCTTGTTTCTCTGAAAATAGGCTAAAGAAAAATCCGCGAACGCAAATGTCGCTTTGAATAAGAACTCCACCAACATCTTATACCTAAGACATCCACCGCGAATACAGGCAGGTGGTTCGGAGAATGATTTAGGAAATCCACATCCAGTAGGGCGAGCAAATGTAAATCATGATGTAAAAAGAAAAATCCAAAAACGCACAAATACGTAATAATTTCTTCACGGTCTATTAAGCCGTCATCATATAAAAATTGTCTAACAGTTGCATCGATCCGTATACAGCTTTTGTAGGCTTGATAACTTGTATTTCAAAAATCGATATAATTTACTTGATCTAAAAAAAAGTTTTCATCTCGTCGCCTGGATTTAATTCGTCTTCGGTATCAGGACCATAACGGAAAACACGTAAGCTTACATATTAGTAGTATACCATTTTACATAAATTAACCTTAAATATAAATTTGGATTTTGAATTCTATAAATTAATAATCGATACCATTTTACAGAAGTTAATCTTAAACACAAATTTGGATTTTAGTAGTGGGATACAGGCCTTCTAGCTCAGAGGCCCTCAAGCTCACATACCCCCTCCCCCCGGCAAAAAAAATTTTCGCGCTAAGTTTAAAAGTACAAATTTTTTTAGAACAAAGACAATGACTCATTCAAGGTCATTGAAACAAAGACCATGACTCATCAAAAAATCTTCAAGGTCATTTAAACAAAGACCATGACTCATTCAAGGTCATTCGATGAGTCATCATAATTTTTCAAGGTCATTGAAAAGTAGGTCAAGGTCATTCAAAATTTTCTCAAGGTCATATTATTTTTAAACATTTTTAAATTTTTATTTATTACTTATAAAAATAAGTAGTATATATTTTGTAAATTTATTTTATTATTATTATTGATATTTCTATTATTATTAATATTATTATTATTATTAATATTATTATTATTATTATTATTATTATTATTATTATTATTATTATTTTATTATTATTATTAATATTTCTATTATTATTATTACTATTATTATTATTAATATTATTATTTTTATTATTAATATTATTATTATTATTATTATTATTTTTTTTATTATTATTGTCAAGGTTATTGGATGACTCATCATAATTTTTCAAGGTCATTTAAAAGTAGGTCAAGGTCATTCAAAATTTTCTCAAGGTCATATTATTTTTAAACATTTTTAAATTTTTATTTATTACTTATAAAAATAAGTAGTATATATTTTGTAAATTTATTTTATTATTATTATTGATATTTCTATTATTATTAATATTATTATTATTATTAATATTATTATTATTATTATTATTATTATTATTATTATTTTATTATTATTATTAATATTTCTATTATTATTATTACTATTATTATTATTAATATTATTATTTTTATTATTAATATTATTATTATTATTATTATTATTTTTTTTTTATTATTATTGTCAAGGTTATTGGATGACTCATCATAATTTTTCAAGGTCATTTAAAAGTAGGTCAAGGTCATTCAAAATTTCTCAAGGTCATATTATTTTTAAACATTTTTAAATATTTATTTACTACTTATTTTTATAAGTAGTATATATGTTGTAAATTTATTTTATTATTATTATTATTATTAATATTTTTTTATTATTATTAATATTATTATTACTATTATTATTATTAATATTATTATTAATATTATTATTATTATTATTATTATTATTATTATTATTATAATTAATATTTTTATTATTATTATTATTATTAATATTATTATTATTATTATTATTATTATTATTACTTTTTATTATTATTATTACTTATAAATTTGTAAATTTTATTCTATTTTATTATTATTTTTTATAAATATTATTATTATTATTATTATTATTATTAATATTTTATTATTATTATTAATATTATTATTAATATTATTATTATTATTATTTTTATTATTATTGTCAATGTTATTGGATGACTCATCAAAATTTCTCAAGGTCATTGAAAAGTAGGTCAAGGTCATTCAAAAGTAGGTCAAGGTCATTCAAAATTTTTCAAGGTCATATTATTTTTAACCATTTTTAAATTTTAATTTACTAATTATTTTTATAAGTAGTATGTATTTTGTAAATTTTTTTTATTATTATTTTTTTTATAATTAATATTTTTATTATTATTATTAATATTATTATTAATATTATTATTACTTTTTATTATTCTATTATTACTTATAAAAAATTTTATTAATACTTATAAAAACTTGAATTATTATTAATATTAATATTTTTATTAATTTTATTATTATTATTATTTTTAATATACTTATTACTTATAAAATTTATTAAAATTTTTATTATTAATTTTACTTTGAAAACTTTTTATAATATTATTATTATTATTATTATATTTATTATTATTAATTTTATTATTATTATTATTTTTAATAATATTATTATTATTATTAATGTATAAAACTTCTATTATAAGGAAATAATTTTATTATTATTAATATTATTATTAATATGATTATTAATATTATTAATTAATATGATTACTTATTAATATTGTTTAATTATATTTATTTTTATTATTATTATAATTATTATTATTATTGTTTTTATTATTATTATTGTCAAGGTCATTGGATGAGTCTTAATTTTTTTTTTCAAGGTCATTTTAAAGTATGTCAAGGTCATTTAAAATTTCACACGGTCTTAGTATTTTTAAACATTTTTATATAAATTTACTACTTATTTTTATAAGTAATGTTTTAATGTTTTTTAATTTTAATTTTATTATTATTATAATTTTCTCAAAGTCATAATATTTTTAGTCATTTTAAACATAAATTTACTACTTATTTTTATAAGTAATGTTTTAATATTTATTATTATTATTATTTTCAAGGTTAATGGATGAGTCATAATATTATTTCAAGGTCATTTTAAAGTAGGTCAATGTCATAGTATTTTTAAACATTTTTAATTTTAATATACTACTTATTTTTTATAAGTAGTGTTTTAATGTTCTTTAATTTTTTTTCTTTTAGTATTATTATTATTATTATTATTATTATTATTATCTTATAAGTAGAGTTTTAATGTTTTTTAATTTTAATTTTATTATTATTATTATTATTTTTATTATTATTATTATTGTTATTTTTATTATTATTATTAATATTACAAGTTTTTATTATTATTATTTTCATTATTATTTTATATAAATTTTCAACAAAGTATATAAAATTAATATTGAATAGAAAAGGTTTGTTCAATTGTGGTTCATAGTATACAGGGATAGAACAATTGTAAATGTTTGTAAAAAGTTAAAGAAAAATTCTATATTTTTAAGAAAATATGTGCAAATAAATATCAAAACTAATTATGGCTCAAATGTGTGTGTTAAACCATCGATATGTTACAGTGTTTATGGAAAAACTTTAATGAAAATATGTGTTATTTTTCAACAATTTATGAAATATTTATTTTATGGCTAATAATGTGTATATGTTAAATGATAAAAATAGTTCAATATTTATGTAAAGTTTGAGATTGTTAAGAAAAATGTAAATAATTTATGATACACACGAGTTTTTTTATTGAAATATAGGTGTTTGTTTTACCGATATAAGAAAAACTATGGACATTTTTTAAGAAAATACACGTAATTTATGATTATCATGGGATTAGAATTTGATTAAAGTTGTGAGAAAGTTGTTAAATTTGAGACCTTAAAATAAGACCTTCAGCAAATTGGTAAGAAAATAATAGTTATTGAGTAATACTTATTAAAATTACCAAAGTTTTATAATTTTTGACAAGTCTTGATAGATCTTTAATAAAATTTGTTAGTACTTTGAATAAGAATTTTTAAAAAAAAAAAAAAGTTTCAACACAGTAGCAAATCGTAAAGAAACTAGTACTTATCAGTTAATTAAATTAACTAAGTTGTAAAATAAATGAAAAAATTTGTTAGATTTTCAAAAATTTTAAGATTGTTAGGTAATTGTTCTAGTTACTTGTTGAATAAAAATTAATGTATTTTATCAACAGCTCATAGTTTTTAATCGTACAATTTCTCTTCATTCCTGGAAATAATCGTAAATATTTAAATTATTCAGAAAATTGTCAATAACAACATAAGTAATGGGTAACATAAATTTTTTAAATACTAATCAATTTTAGTTTTTAATTAAATTACAAATATAATAATAAAATCAAATAAATACTTGAATGTATGAATCGAAAAATTTCTTAGAACTGAACACGTATCGTATATTTTATTCAGATTCCAATAATATCATTAAAATTAACCAAAATCTTATTGTTATATTTTGATAACCCTTAAGTCAATGAAAATGTATCGATTTCACTAAGTATCCATCTTTTGACATTGATATCCAACCGAATAAATCACCCTAAAAGTAAGATTCCCCCTCTTGACCTATAGTTTTCCCCTAAAATAATATAAAATTTACTCTCAACCAATCATTTCTCTTTAAATGACAATAATCCCAGCTATATTCATTATTTTCATAAAAATCAACGACATCGATATTCAACTGAATAAATTTCTTGAAATCCCCTTAAAATAAATTCATCTCTTGACCAATCTTTTACCATCAAATAACACTTTCTCCTACTTTACCATATTCATTATTTTTTTTTATAAAAATCACCTATTAAATAACGATACTTAACCAACTTAACCCCTTAAAAATATCAACAAATCTGTTGTTAATCGATTATTTCCCCTTAAAAGATCATAAATTCTCTTCTTAGCCAATTGTTTCCCCCTAAAATAAAATTTACTCTCAACCAATCATTTCTCTTTAAACGACAATATTCCAAACTATATTCAATATTTTTCATAAAAATCACCGACATATTGATATTCAACTGAATAAATTTCTTGAAATCCCCTTAAAATAAAATTCCTCTCTTGACCAATCAAATTACCTTAAGATTATCATAAATTCTCCTCTTAACCAATCATTTCTCTTTAAATGACAATAATTCCACCTATATTCATTATTTTCATAAAAATCACCGACTTATATCGATATTCAACCGAATAAATTTCTTGAAATCGCCTTACAATAGAATTCATCTGATGAAACAATCATTTCTCCTTAAAAGATCATAAATTCTCTTATTAACAAATCATTTCTCTTTAATTGACAATATTTCCACTCCCTCAAAAGATTTACACACATATTGATATCTATCTGAACAAATCCCCTAAAAATATTATAAATTCCTCATCTATATTTTCCATTTAGAAAATATTTACCCTTTGAACACAGATATTCAACCAACTCAACCCCTTAAAAATGACAACAAACTTGTTCTTAATCGATTATTTCCTTAAAATATCATAAAATTTACTCTTAACCAATCATTTCCATTAAAATAACATTTCCCCACAACTGCACCAATAATATACATATTTTTTTAAAAACCTACAAGGTAAAATTTCTTTAGTAATCTATGTTTAACCGATTCTACTCCTTAAAAATTCATCATTCGAATCATATTTACTATATGTATTCAACCAATCAAATTCCCTTAAAATTATCATAAAAATTTGAATTTTACCAATAAAAATAAATTTTCTTTAAAGTATTACAAAATTGTTATCATCATTTTCCATCGAAAATCACCACAATTTTGTTCTGGCAACAATTTCAAGCAATTAAAAAATTCATCAAAAATGACTTAAATCGAATAAAATCTATGTTTTCCACATAAATTAAATTATTGTAAAATCACAAAATATATATCATATTGCTCATTAAAATTAATCAGTAAATCAAGTATAAATTCAATAAAAATTACCAGTCAACCATTAGAGATAATTCAATGATTTTCATAACTATACTGATAACCACACTGAGCATCCCCTTAAAAATCTCTAAATTATACTACTTTTGTGATTGATATCCATGAAATCAATATTAGATTTGAAAATGAAAGTAATTATTGACCCCTTTATTTACACTGTAAAATCAATTAAAATTTTAGGTTTCACTAAAATATTTTTAAAAATTAACTGATTTAATCAACTATTTAAATAGAACATAAAATTATAATTAAAATGTCATTTACTATTCAAAATCTATCAGTCAAATTAGATTCTAATTGGTAAATAATTATCTTAAATAGATGTTTCATAAACATTTTGATCCTAAATTTATTTATTTATTTATTTTTTTTTTTATTTAAAATAATCCTAAAATCAAGTCTAATCTAATAAATTAGGAAGAAATTAATTGTTTCTAAAATTATAGATTTACCCTAATTTCTTCAATAATTTCATTAAAAACATAATCAAACCATAAATCCATTAAAATTCAAAAGAAAACCATAAAATTCACAAAGATGATTAAAATTTACTAAAATAAATACCTCGTAAAACTAGATATTACTTAAATTATAATAAAATTTCCCTAAACGCTCTAATTGATTTACATAGCCTAAAATTATTTTATTTTTGTCGAGTACAACCTAATCTATTGAAAGATGTAATTTATTTAGTTAAATTTTCATTGAAAATAACAAGTCAACAAATGGAATTTTAATTAGTAAAGATTATATTCTATAAAGAAAATTTTCAGTGAAGAAGTAATATTGGTGAGATAGTACATTAAGTGACTAAAATCGTTGAAATTACTGAAAACAGTGGGATAGCTAAAGATATCTACTAAATAGATGAAATATCAATTGATATCTTAATAACTTACAAGGGTAATATACTTTGAATGGAGAAAATATACATCGAAGAGAAAAATATTCGTTGAAGAGGAAAAAACATTCATTGAATAAGGAAAACATTAATTGAAGAGAGAAAATATTCATTAAAGAGGAAAGCAATCATTAAAGTGAGAAAATATGAATTGAAGCTAACAAATATTCAGTGAATCGAGAATTACTTATAATAAATTAGTCGGTAAAATTTCTCAATGATGAGATGAAATATCAATTAAATATTGTGAAATACTTGAAATAAATGGTCTGAATTATTTAATGATCAACAAATATACATAAAAGATGAAAATATTTACTGAAAATCAATTGTACTTTAAGAGTGTATTAATTACTATTATATTAAATTAAAAATTATTAACAATTGAGTAGATTTCATCGGTTAATTATATTTAAATAGGGATATATATTTTTGATGGATACTTATGTGCGGAAGAATAGTAATTAAAAACAATAACCGTGCGCGTATACTAATTCGGCGAATATACATCAAATACTGAGATATTAGAAATCAAATCTAAGTCTCTTACAATAGTAATTTCAAAACACATTGAATAATATATTTTGAATGAACATTATGGATATCTATTGCTATTAAGAATTATTATCTAAATGTTATTAATGTCGATAAAACTTATATTTAAATACTTTTGTAGGTGTAACTATTGACAATATATTATTTTCAATTGTAAATTTATTCTATTATTTGAAATTATATTCGAAATTTAGTTAAAATAATTTTTTATTGATTAGCAAATAGAATATTTGATTCAGTTTTATACTCAAATAAAACTTTTTGACAAATTAAAAATATTTTGAATAATCTCTTTATAAACTGATGGTTATAAATAAATATCCAAATGTAAAATTAATTTAAATATTTTATTCAATTGTAACTATTGACAAAATAATAATTTAAATTCAAAAATAATAAGAACATCAAAAATGATTGTTATTTCTAAAAGTAAATTTATAACATTTTATAAAAAGCAATAATTAATATAAAACATACATCAATTTTCTGAATTTATTTAATATTACAAAATACTAAATGTTTCTTATAAATTTGGATTTTGAATTCTTTAAATTAATAGTCGATACCATTTTACACAAGTTAATCTTAAACACAAATTTGGATTTTGAATTCTATAAATTAATATTTGACACCATTTTACTTAAATTAACCTTAAACATAAATTTGGACTTTGAAATCTATGAATTATTATTTAATATCATTTTATACAAGGAAACATTGAAGATAAATTTAGGTTGTGGGAGCTACGCATAAATATTAAATGTCAATTTTAACCTCCAAGATCATAAATCATCATTAATCTGGGAAACCGTAACTTTAGTATTCACTGTCAATTTAGGGAAACGGAAAATTATTATTCGATGTCGACATAGATTTTGAAAAAATCTGAATTATCTTTGCCTTTGGGTAGAAAACCGCGAATTATCACCCAGCGTCGAGATTAATCGCGACAATTGTAAATTATCAATAAAATGAATTTTGAATACTATTAAACCTCAACCTTAACCTGGAAACCGATAATTTATCATTAGATACTATAAATCACCAGTAGGTAATAACAGAAATTTTAGAATTACGCTATATTCCAAATTAAATCAACTTAAATATTATTAATTATCAATAAATAATGACCGAAACCTTAAAAACTACCCCCTCCATAATTGACAACTCAGATTGTAATCAAATGATCCACCGCCCTTTAAGTCGAAATATTAATTACGCTATTAAACCCATAATTAGGTAGTATCTTGAAATTTAGTTATATAAATGATTTAATAATGATCTTAAGTATAAAATTTTACTGTATAAATACTTGATAATGGTATCGTGATTTAGTTCTTAAGCTCCATTAGATGGATAACGATGATTATGTTACCTAGTGAATCTTGCCTTAGAAGTAAATTAATGACAGTATCGTTTTTTTTTTCCTACCAAAATCAATGGTCGGGATTCACCCCAAGTATTAGCATACGAACATTGTAATGGTCCCGACATACGCGAAATATATCATTCGACCTCGCATAATCCACTATGGTCGGACGAGATTTACCGTCCTGGTCTCATATACAAGTTGGGAATCAGAGTCATGGTTTAGGGGAAAGCAAACCCAAATTCCCGCCGATACTCCATTTTTCAGTATCACTCGAACTCTATTTCATTTTTTTTCTTCCTCTTATTTATTATTTTGATTAAATTTTTCTTTTTTTTTTCTACCAGTATGACGAACAACGACAATGCTATCACTTCAATGAGGATCCCTCGTCTACCCCCCATCAATCGTGGCAATCCGCCACAAGTACGAAGACCTCAAGATTCAGCACAGAGATCTCCAGATGAAACACGAAAGGGTAAAAGGGACCTGGGCTCCACCAGAAGTCGTCAGGGAGCTCAGACAAAAAATCTCTCGACTTACCCAGGCGCGTGACGAACTAATCGTCGAGTCACGCGCCCAGCGTCTGCTGATTCGCGAGCAGTCAGTGGCGCTGCGACAAGCCTTCTCGGACACCGAACTCCGAATCCGGGTCCCCAGGAATATTCGTGCAGAACAACTCGATATCGTCCCGGCTCACCACCTCCCCAATGTTGATGATCGACCTAAACCGATAACAGACGTTCCCATGTCGAGCGCGAATCTCACGCACTTACCACCTTCCGTGACAGTGGAAACCCGGGCTAACTCTTCTGCCCCTACGACCCCTCACCGGCCAAATCGAAACAAGCGGCGTCGGGATCGACGCCGACAAGAAGAAGCCCGTCTCCGGGAAACTCGGCCAATGGAAGGGGTGTGCCAATTAGACGACTTGCCACCCCCTACCAAGAGTTCGAGATCTCAGAATTTGACCCGGACATATGCTACGCTCCGCGGATTTTGTTCTCCTCTCCCCCAGCATCCATCCACATCAACTTAGTGGATGAGGAGAACGAACCGCCTCAACTGATTCGGTCTCTAAGTGACCTCGAACTAAACTTGGAGGAAATCGCCATCCTCACGGGGGAGGTCCCCAATATCGGCCCCCAAGGCGAAATTGCCGGGCCATCTTCACGAAGGGACGAGGATTTTCGAGGCGACCCTCCGCCATATCGACCACCCAAGAGGAGATGCCTCCCAACCGACATGGATGCAGAAGAAAATTAAGACACTGACTAATTCGCATTATTCTCATCATATTGGTTGATCCAACATTTGCTAACATTGAAATAGTTTATTGTATTTTTCTGTTGTCTCTTGATGTTTAACTTTCATTAAAAAATTGTTTTGATTTTTTTTTGTCAATATTACTAAAGATTTTCTTTTTGTTCCATCACTCGAAAAATGGAATATTGGAGGTGAGGAGAATTATAGGCGCGCGCAGATACAGGAATGATGTTTTTTCATGGTTTCCGCACTGGAATTAAGCGTAGTTACGAGAATTAAAAGGGTTTTAGAAATGGGAGCGTAAGTCCTTCTATCGGCAGCTATAATTCGGGAAAGACGAAGGTCCTTCGGGGAGTAGTGCTAGCGATGGCGCTCACCTGCTCGAATGACATTCGGCTATTGTGCACAATTCCAACGTGATTCCGGTCACGGTTGTACAATAGTGATCAAAATTATGTGGCGTACGGAGGAGTTACCCCTAGTGATGGAAAGTGACAGCGCGGGATTAAGGTGACTCAAGGATCTGGTATTCAACACTCTCCTACGACCAACATTGATCTTAACCATAAACGATTTTAGTTATTGGGGTGTTGCTATTTCTATGTGGGTAATATTTATTCTGATGTGTACTAATCGGCAAGTGAATTTCTTCAATTTTAGTTTCTATGTACTTGATTTCTAGTATTTTAGTTGCATGATTTTAGTAATGTTTCTAAAGCGATTCGTGGTCCCTAAATTTTGGTCACTGTATAATAAGTTCAAAAGATTGTATATTCACATTTTATTATGTGGTGGGTTACTGGGTGTTGATGTTTGTGTAAATGTTCTTATGATTACTCCGGTAACACCATATAAATATTCCTAGCTACCACTCGGCACCCGTTACTAGGCAACGTTGGAAATGTGTTCGAGTGGGTGGATTGTCCGCAAAAAGTGAGCGCTATTACTAATGCTGTAATTGCTCGGACAATCCCTGGGTCCAACGAGCTGTCGTTAGAAGATGTATGCTCGATTTTTTGATGATTGGTCCCCCTTAGGTCGTGAATTTTAATGTTGGAGTTTAATATGAATAACAGGGATTCTACCATGATTTTGGACTAAAGCACACATACATGCATCATTCACAGACTACAACGCATTTGAACATTATTTAGGCCTATTTAACAATCGCGCGGCTCGGCGCTTGGCTCGTTCCTTGCGTCCTGGACGATAGCTAGTGGTTATTGTTGTAGCTGGGGTTGAGGCCAATGGTGGAGTGGCCACCGACTCACGGTAAGCTAACTGAGCCGGGGCAAAAACGAGAGGGTAAGTTACGGCCGCTCCTTCCTGACTGGCGGACAGGGCAACCTCCAACCCCATTATCTGTGTTCGGAGGTTATGATTCATTTGCTTTTCATCGGCTCACCCCTTTTGAGCAGCGGTGAGCCTTTGACGTAGTGGTTTGATCTTAGTCGGGTCCACCCAGGTGGCTTTCGTTTAATGAATTTCCCGAGTTAATTGAATGATTTGGTCGTATAGAGCTTTGTTGATCTGCTGGGCACGGGCCAGTTCTGTCCGTAGTAATTGTAGGTAGTCCATTGCTATAATTAATGACGTTAGGTGGTTAGTTATTATTACCGAATTATTAAATAAGAATGTCGTTAAACAAAAAAAAATGTTATCCAACCAAACAAAACAAAACTAATATCTAAAATAACAAGCCATTTATTTCAGGCAGAATTAATTACGATAGGACAGCTTAAGGCGTCCGCGACTGTCGCACAACGGAATCAGAGGTCCGTAAAACCCCTCTCCACCCATTCTTCCGGGGAGCAGTTCGAAAATATCATCACGTGTCGTTTCGTGTCTCGAACCCGAGTAACTTTGGGCCTGTTGGGGTCCTCCTGGTGGATGTTGGTCCTCCCGCCAGTATAATCAAGCGGAGCCTTGCATTGAGGTGAGTGGCGGTAGATGTTGGCGATCCGGCCGGCTGAAATGCCTTCATCGATGTTTGCCAAGTATTGGCGGGCCCTGGTCACCTAAACGTCCACTTGTCGTTGGTGGCTTTCGAGATGACCGAGGAGGTGGCGGGCATGTTCGCGGATCTCCCAAGCCGGGCTCCACTCCTCCCATTGTTGGTCAGACAGCCATGGGTTGTGATTACTTTCCCCCGATTGTCAGCTGGGCTGTCGGGATTCCGGTCGGGAAAGCTCGGGGCATCTGTCTTGACTGAATTGTCTCCACACTTGCCTCCATCGATCGGCAACGTGGGTAGGGACATAGACCATCGGTCCGGATTTTCCTGAATAAGGGAGATTCATCATTATCTTTAGACATTTGTTCCAAAATTTAGCATCTTTTATAATAAAAAAATAACATAGATAACCGACAATTTATACAACACATCAACTTACCTGTGGGTTAAAAAAATATCATGGTAAAATGTATCATTTTATTATGTGGTACACAATTGAATACACAAGACGAAACATGCCAAAACGATTTTTTATAAAAACACTCTTGCGACTAATTATAGCGTTTTAACAATTTTTAATATATACGTATATATCTATATCCGTGTATAAAATTAAATGTCCATTTTATTAAAACTATTTGGGAAAACCGTATTTTAATGATAATGATTAAAATTATTTAATAAATTTTCTATTAAAATATTCATTAACTTTACTATAAGCCACTCTTACCACAGTTATTTCCAATTGATATAAACAAAAATTCTATTAGGTAGAATAATGAAGTACAAAAGTTATAAAGCAAAAATACACCTGTGCACATGCGAACTCCTCCCTAAAAATTTACTAAATTCTGAAAAACAACAAAAATTAAATATGATATTGATTAATCCGATTCTTATTATAATGTCGAGTTAGACATATTTAGTTATAAAGTAATGTTACGATGTGAACCAGATGTACTTTTATTTAGTTAAATGAGATTTATAGGTACAGCGTATCCCCAGGTCTTATTAACATATCCCGAAGTACCCATCTTCAATCGGAGTGCTCTATTTAATCGTACCTAATGATCTAGCCATTAGAGTGAAATTGAAATGAAACTAAAATCCTCCTATTGTAGTAGTATCTATTAAACGAATATTAAAGGGGAAAAATTCTTAAACCCACAGTG
Organism: Schmidtea mediterranea; assembly: GCA_022537955.1. Taxonomy (NCBI): domain Eukaryota; kingdom Metazoa; phylum Platyhelminthes; order Tricladida; family Dugesiidae; genus Schmidtea; species Schmidtea mediterranea. The sequence goes on from CM039680.1 coordinate 138,519,236, forward strand.
CATCCGAAATTTCTTATATTTTAAATCATATTTTCAATAAAGGTTCAATAATAAATGTCTACTATTTATAAAAAATATAAATATAAGAAACAATAAATATTTTAAATAAACAAGTATTTATATAAACAAAATATAAAAAGGTAATTTTTCTTTTAAATTAAAAAAAAATATTTTTTTTTTATGAACAAATATGATAATTTATGTTAATCAATTTTGTCAAAATTAAACCAGAATATAAGAAAAGTTTACCTGAATTGCAGATTTCTAAATCCACATCTCCGACCTCATCGGGTGACTTATATGTCGGCTTCTCGTTGTAGTCAGTTGGCTGGTAAGACATTTTAATTACTCGGAAAAAATTTGTTTTGACTATTGATTTGCCTATTTTTCTTATATAGTTTGGGGAAGGAAAAAAATAGGTGCATGTAGTTACCGCATTGCCAGAGAGAACTAACTGATTACTGCGGGTGTGCAGGCTGCGTCTGTTAAATATATGGTATGTGTCATATTTTCCATTGATTTTATTTATTATTGTCCTAACTGTAGTAATGTGTGCGAAATGGAAGGTGATTTGGTCACACCCGTTGGTTTTACCGGATGTGTGCGTGAAAATAATTATTGATTCCTCTCTTCTCCTTTGAAAAGTCATGGTCTGTGTGTACCACGTTGGCGTGTTAGAGGCAGTTGGATCAATATTTCCGTACACATTCTGTGGCCAAATTTTCAGTTTTGATATATTTGGTAAGGTTTTTGTTCGTTTTAATTATTTTTATTTATACGTTAATTTCTAGCTGATTGTCTCCGAGTGGATATCTTTTGCCGGGAAGTTCATATCTCCCTCCGTTAAAAACAGAAATGCTTCCTTCGTCAACTCAACCCTCAACTGGATGGGATCGTCACCTTGTAAAATGGATTTATTTAACCGTTTCTCGGAATTTTGGATTTACTTATTCGTGTTTATTTGTTTTGTTTTATCTTTGAGTATTTTGGTGATTTGTTCGTTACGATTCGGATCTTTCTTGTCTTTATACTTATTTAAAAATTATGGGAATTTTTTATTTAGTAAGTTCATAATTATTTCCAATATATCAGTCTGTCAGTGGAAGTGAAAGTTGGGTTGGGTTCGGAATTCGGTAAGTTGATTAAGGAACTTTGAGTCTGGATTTTTACTCCCTAAATTTTCCTGGTTTGGGCTTTTGTTACGTTAATTTACTCATGTTGGTTTATTCTGCCTTTGAATGCTACTCTTTAATGTTACTAGGGTATCCACTGGTTTAATTAATTGTCTTTGCTTATGATTATCTAGGCATTGACATTGCTCCCTGCGGTGTCGTTATTAGATTATAAGGGCTATAGAAATTTTGGTTATCTCAAATGATTTGAACGATTCAAGCGGCATTATAAATCTATGGATCGTAAAGGTTCGTAAAATATTATTGTATTGATATAAATGTAAGGCAACAAAACATTTCTTTTACTTCAGTTCCCTAAAAGTACACTTATCGAATTCCGGACAATTACGGGTGTTCATGATCTATCGCAATCCAATTTAGTAGGATCTAATTTCCATAAGTTCATGGTTATCGCGTGATAATTTAGGGCCGCTCTAAATCCATATTAATATATTGAAATTTATAATTGTTAATTCACATTTAAAATTAAGTTTTAGTTTATAACAACGATTCCATTTTTCAATTCCCCGTCACCTTTCTCTTAGTTGACCTTAGGCGCGTTGTATTCATATTATAATTAATGAGTGCCCACTGGACTACTCGGTGTGGTGATTTTGAGCCGTGTGTAGTATAATTTAGGTCGATTTTAAAGAAATTGAGAAACGAGAAAGTAACTAAAAGACCACTTTCTTATTCCTCCTTTCTTCTATACGGAATAATATTGACGTTCCGATCCCTGCGTTCCGCACGCCGGGTCTTCACGGGCACAGATTATCGGCGATATTCCACGCACTTACACGAATCTGAATAACATTTCTGTCTTTAATAACTTGTGATGTGTTTTGGCTGTGGGCCGGAAAAATTTCGACAATTAACGAATAATTAATGAAAACAAAATGATTTTATGCATTATAAATAATTTATTAATATTAAAAAATAATATAACCATTACTTGTCCTTAACGAAAATCATACAAAATACTACTCTCCCCACGCCGACACCCAAGCAGAGGTCTATCGAGATTGCGAGGATGCGACGTAAAGAGAGCTTCCAAATAAAAACTCTTACTCACTTAGTAAAATAGATTTTTAAGAAAAACTGTTTTATCAGAAAATATGATTAAAATTGTGTGAAAATGAATCGGTATATATACCTATTTTTTGGCCCTAACCTTGCGTATCCTTTTTGATTTAGTAAAACAAAATTCGATCTTGGTATTTTCTAGTGTATTCTAATCTTAATTTTTATTATTTTTTAATTTCATTTGATAATTTTTTTATTTGAAATTTTTATTGAATTATTTCTAATTCAAATTCTTTGATTTTAATTTCATTTTCGTGAAATTTTCATTTTTTGTTAAATTATCAAATTTCGGTCGAATTTGTTGGGTTTTCGTGTTATGTTTATATTTATATCGTGCGGATCTTGTTGCTTTTGCTATTATTTTAATTTATTTTTATGTTTATTATTTTATATGTAATTGTCTTCTTTCTCATATTTTGATAGGGTTAATTGATGTTTTCATAGATTTTGAATTTAAAGCTGCATGTTATATTCGCATGTGTGTTACCGATTCATTTAAACATTCACAAAGCCGTTTGTGTTCTGGCCCAACATATGTAACGGCATAAGTGTTGGGCCCGAACACAAACGGCCTTAAAACCAAGATAACTTAAAATATAACATCAATTAAGCATTCTAAAATTTGAGAGAAAATAAATATAAAATCAAAAAACACAAAAATAAAATAAATACAAAACGTATCAAGAACACACGAAATTTACATAAAAAAATAACATAATAACAAGAAAATTTGACCGAAAAACGACAATTTATATAAAAGTAGAAAATTAATGAATTAAATGAGTGTTGGGCAAAAACTAAGGTTTTATAATTTTTGTTTATCTGGCAAGATATCCGATGAAATCAGGGCGCGCAAAATGCAAATGGACGAAATAATCAAAAATAGCCTACTTAGCATTAAATAATACAAAAAGTAGAAAAATATATTAATATAAAAAATAAATAAAAACATTTAAAAAGAATCAAAAAACATTAAATTTTAGCAAAATTAACATATTTCATCAAATTGGCTCCAAATTCATAAAAAACGCTTATATTCTAGAAAATAACTTTAGGGTTTATGGTCTGGATAACCTCGACCACAGATGAAAATATTTTCTTACCCCCGATGGCTACCCGTCGCTAAGCAACGTTGGGAATGCAACCATTGATTTTTGAGATCGCCAAAGGTGAGCGCCACCTAGGAACTGCTCTAGTCCGACCTCAAACTGGGTTCAACGCACTACCGTTAGAAGGTCTGCATGCGCTTTTTTCTCCTGGTTCCTTATCGTCAAGTAGTCTTACTATCTCACTTATTCTTCGTCGTATTAGGGTTTCTAAATTGGTTTTTTAATAAAACTGTTCTCATTAATACTATTCAAGCAAACGATGTGAATTTATTCAAATCATTCGTTAAATTTATATCCTCTTATCACTATATAAGATGTACTCATGTTAAAATCTACAGACGGTAGGCGCTCTACCTCCTTAGTTATTCCTTTTAGGGTATTTCGTAAGAAAAAGGGAAAATTAAGACCTTTAAAATATTTATCCGATTACATTCGTCTATTTAAGCATTCAAAACGTTTAGAATTATCCCGTCGACTTGGGCGTTTGCGAGCGTACGGATGATCGCGATGCTCGTTTGCTGGTTCGTTCGCTTCTCCCCATCGTCTGATTAGAGCATCGCGCGGAACTACTACATTCATGGCAGAAGAATTCCTATTCAACCTGGGATCATCCAGGTTGAACGAAGTGTTGTACGGCGGGGCATACCCGTCCGTACTCGGGATTAATCCGGCTGCGATGTCCCGATTTATCTCCTCCAAGTGCCGCCTTGCCTTGTAGACCTGGCGATCCCTCTGTCTCTGGTACTCCTCCAATCTAGCGAGTAAATACTCCACCTGTCTTCTGATTTCCCGGGCCGGATAACTGCCGGGTTCTCCCTTAATGGCGACGAATGGGAGATCTACGTCATCCGTATTAGATCGGCTTCCCATCCGGGATTCTCGGACCGGTGAAATCAAGAATCCCGCGTCCCATATTGCTTGTCGACACCGGACCGCCGAATGTGCCGGAAAGGGTAATGTGACCCGGGACGCGTCAATCCAAGAATTTTCTAAAAAATGAGACATTTATTAACATAGCTCGTTTATCTCGTCTCTAGAACTAAAGTCGATGGGGCTGTGTCCTACTGATCATGGTTCGTCACGCTCAGGTATGAAAATTTTGCTGATCCGGTCTTGGTTAGTATTAAGGACGTGGGAAGTGAATTTATATTGCTCATACTAATCTGTTGGATCTCAACTACGGATTACTTTCAACTAGCTTTACATCTCGTGATCCTCTTAGTTATAGTAGTGTTGGGCCAGCACACAAATAGCCTTGAGAATTGTTTAAATGCATCAGTAATACAGCACGAAAACTTAGCACCAAGATAACTTAAAATATAATATACAACATCAACTAAACACTTTAAAATCTGAGAGAATATAAATAAATATAAAATCAAAAACATAAAAATTAAAATAAAATAAATACAAAATGCATCAAGAACCGCATGAAATTTACATAAAAAAATAACATAATAACAAGAAAATTCGTCCGTAAAATGACCATTTATATAAAATTAAAAAATAAATGAATTAAATGAATAAAAATAAAATATTTTTGGATGAATAAATTTAATTAAAAATGTTAAAAATAAATTACCAATTTAAATTAAGAAATAAATAAAAATTTAATGTAGATGACATAAATAATTTCAAAGTCGAATTTTGTTTAATCGCAGTAAAACTAACACGCAAGGTTAAGGCCAAATTATAGGTATAAATACCGATGTGTTTTCACAAATTTTCAGTCTTATTTTTCGGAGAAAAAATTTCATTACAGAACTGTATAACTGGTTGTATAACTGGTTGAGAGCCGTGCATTCAGGCAATTAACACGGGTAAGTGTTTTGCCTGAACACGATCACTCTCAACTGGTGCAATATTATTAATTGATTTGTTCGAAGGGAATTGATGGGTAATTTTTCAATTTAATTTATGGATGACTTTTCAGATCGAATTTATGGATGATTTTTGTTTTTCAAATTGAATTTATGGATGATTTTTGTTTTTCCAATTGAATTTATGGATGATTTTTCGAATCGAATTTGTGGGTAAATTTTCAATTGAATTTATGGATGATTTTTCAGATTAAATTTATGGATAATTTTGTTTTTCCAATTGAATTTATGGATGATTTATCGAATTAAATTTATGGGATTTTCGAAGTAAATTTTATGGAATGGATACAATGAATTTCAAATATATGTGGCCGATGTAATATGCTGAATAAATATTTTCTATCTACAGCCTTAGTGCATCGAAACTTTTATTCCAAATGCTATGGTAAAATATTATTTGTTATTCCTTTTCCGGCCCACAGCCAAAGACACATCACAAGTTAATAAAATCATATACAGTATTCAGATTCGTGTAAGTGCGTGGAATACCGCCAATGATCTGTGCCCGTGAAGACCCGGCGTGCGGAACGCAGGGATCGGAACGTCAATATTATCTGTAGATAGGGAAATTGGAGAGTAAATGAGTAGTCCATTAGCTGCTCCTTTATCATCCGTTTCCTAAAAAATTGACATGAATTTTAACAACAATCGGCTCAAAATCTCTAACACCGAGTAGTCCAGTGGGCACTCATTAACTATAATATGAACATAAATAGATCTTAAGGACAAAAAGAGGGAATGGGTAGCGGGGAAAATTGCAAAATCGTTGCAACCGTTAAAATGAAAAGCCATCGGAAAAAGATTAATCAGAACGACTAAATTCATGAAAAATAATGTTTTAAATAATATATAAGAAGTAAATAAAATATGTTGAATTGAAACAGTAAAATAAGGGCGGAACGCTGCCCAAATTTTCCGAATAAACTAAAATACTTATCAAAATTAGCAAAGTAAAAGTAGAATTCGGCTCAATAATTGTTAGAATATCTGGATAAGACCATAAAATAAAGGTGGAACGCTTCTCAAATTTTCCGAATCCATTAAAATACTTATCGAAAATAGAAAAAAAAATGTGGAATGTTGTTCAATTGTTAGTAGAATATCTTATAAAACTGAAAAATAAGGGCGGTACGCTGCTAAAATTTTCGAATTAACAAAAATACTTTATTGAAAACCGGAAAAATACAGATGGATTACGGCTAAATTTTTATATAAGAAAAATATTTTATAAAGCTGAGGAATAAGGAAGGATCCCTAGTAAAAACTTGATAATAATAATAATAGTAAGGATAATGGTAATTATAATAATAATAATAATTATGATAATAATAATAGTAATAATAATAATAGTAGTGATAATAATAAATGCAATGGTAATTATAGTAATAAGAACAACAGTAAATGTAATTGTAGTAACAATTAATAAAGGTAATACATACAATGATAATGCTAGTATCAATAATATAGAACATTGTAGTTATAATAGGGATAAGTGTAAAAGATATACTGAGGGGATATTTAACTTAACAAAGGGTTTACAAGCCATAGAATAATCATCAACACGGAAAACAATAAGAAGAATTAAAGGAATAGACATAAAGATAAAGGATATGAGAGTATAGGTTAACATTTGAAAGAGATAAGAGAATAATGGGACCTAAAAATCGAAAACGAGCACAGACCTTCTATCGGCAGCTCGTTGGACCCATGGATCGTTCGGTCAATTATAGCATTAGCAATAGCGCTCACTTTTTGCGGACGATTTACCCACTCGAACACAGTTCCAACGTCGCTTAGCAACGGGTGTCGAGTGGTAAGCGAAAGATATTTGTATTGGGTTGTCTCCTTCAAAAATCTGAGAAAATATAAATAAATATAAAATCAAAAACATAAAAGTGGTGGGTTACTGGGTATTATGCTTTGTTTTAATCTCCCTGTGGTTGCCCAGGTAACGCCATATAAATATTTTCTTTATTGCCACTCGACACCCGTTGCTAAGCAACGTTGGAAATGTGCTCGAGCGGGTAGGTCGTTCGCAGAAAGTAAGCGTTATTTCTAATGCTGTAATTGCTCGAACGATCTCTGGGTCCAACGAGCTGTCGTTAGAAGACTTGTGCTCACTTTAGGTCATTTGGTCCCCTTTAAGTCGTAGACTTTATCACTCATGTTCCCTGAGTTCTTTAGCCAAAAAATATTATTAATTATATGTTGAGAATAAAACTAGTGAATACTTATTAATGAATGAAAAACAACTAAAATAAAACTAGATAAAACAAATTTTCTACAAGAAGTGAATCAATTTCAGTTTGTAGGCTGCGTTATATTTAGCAGTTGCGCGGCCCGTCGTTTGGCCCGCTCCTTGCGTCCTGGACGATAACTGTTCTTTATTATTGTCGGGGTTGAAGGTGTGGTCGTCATTGAAGTTGTCGCCGTCTCTCGGTAAGCCAATTGGGCTGGAGCAAAGACAAGGGGGTACGTTACAGCGTCTCCTTCTTGGCAGGCCGATAAGGCGACCTCCAGCCCCCTTATCTGAGTCCTGAGGCTCTGGTTCAATTGTTTTTCGTCGGCCCATCCCTTTTGAGCTACTGTAATTTTTTGGTACATTGATCGGGCCTTCCTTGGGTCCACCCATGTAGCCTTTGTTTGTTGAATTTCGCGGGATAGTTGTATAATCTGATCGTAGAGGTTTTTATTGGTTTGTCTTGCGTGGGTCAGCTCCGTTTGTATCGTCTGTAGGGGTTCCATTTCTAAAACGACAAAATTTAAATTCTTTTACTATACCCAATAATTGTTAAACGTGAACTTGATTTCAAACATAAAATCTGTAAAGTTACACTTTGAAACGAATAACAAGGAAAATCTTAATTAACAGTTATTTATTAAAATCGCATTCATGCAAAATTAAAAGGTCCATGGTTAATAGCTCAGTGAGATCAGGGCTCCTCGAGGAATCTTTTCACTCCCTCTTCCGCGGAGTAGCCCGGGTATATGAATACGGGCCGCTTCGTGTTGCGTACAGGTCTGGAGTTTGGCGGCGGCATACACGGATTGATGTTCGCAATTCGTCCGGCAGAGATGTCGTCCTCCACGTTGGCCAAGTATTGTTTGGCCCTGACCACTTGGAAGTCGACCTGCCACTGATGGTCCTCCAGGCGTGCGAGAAGCTTGCTGGCGTGTTCTCGAATTTCCCGGGCCGGATACTGCTCGCCATTTTGTCCATTTTGTAATGACGGCCTCTCGTCCAACCCTAGCAATTGTCCGATGGTCTGTTTAGGCCCCCTTGGTTGGGGCTCCTCGCCGCCACTCGCTTGCCAAGCTTGTCTCCAAGCCTGTCGCCATTGGTCGGCAACGTGCGTGGGGACATAAATGAGAGATCCTGATTCTCTTACAAAATATCACGATCAGGAAGGTTTTATTTATTTCTAAATTTGGCGTTTTTTATGGTAAAATGAGAATGAGATTGATTGTAATTTCCACAAATTTTTGCCCGCCGGTGAAGGTACCTCGTGGGTTCCTTTATTGTCTGACACTAACCATCCTAAGATTATTTGAAGGGGAATTTATTTATTGAACAATAATTATTAAAATTTTTCCTACTAAATGGAAGGTATATTAAAATTTGTTTACTATAACGATCATTAAGATTATCGAAAAAGGAATCAATCTTGGGTTAACTCGTAATAATTAATAAACTTACTTACTAAATATAATTAAAAGTCAAAATCTGGCTGTCGGAAGGTAATCAATCTGCAATTCTGTTCCTTCTAAATACCTTAGATATTTTTCAGTAAATAGTCTCCATTTCCGTTTATTAGTTACGCATTCTTATATAAACTCTAAACAAAACTTTCCCTTGATGTGCAAACGTCCTCAAAATTATTGATCGCTGTATTCTTATTTCCGAGCGCAGTAATAAAATAAACTAGAAAATTCACCTATTTTCAATTTATTTAAGAAATTCATTTTAATGGAGAAAAATTCTTCAGCAATTGTCGAGGATTATGATTGTTAACATTAATAATAATAACCATAATAATAACAGTAATAATAATAATAATAATATAATACTAATAATAATAATAATAATAATAATAATAAATAATAATAATAATAATAATAATAATGATAATAATGAAGTAATAATAAAAAGAATAATAATAATAATGACAATCAATGGTAGTGACAATAATAAAATTAGAATAATAATAATAGTTAATAATATTAACGGGGTTTAACCAAATTACGGTATAGTAATAAAGATAGTTAAAGGGATTAAGTTAAAATAATTCATAGGATGTCAAGTTTACCTGAATTACGAACTCCTGAACTTAGATACGCGTCTTCGTCGAGTGACCCGGACGACGGTCCCATTAACATGATTCGGACAGTAATACATTTTGGATAATTGTCTTCAAAGAGAAAAAAAATATTATTCCTTCTGTCCTGATGCCTTCCTATGTAGTTTGACATTGATCGAGAGAATCGCGTGTGTGTAATTTTCTCAGCGCGGTCGACCACTATAGTAGACATGTTGCCGGTATGTCATCACGACATGTAGGTGTCGTATTGATTTCGGTTCCTATTTCACGGATTCGTCGGGTCGGTGTGTGTGACATTTAACTTCGTGCATACTGGTGGAATTTAGTGACGTATTATTCGGCATATGAGATGATAAGTATTGATTTATTATGTGGTAAGTTTTCAATTTTATTTTCGCTGATTTTATTTAGCAACTTATTCCTTGTAGATTCAGGTTTACTCGCGGTTTGGAAATGATCGAGTTAATTGCAAGTATTAATTGGGCTTTTAAGTCTTATTAATTCTAATTTTATTCTTACAGTATTTTGTCACCCTAAGCTAGGAATGGGTTGTTTAATTCCACTTGGAATTATCCGTCATATTTTGGTATAGGGAGGTAATTTAAATTTATACGCAATAGTTATTTCATTAATTTATAGATCTACGCTTGCTTGGTCAGGGTTGATGGGCAAATCGGGTGGGACGCGATGTGAATATAGGTATTAGTGAACGGCTGGTAGTCTTTATTTTTTAATAGGTTTTGTCCGTTCAGGATTGATAGTAAAGGTATTGGCTAGATGGAAGGGATTAGTGGTTAGAACTTCCGTCGTTTGTGGATTTTCCTGTTAATAGTTGGTTCGTTAGTCGCTGTTGGGAACCATTTTGATAATGAGGCTAATCGAAAGGAAAAATATTTCTTTTCGTTCTATCAGATAAGTTAGTAATTTTCATACTAGGGCGGTTTTTGGGTAAGTGTTCTTTGATTTATTTTATGATCACCGTATTAAACAATCTTTAGCTTAGTTATACATTTGGTTAGGGAATTAGAACGTTTGCATTTATCACCGTGAGATCTTGCCACGTGGGGGAATGGGAACCGTGATTTCTCATTAGTTTCTTCTCACAAATTTGGTACCCATAATGGCTTCCAGGTTGGGTCAGTTAAATGGAACTCAGATTATCGGACGTTTTCTCCCTATGGTGTTGGAAATTTTATTACCTGCAGATCTTGGTGGTTCGAGTGTGATCCAGGAGTTCCTTGCCGTGATGTAATTTTACTTTATTGTTAAATATTTTGATTGTGGTAACTTATTTTAGTTACGTTCTCATGATAGTACTGTAGTAGTGGGTGCTATTTTGTTTTTTCCGTTTTCTGTTTTTATGCGTACCGTGCAAATTGTGTCAAGTTTTTTGGGTTAACAGTCTTGTTAATGTAAATTTTTGCAAGCCCGAAACCCTATGAATCGAATGTTCATCGGATGAGTAAGTGAGTTTCTATGAACTTGATTTAAGTTAATTATCTTATTTTACTTCGTCTTGTCTCCTTTTAACTGAATCAGGATAAATGTTCAAATCTTTTTCCTTTTGAATTTTTATATACTATAATTTTATAGCTATATTCTAAGTTAATTACATCAGTTGATTAATAATACATCAAGATTTAATTATGTTTAAGTATCTAAACTTCGCAAAACAATTATAGGATCTCATGCAAATGGTTTGATTTGTTAATTGTGCTTATACGGAAGGACGACGTGCTACATTTTTTGCTGTTTGGACTAAGAGTTGCCTCCCTTATTTGATCTGTCAGTTGTGGTTAAGCGATCACGGATCTTCTGGGTTTAAGTGGGGTTATTATTTAATCTGTTTGCTTACAGTATAATTAAATCTCGGTGATTTGGAGGGTGATTGAAAACTTAAATATGGTAGCTAATTATTTTCCGTTTAGATTTCTCGATTTTACTCAATGAATTGGAAATCGAATTTAGCACTCGTTATAAAAATAATTTTTTGGATCATTAAAACGTGCCTTGGGTACTCGTTAGGTAGGGGTATATAATTTAATGAATTCTTAATTTTAATGGTATTGATTCATGATTATCATATTAGAAATTTCCCACGTCGAGTTATTGAACTTTATGTACGAATGATTTTGAGCTATTTTATCGGATGAAAGATTTATAACAACGATTTCGTTTTTTTATTCCCATCACCTTCCCCTTGGTTGACCTTAGGCGCATTATGTTCATATTACAGTTAATGAGTGCCCACTGGACTACTCGGTGTGGTGATTTTGAGCCGTGTGTAGAATAATTTAGGTCGAATTTAAAGAAAACGAGAAACGAGGAAGTAGCCAAAAGACCACTTCCTTATTTCTCCTTTCTTCTATACGGGATAATATTGACGTTCCAGCACCTGCGTTCCGCACACCGGACCTTCACGGACACAAATCATTGGCGATATTCCACGCACTTACACGAATTCGAATAATATGTTGATTTTACTAACTTGTGATGTGTCTTTGGCTGTGGGCCGGAAAAATTTCGACAATAATAAAAAACAATTTATGAATTATGAATAATTTATTAAAATAATATTAAGAATTTACCAATCCAAGCATCCATAAAGACATCATAAAAATATCACCCTCCCCACGCCGACACCCAAGCAGAGCTCTATCGAGGTTGCGAGGATGCGACGTGGAAAGAGTTTTCGAATTAAACTCTCACTTACATAGATTTTCAAAAATTGCTTAATGACTTTCAAAAACGATTAAACATTATGTGAAAATGAATCCGTATATATACCTATTTTTTGGCCCTAACCTTGCGTGTTCTTTTTGATTTAGTAAAACAAAATTCGATCTTGGAATTTTCTAGTGTATTCTAATCTTAATTTTTATTATTTTGCAATTTTATTTGATAATTTTCTTTTTAAAATTTTTATTGAATTATTTCTAATTCAAATTCTTTGAATTTTATTTCATTTTTCATGAAATTTCACATTTTTTGTTAAATTATCAAATTTCGGTCGAATTTGTTAGGTTTTCGTGTTATGTTTATATTTATATCGTGCGGATCTTGTTGCCTTTTGTTATTATTTTAATTTATTTTTATGTTTATTATTTTATATGTAATTGTCTTCTTTCTCATATTTTGATAGGGTTTAATTGGTGTTTTAATAGGTTTGAATTAAAATCTTCATGTTATATTTGCATGTGTGTTACCGATTCATTTAAACGTTTACAAGGCCGTTTGTGTTCTGGCCCAACAAAAGTAAAAATAAAATAAATACAAAATGCATCAAGAACCGCACTAAATCTACATAAAAAATGGTGGGTTACAGGGTTTCGTATTTTGCCTATCTTCATGGTTACCCCAGTAACGCCATACAAAATGATGCTGACTGCCACTTGGCACCCGTTGCTAGGCAACGTTGGTAATGTGTTCAAGTGGTGGATTGTCCGCAAAAATTGAGTATTATTGCTAGTACTATAGTTGCTCGGACAACCCTCGGGTTCACGAGCTGTCGATAGAAGACCTATGCTCGCTTTGCTCTGTCCCTTGTAGAAATTCAAGATTAGGTTCCTATTTGACTGTGAAAAGATGAGACGAAGATTTCGGTGACGTGATGCGCATATTTATGATAACGCTGGCATACAAATGTATCAGAGAAACAAATTGACTATGAATACGACTACTCTATTCGAATCAACAAAACTTGCAGCATTTATGAGTTAATGGGTTTGAAGCTGGGTTGCTCGACGTCGGGCACGCTCCTTACGTCCCGGCCGACGGTTATTTGCTGGAGGGATAGATGGCTCCGCTGATTGAGTGCTTTTCTGCGGCATCTGGGATGGGGCGAAGATGAGCGGATATGTCACCGCCTCCCCCTCCCGACAGACTGCTAGGGCGACTTCTAGTCCTCGGATTTGAGTGCGCAGGCTCTGGTTGAGCTGTCGCTCTTCTGCCCAGCCTTTCTGTGCCGCCGTGAGTCAGTGGTAGACCGCTTTCGTTTTTGCTGGATCTGACCATGTTGCCCTTATCTGCTGTATTTCTCGGGTCAGTTGGAAAATTTGTGCGAGCAGCTCCGCGTTTGACTGCCTCGCGTGATCCAGTTCGGTTTGTAGGATTCGTAGGGAAGACATCACTATAATACAAGAGAAACTTTTAATTTCTTATTGACTTAAATTGATCATAATTTATTCAGTTAAACAAAATTACGGGACAAGTCTATCTATAAGGAGGAATAACACGAACGACTTTTAAATTTTCTTTAAATCAATTAAGACATGAACATTGTAATATTCGCAGTTATTCTTCGGGAAAATGTCTTTTCAAGCTTTTCTTTAGAGCCGCCACCGTATAGGGCCGTCGGGTATCGCGGACTGGGCGAGGTGGGTAGGCTTCTGCAATCCGCCCGGCGAGGATGTCTTCTACCACGTTTGCGAGATACATCCTCGCCTTAACCACCTGTAGATCCACCTGTTCCTGCACCCTTTCCCATTGGGTGAGGAGGTTCTGTGCGTACATGTAGGTCTCCGCAGCAGGGTATTGCTGTCCCGCGAGTCCGCAAGGGTCCTTTTCCAAGCCTAGTATCCTCCAAGTAGTAGGATACGGCCACTGTTGTCGTAACTGGTCGAATATTCCCGTAGTTGGCGGGGCTCCTGCCCGTCCCTGTTTGTCCGTTTCTTGACTGGCGATTCGTTCGAGCGACATGTCTAAAATATCATCGTTATCAGATTCAATTAATTCATCCACGTTAGGTCATTATCAAATAAATGGTGGCTATGTTATTGTTAAGAGAGTTATCTAAATTTAAACTTATCGAATTCTATTAGCTTTATGTTTGGTTGTGACTTTTTCAAAACGGATGGGCGGTTTATCTAGAAGCTTTAGGTGTGCTACATCCCGTCGATTAATTCCTCCCGACGCTCTAATGCATCCTTTTAAGATTATAAAAATCAAGTACTACTCTGATGCTATGTAAATTGGTTCACGGACGTCTCGGTTGACAAGGGTTCTCTCACATTTACGAATTGCTGTTTGATAAGTTAAAACGTGAATATTACTTCCCTTTACTCGATGGGACGTTGATAAGAGGGGTTATATTCTCTTACGGACCTGGCCCTTTAGTATGCATTCCTTTATAGGGTGATATATACTAGTATAATTAACAGCATATGTGAGGTAAATCTACTAATTAATTTATTTTCATCTAAATAGGTATGTTAATTCTAAAGTATGATATATTAGATATTATGTGTATAATTTCAGTGTATTGACGTAAGAGAATTTATAATTTCATTCACAGTTTTATTTGACAATTTTATATACAGGTTAATCGAACTTTTAAGGGCAAGGCCGGATGTTGAACCGGATAAATTAATTGTGCGTAGACGTATTGTTTGGTGATCTTACATGCATGATTTCCGGCGGATCTTGCCGTTGCAACTTAAGCGGTTGAAAGGAGACGATTTAGTTTAGTTTGTTTATATCCCGTAATTGGATTCATTATAGTTCATTTTCAGATTTCTCAATCAACAGATTCGCCTAAGCTCAGCTAAATCGATTTTGGTAGGTTATTATGTTATTCAGTTTGAATATATTTTATCGACCTTTTCTCTAAGGGAACTTCTCGCGACTACCGAAGCTTTCAAGTGGGTGAAATCTCACATCTTGGAAATTTTCTAGGTGGAATTTTATCGGTTCAAGAAAACTAATCGATAGTAACAATTTATGTAATGTTGATACGAATGTTTATCTTTCATCTTAAGCTTTGATTTTTTGTAATTTGTGTTAATTTATTTAGATAATAACCCGTTTCGCTTCATCATTAATTACTTTACTTCAGGCTACGAATTCATATTATTTAAAGAAACATGTGGTTTTTATCTAATGGCTTTTGTCACTTCGACCCAAAATCATTCTAATTTGAACCCAGAAATCATGTTATCCATGAATTATATTAATTTTCGTCATTCGAGTTATTCGTAATTTAACAAATTATTTTCATATTCTAATCAATAAATCATTCTCGGGGATCTATTTGACTTATTATTTTAATTCTAATTGATGTGTTGTTCAATCTAGTCGACAATTTTCGTTATTCTAATCAACGGGTAGATTTATCAAGGAATTCATATTATTTACTTTAGTCTACAATTTGCAAAAGAAAGTTTCGCTTGCTAATCAATGGATCACGTTAGTTTACTTAATAGTCACTTTAATTACAGTGATTTAACTGACGATATACTTAATTTTCTCGTTCATCAGTTTACTGTTACTCGATAATTCTTTAGTTTAATTGATGAAGTACTTTAATCAATGTACTACTCTACTTTAAATTATTTCCACTTTCTTAATCAATGAATCAAACTCTACTTTATTTTTACTTGAATATTTAGTTGATTTTTATCGCAGAATTATCCTACTTTTATCCAAATTCCTTTAATTTTAACCAATGAATTCCCTGAGTAAACCAACCACTTCAATCAACGAATTGTTGTTAATCAATGAATTTATTTTATCTAGCTTCACTCAGCAATTTACTTTAAAGAAAATTCAGTTCCTTAATCACTGACTTATATTAGTTTTGCTCAAATTATTTGGATTAACTTAATTTAATCAATGAGTTCTTTCCTTCTACTCAAAAATCATTTAATTTTTACTAATAATTGAATTAATGAATTACTTATTTAATGAGTTTTTATTATTTTATTTCAAACTGTAAATTCAAGTCGTTTATCTATTAAGCTATATCAACGATTTCAATTTAATTTATTCCCGTACCCTTTCCCTTTAATAGACCTTAGGCGCATATTGTGTTTATATTGTATTTACTGAGTGCCCACTGGACTACTCGGTGTGATGATTTTGAGCCGTGTGTAATATAAATTTAGGTCGATTTTACAGAAATGAGAAACGAGGAAGCAGTCAGAGACCCCTTCCTTATTTCTCGTTTCATCTATAGGGATAATATTGTCGTTACGACCCCTGCGTTCCGCACGCTGAGTCTTCACGGGTACATATCATTGGCGATTTTCCACGCTCTTACACAAATCTGTACTATGTAGATTTTGCTATCTTGCGTTATGTGTTGGCTGTGGGCCGGAAAAATTTCGACAGAATTATTTAGTTATTAAACATAGAAAAACAGTTAATCAATATGAATAATATTTATTAAGTATAAAAAATAAACATAATTACCATCCATGTCAATCCATAAAAATACAAATTGCATAATATTGCATAAAAATAAAATTACCTCTCCCCCCACGCCAACATCCGAGTAGAGCTCTACCGAGGGTGCAAGGATGTGACGTGGAGAGAGGGCTCCAAAATAAACATTTCTCACCTAAAAGTAAGATTTTGAAAATAGTTTTAAAAAGGTTTCAAAATAGTTTCAAAAATGGTTTGTTTCGAAAAACGGTTAAATTTAATGTGAAAATGGATCAGTATTTATACCTATTTTCTGTCCCTAACCTCGCATGTTAAATTTGATGCAGTAAAACAAAATTCGACCTTGTTATTTTCTAGTGAATTCTATTCTTTATTTTTATTATTAATTTTTGATTTATTTTAATAATTTTTCATTTAGAATTTTTATTGAATTATTACTAATTCAAATTTTTTGATTTAAGTTTCATTTTCATGAACTTTTATTAATTTTTCAATTTTGTCGAATTTGTTGTGTTTTCTTGTTATGTTTGTGTTGGTATCGTGCGAATCTTGGTGCGTTTTGTTATTATCTTTATTTATTTTTATGTTTATTATTTTATATTGAATTCTCTTTTTTCTCATATTTGATAGGGTTTAATTGGTGTTTAATAGGTTTATTTAAATCTGCATGTTTTATTTGCATGTGTGTTACTGATCCATTTAAACATTCCTCAAGGCCGTTTACGTTCTGGCCCAACAAAAATAACATAATAACAAGAAAATTTGACAGTAAAATGAACATTTACATAAAAGTAAAAATTAATGAATTAAATGAATAAAAATAAAATATTTTTGGCTGAATAAATTTAATTAAAAATGTTAAAAATAAATTGCCAATTTAAATTAAGAAATTAATAAAAATTAAATTTAGATAACATTAATAATTTCAAGGTCGAATTTTGTTTAATCGCAATAAAAATAACACGCAAGGTTAAGGCCAAATTATAGGTATATATACTGTGGGTTAGTGGTGTGGATGACCTTCACCCCAAACATACAAAATAGTTCTTGCTCCCGCCAATGGTTACCCGTTGCTAGGCAACGTTGGTACTGTAACCACTGGTCACAGGACGTCCAAAGGTGAGTTCCGATATCGAAACTGCTAAGGGTTAGTCCTATGTCGGGTTCAGCGGACTGCCGTTAGAAGGCCTATGTCCGTCTTCTATTTCAGGTCCCTTTATCACTTTCTATTTAATACTTTTCTTTTCTATATTTATTTACAAATTGTAACATAATAAACTAAACAATTTTTATTTAATATCAAACAAATCAACTTATTATCATACATGAGTTTATTATCTCATTTGGCCACTCCTTGGGCGCGTCTTCGCAACCGCTCGGTTCGACCTGGTCGAGCGTGTGATCTGGGCTTCTTGTTAACTGATTGGGCTTTTTCTTGGTCGCGATAGGCTAATTGTGCCGGAGCGAATACCAGAGGGTAAGTCACTGCACTTTCCTCCTAGCACGCCGACAGGGCGACCTCCAGTCCTTTGATTTGGGTTCGCTGCGCCTGGTTTAACACTCTTTCCTCTTTCCAGCCCTGTTGTGCGGCAGTGAGGCGCTGGTACAATGCTTTCATTTTTTCGGGTTCGGCCCAAGTGGCTTTCAGCTGTTGTATCTCTCGACTCTGTTGTAGGAGTTGTCGGTGTAGGTGCTGATTTTCTCGTCTAAGTTCTTTCAGCTCTTGACGTAATATTTCCGTGGCTTTCATTTCTAAAATTACAATATTTAAATGATTAGTCATTTACAATGTTGATTCAATCCTGTTGACCCTCTCTCTTAATTATTTTTTCGATGTATTATCGGCTGCGTCTCATGCGTCTCAGTTGGTTGGTGTTAACTCTCTGGTTGGTCAAAGTTTAATAACAAAAACGTTCTATCTTTTCCTATCATTTATTATCTATAAAATGTTTAGAAAGTTATTGCAGAGGGCCAGAAAATTTACATTCCTTAGTTACACTAGTGTCAAAGTAGTTAATTTATAAAACTAGAGATTGAATAACCCGTGAAACCTAAACATTTATTGTCATCAAAACTAAAACATATCGGTTCAATTCAGTTATGGCCATTGAAACGTTCATTTCTTCGATTGTTGTTATTGGAGTTCCACTGGGGATGCCTGCTCGCATACGTATGATCGCCTGTTTGACGGGATCCGAGTCGATTTCGGAGTGTTGACTGGACGAGTTTTTCCGGTATCACCAATTTAGTCGGTGCTGTCATCTGCATCAGCCTTGGGTCGTCTAACTCGAAGGACACTCCATATTCTGGCGGGAATCCATCGGTGCTCGGGATAGCTCCACTAGATATGTCCCGGTTCACTTGAGCTAGTCGTTGTCTGGCTAACACCGCTTTCCGGTGGTATTTTCTTTCTAGCTCCTCCATCTTCATGGCAGCGAATTCGGCTCGCTGGCGGGCTTCTCGCGCTGGATTGTGGCCTCCATAGGTGGATAACAGATATCCGTTATCCCACAGCACTTGGCGGTATCGAGCGGCGGAAGCGCTTAGAATCTGTAGAGTCACTCGGGAATTGTCACTCCAACTGCCAGATGTGTCTCTACGATCTGAATAGGTAAATAGTTAATGGTGAACTTGTTTCAATAGAATTATTCATGGACAAGAGTACTCCGCGTTATGAGGCTAAGACATGATAGCTACGGGGTTCTATGGGGTTGATTTTTGTGAACATTAATGAATGTAAAATCGTGAAAATTACCTTGCTGGCCTTCCCCATCTGTCAAGAAGGTGTCGCTACTCGAGGGGTGCACCTGGATAGCATTCCTCGTCCGTTTATAACTATGATCGGCTTTCATTGGTCTAGCGTTTATTTTTAAATATTGTTAAGATGGCACTCAAGAATTCGCCAATGCTTTTATAGCCAATGACCAGGGTTTATGTTGACGTGTTCACCTCAAAGGTCTATTATCTATTTACATTTTTTATTTAATCAATTCGATTCAATTCATCGATGACTTTCACAATTTAATTATGATCTTGTATTGGTTTATTGGTGGGTAAATAATTTGTTTCACGTCGCTATTTATTTAGTACCTGTCATCTGATTTTTGTTTTTTAATGTTTGTGGTCCATAAATCGTACTCTGTTGACTTGGTCAATAATTTGACGTATGATCCGTCTACGTATTATTTGCTAAGATCTGTAACTCACTCATATTTATTCATCGTTGATCTTCCAAGATGGATTTAATTTTTGGCGTTATATTCAGTTCAAATATTTGGATTTTTCTACTACCTCAACGTTGGACGAATGTCTCTCATTTATAGCCAACTATTCGGGATTCTAGGTTGTTCGACTAGCCAGTTGGTGACGGATAATTCTCTGGTCGATAGTTTGAACCGTACTATAAAGTGGTTTAGTTTTTATTTATCTCCGTTTAGTCGTTTATCCTTATTATGGTGTTCGATTATTCTTGGCTGCTTCGGACAATTAATCGTATTATGATGATCATCAGTTTATCTCCTCATAAGTTAGTTAATACATTTGCACCTTGTTTGATTTATTATTATTATTTTGTTGTCATTTAGTCATTATCGATAATTTAATTATATCATTTAACTTATTCAATCATCGAATCACCCTTTGATCAGGTAATCGTACCTTTACCCTTTAATCTAATTTGTCAATCATTTTGAACGGTTAACGGATCTATTAGTTACTTCTACTCTATCAATTTAGCCAGGTTCGATCCTTTTAACTATTTCTATGGTTTCGTATTCATGAACTCTATTATGTTGGCTAATCGGGGGATGATTTAATCATCGATTATTCGTAAAAAATTACTTTCCTTTTTTATTTAAATAGTTCGATTATTAATTTTATTACATCGTTAACCACGTCGTAATTATTTTGCTAAATTAATCTTTTATATTTTGGTCGTAAAGTCAGTTGTGGTTCTTGTGTTCATATTAAATTTTACGAGTGCCCACTGGACTACTCGGTGTTATCATTTTAGCCGATGTGTAATTAAATATTTAGGTCGAGTTTACGGGAGGTGGGTGAAAGAGATCTAGCCAAAAGACTAGGTCTCCGTCTTCCCACCGCCCCTATAATGGGTAGAATATTTACGTTCGAGGTCCGTCGTTACGCACGACAGAGCTCTCACGGGCACACACTATAGGTGAAGAAACCGCACTTACACAGTGTGACTAGTTATGTTATGATTTTACTTTCTTGTGTGATGTATGGCTGTGGGCCAGAAAAATTTCGACATAAAACTGAAGATTCGTTTTTCATAATACATATATTTGTTGAAACAATTTCATCATAGTTCGTTCATAGTTCATACATATCAACATACGACAAGAGGTTCCCATACATACGATCAAGTAGAGCTTACATTAAGTTACTTGATTCCGCAGTATGAAAACAGTTATCGAGAGTTGCTCCTTTGAATAAAATTGCTCTGACAAAAAGTAATTTATTCACTGAGTGAAAAAGTGATTCCAACTTTGTGAAAATGGATTGGTATTTATACCTGTTCTGTGACCCTAACCTTGCGTGTTATTTTTTATGCGTTAAAACAAAATTTGACCTTGCAATTATGTGTCTAATTTATTTCTAATTTATTATTATTTTCCGATTTCTTTTACAATTTACTCATTTATTTTTAATTTCAATCATTTCTGATTAAAATTATTTTATTTTTTGTTCGATTTATTCATGAACTCTTTTAATTTTTCGTAAATTGTCACTTTTTCGGTCAAATCTTTTGATATCGTGTTATTTCCATGTCAATTCGTGCATATCTTCGTGCGTTTGTTAATATTTTAATTTAATTTTTTGTTTTCTATTTTATATGTTAAATTATGTGTTTTTCTCGCATTTTAGTTGTTTATTAGATGTTTAAGGGTCCGATTTTGAAATGTGCGTGTTATGTTTGCGTGCTGTTTCCAATCCATTTAAACAAAAGCTTGTACTGGCCCAACAATACTGATGTGTTTTGACAGATTTTAATCTTATTTTTCAGTATTGATTTAAAATCTTATTTTTCATTAGTGTGTACAACTAGCTGAGAACCGGGGTAAGTGTTGTGTCTAAGCACGACGGCTGACAGTTAGCGTGCGATTATTGATTGTGAACTAATGCCAGATGAATTGATGAAAAGCTTATTATGATATTGTGACTAATGCCAGATGAATTGATGAAATACTTCTTATGATTTTGTGAATTAATGCCGGATGAATTAATGATTAGTTCACGGCGATTTTTATGAATTCCCATTGTCGTATTTGACCAAATGAATTGATGTAGTAGGCCAAATAAAAATTTAAAGCCAACAATCTTTATGCATCGAGGCTTCTATTCAATTCCTATGGTAAATTTATTTATTTTTTTTTCGGCCCACATCCAAAACATTGCAAATCAGTAAAATCACACATAATTACCGAGCAGTGTAAGTGCGGTGTAAGTCCGCCAATAGCTTGTTCCCGTGAGAGATCTTGCCGTGGGTAACGATGGACTCGAACGTCAAATCATTGAACCAAAATAGCGAAAAGATGTAGCTCGAGGGTCGGTCTTTTGGCTCAACCTCCTTGCACTTAATTTCGATAAAATTGACATAAACAATTTAACCACAATCGGCTAAAAATCACTAACACGGAGTAGCCTAGTGGGCACTCACTAAATGTAATATGAACATACATAGATCATAAGGACAAAGAAAGGGTAGTGGGTAAAATTGCGAAATCGTTGCAACAGTTAAAATGAATAGTCATCGGAAAAAGATTGATCCGAACGACCAAAATCATGGTAAATAATGTTTTAATTAATATATAAGAATTAAATAAATTATGTCGAATTGAGACGGAAAATATGGGCAGAACGCTGTGCAAATTTTCGGAAATAATCAAAATACTTATCATGAAACTATAAAATAAGGGCGGATCGCTGCTCAAATTTTCCAAATCAAGTAAAATACTTATCAAAAAATAGCAAACTAAAAGTAGGATACGGCTCAGTAATTGATAAGATATCGGATAAGACCGTAAAATAAGAGCGGAACGCTGCTCAAATTTTCCGAATCAATGAAAATACTTCATCGAAAACTGTAGAATAAGGATAAAACCGTAAAATAAGGGTGGAACGCTTCTAAAATTTTTCGAATTAACAAGAATACTTTATCGAAAACTGAAGAATACAGATGGATTACGGCTAAATTTTTATATAAGTAAGATATTTTATAAAGCTGAAGAATGAGGACGGATTCCCTACTAAAAACTTGATAATAATAATGATAATAGTAAGGATAATGGTAATAATAATAATAATAATAATAATAATAATAATAATAATAATAATAATAATAATAATAATAATAATAATAATAATAATAATAATAATAATAATAATAATAATAATAATGATAATAATAATAATACTAAATATAATGGTAATGGTAGTTATAAGAATAATAATAAATGTAATAGCAGTAATAATTAATAATGGTAACACATGTAATCGTAACAAGGATAATACTAGTAATACTAATAAGGAACATTGTAGTTATAATAGGGATAAGGGTAAGAGATGTACTGTGTTTATTTAACATAACAAAGGGTTTACAGGCCATAAAAAAATCATCAACGCGGACAACGATGAGAAGGACTAGGCGAATGGATATAAAGATAAATGATATAAGAGTATGGTTAACATTCGAATGAGATAGGAGACTAATGGACCTAAAAATCGAAAGCGAGCACAGGTCTTCTATCGATCGCTCGTTGGACCCATAGATCGTTCGGTCAGTTATAGCATTAGCAATAGCGCTCACTTTTTGCGGACGATCTACCCACTCAAACACAGTTCCAACGTTGCTTAGCAACGGGTGCCGAGTGGTAAGCGAAAGATATTTGTATGGAGTGGTCTGGGTAACAACCATATAGTTCCAAATTATCAACACCCAGAAACCCACCTGAACCCTCAACGGCAAAAGCATCTAGAAGGAAGAGGAAAGAAGCTCTAGTGAAGATTATTAAATGTCATAAAATAATTCAATAAAATTTCTATTTTAAATTTTTTTTGTCGTTAAAAAAGTAATGTAAATGTGTTTTTCGATAAATGCATTATAATTTAATTTACTGTACTAGATTTTAATAAAAAGAAATAAAAAAGAAATTAAGCTATTTAACAAATGTTTATTTACATAAAATCCAAAAAATCTCTCAAACTTACCAAGGAGGAAGGGTATTAAATTCCACAAATTCCGATAAGAAATTCCATTTGGTGAAAAATTTCTGAAAACTCCAAAAAAGAAAAAATCTATTTAATCATATACAGAAAAATAATTTAGCTAGCTCACCCGAGTCGGCATAAGATTATTTCAAACCTGAGTTTCAACTCAATTTAAAATTTGCTCCATTATTTTAATGCAATCTAACCAAACTAAAACGTCAGACGCAGATTGAAGACCGCTCGTCTACTGGGTCAGATAAAGAAATTCGGACCATCATCTTCCGACAATCACCGATAATTTTGTAATAATAATTAATAGAATGTTCTGGGATTTGAATCGATGTTCGTTTTGCAATCACTTAAAGTATTCGATAAATAGCACCTTTAAAATAAAACAAAGTTATCGAATGATCGATATATTTTTTCAATTAAATTAGCAACTGGGGAACCCATAACTAAAATGATCATGAATACCTTCTATGGTAGCTCGTGAACCCAAAGGTTTTCTAGAGTATTAGCAGTCATGGCAATATGGCTCACCTTTTACTAGAAACCGCCCATTGAAATACATTTCCAACGTTATTTTGACGGGTATCCAATGGTTATATCTCTTGTGCGCGCATCTGGTAAAAATAGGGAATAATAATAGGGAACATAGTAGTTTTAATAGAGATAAGGGTATGGGAGATACGTTGAGAATATCAAACTTAACTAATGGTGCATAGGCCATAGAAAAATCAATAATACGAACTAAGACAAGAAGGATTATGGAAACGGACATAATGACAAATGAAATAACAGTATAGATTAACATTTGAAGGAAATAGGAGAATAATGGCATCTTTACATCGAAATCGAGCCCTTGCCTTCTATCGGCAGCTCGTTGCACCCATGGATCATTCGGTCAATTACAGCATTAGCAATAGCGCTCACTTTTTGCGGATGATCCACCCATTTGAACACAGTTCCAATGTTGATTAGCAACGGGTGCCGAGTGGTAAGCGAAAAACATTTGTATTGGGTTGTCTAGGTAACAGCCATATAGTGTTAGGGTTATAAGGAAACATGAATAAAAATAATAAAATTTTAAAATTATCAAAATCAATTAAAATTAATTAAAATTTTGAAAAGTAAAAATCAATATTTTTCGGGGGAAAAAGTGGTAACCGGTGGCAAATTTGATTGTGAAGACGAATAAAATATTATTAGACTGAGATAAGGTAAATTGATGAGCCCAAAAACAAATTAATTAATTAATTAAATTATTTACCGACGAACGCAGTAATCAAGTGCCGCGGAGCTGAACGTCAGTGGTGGGTTTTTGGGTTTGATATTTGAGACTATATGGTTGTTACCCATATAATCCTATACACATATCTTTCGCTTACCACTCGGCACCCGTTGCTAAGCAACGTTGGAACTGTGTTCGAGTGGGTAGATCATCCACAAAAAGTGAGCGCTATTGCTAATGCTATAATTGACCGAATGATCCGTGGGTCCAACGAGCTACCGATAGAAGGCCTGTGCTCCATTTCAATTTTTAGGTCCCATTATTATCTTATCTCTTTCAAATATTAACCTATACTCTCATATCATTTATCTTCATGTCCATTCCTATAGTCCTTCTCATCGTTGTCCGTATTATCGACTTTTGCCATGGCCTGTACACCCTTTATTATGTTAACCATACTCAGTATCTCTTTTATCCTTATCCTTATTATAACTACTAGGTCTACTATTATTGTCACTAGCGTTATCATTGTTACTATTATATGTATTACCTTTATTAATTTTTACCACTATTACATTTATTATTATTCTTATTACTATAATTACCATTGCATTCATTATTATTACTACTATTATTATTATTACTATAATTATTATCCTAATTATTATCATTATTATTATAAGTACCATGATCATTATTATTATTATTGTTATCCTCATTATTATCATTGTTATTATCAAATTTATCGTAGGGATTCATCCTTATTCTTCCGCTTTGTGGAGATATTTTGCCTATTGTTGGCGAATAGGGTTGGTTTTTATTTATTTTTTCTAGGGTTTTTGTGTAATTCCCACCTAAACGCCATCAAGATTATTATTCTATCCCTCCTATGTACCCATGGTGATTGTCATGTTGGTATTGTACATAGGGGTTGAAAATTCATGAGCAGGTGAGCTCCATTTCTAGAACTACTCCTCATGATATTTTTACTTTCGGGTTCTTGACTGCCGATAAAAGGTCTACGTCTTTCTCTTTCTATATCCTTGTTCTTACTCGTCTATTCCTACAATTCCCATACTTTTTTGTCATCTTTACCAATTATTTATAAATTTATCCTTCAAAATTTTTAAGCGTTCCTCCCTTATTTTTTGATAAATTCCCTATTTCATTTGTTTAATCACGGTATCGACTACATTTTCGTCCTAGTTTACCCTTTATCTTTACCTATATTATAAATTTGATTAACAGTTCCTTAACTCACGGTGCATTTCCCATAATTTTAAGTAGTTACAACCCTCTGCGGTCACTTTAATAAACACTACTCCCTTCTGCCACATTACATCATTCAACTATTGGAAAATGATTTCAACTTTATGTTCCTACACTATCTCATCCTTTTCTACTTGATTTTCCGATTAATTTTCCGATAATATTTTAAATTTTCAATACAAAACTTTATTCCCCCCTTAACTAAAGTCGCACTTCCCATGAATTTAAATTTTCTGCTCGCCTCGACCAACGTTTCCATCAGCCGTTGCGAATTGTTTAACAGTGCCCTACGGGTAGAGTCCTGTGTCTTTCGACCAGACCTCGTCGTGGACAGACCGAGATTTCAGGAGAGCTCGGCCCGCAATCTCAACTAGCTGAACTTAATCCGCCAGCCGGATCACCGACCTGCCTTTCCGACAGCTATTGCAATACTTATTATAAATAAGATTTTAAGGGACTTGTCAGTGGCACCAAAAGATTCCACGACCATCCAAAATAAAATCAAAATAACAAAACTTTAACTTCGAAATATATATTTATACAAGATAACAATACTTACAATCCACAAGTTGAAAAATTGTCATAAGTTGGCATAAAAATTTTCTAAACAATCGTGTCTAAAAATTTTATCTAAAAATTTTGTGTCTGTCTGACTGTCTGACTGACTGACTGTCTGAAATTATGAAAATGACTGCTGTATATATAGTGTTTTCATGCCTTGGTGTGACCAATTAGAGATTTTTGAGCCTTTTTTGGCTATTTTTCGGGGGGTTTTATTGGTTTTATTTTATTTTAAATATTTTATTTTTCTACTTATTTTTCTCTATTTTTTGATATTATTTTCTCAATATTTCGTAAATTTTTATTATTATTTTTTTAACCATTCTCTTTGATTGTTTCTCTTTTTACCCTTTGATATTTAAATTTTTGGTCGCCGCTTCCGCCTATGTATTTTATAAACCTTCTTTTGCAAGGTTTTGGCGGTTTTATGTTTTGGTTTTGTGTTTCTTTCTGCATCTGTAGGCTCTTCAATGATTTTAATTAATATTGGTTTTATTTAATTTTGTTGTTTTTATTTTGTTTTATTTAATATGTTTATTTTTATTTTTGATTTCAGCTTGCGGTGTGTGCTTATGTTACAGCAGCCATATTGACAATTTCGAAACGACATTATTTATTTTGTTTTCATTTACATAATTTTCTCCTTTTTGTTTAAATTATTGCTAATAGCCCAACACTATATAAAATTGTAGACGTAATCCCTTCTAATCTTACAGTTTTTGGTAAAGTATTTTTAAGAATTCGAAAAAATTTTGGCAGCGTTCCACCCTTATCTTTCAGTTTTTATCGGATTGTTATACCAACACTTTGAGCCGCGCTCCACCTTTTCTTTACAATATCCGCTGTAGTATTTTAATTAATCCGGAAAATTTGAGCAGCGCTCCGCTCTTATTTTACGATCTTATCCGATATCTTATTAATGACTGAGCCTTATTTTACTTTTACTTTGCTATTTTGATAAATATTTTAATTGATACGCAAAATTTAGGCAGCGTTCCGTTCTTATTTTACAATTTTATGATAAAAGTTTCAATCATTTCCAAAAATTTGCGCAGCGTTCCGCCCTTATTTACCGTCTCAACTCAAATAATTTCCTTAATCCTTGTATATTAATCAAAACATTATTTTTGATGATTTTGGTGATTCGAATAATACTTTTTCCGAAGGCTATTTATTTTAACTGTTGCAACGATTTCGCAATTTTCCCCGCTACCCTTTCCCTCTCTTTGTCCTTAGAATCTATGTATGTTCATGTTATATTTGATGAGTGCCCACTAGACTACTCAGTGTTAGATATTTTGAGCCGATTGTTGTTAAAGATTTTAGGTTGAATTTACAGGAAATGAGTGGGGGAGGAGCAGCTAAAACACTGCTTCCCGTCCTCCCAGTTAATATTGACGTTTAGGCCCTGCGTTATTCACGCCGGAACCTTCACGGGCACAGGCTATTGGCGGGTGAACCACACTTATACAGCCTGAATTGTTGTGTAGATTTTGCTTTCTTGTGGTGCGTGAGTGGCTGTGGTCCGAAAAAAGAAATAAATAAATATTATCGTACTAATCGGGTAAAAGTCTCGAATGCATAAAACCGTTTATTCTGTGGGGTTAGTGGTGTGGATGACCTTCACCCCAATCATATAAAATAGTTTTTGCTCCCGCCAATGGTTACCCGTTGCTAGGCAACGTTGGTAATGTAACCACTGGTCACAGGACGTCCAAAGGTGAGTTCCGATATCGGAACTGCTAAGGGTTAGTCCTATGTCGGGTTCAGCGGACTGCCGTTAGAAGGCCTATGTCCGTCTTCTATTTCAGGTCCCTTTATCACTTTCTATTCAATACTCTTCGTTCCTATATTTATTTACAAACAATATCATAATAAACTAAACAATTTTTATTTAATGACAAACAGATCAAATTATCATCCAACATGAGTTTATCATCTCATTTGGCTACTCCTTGGGCGCGTCTTCGCAACCGCTCGGTTCGACCCGGTCGAGCGTGTGATCTGGGCTTCTTGTTAGCTGATTGGGCTTTTTCTTGGTCGCGATAGGCTAATTGTGCCGGAGCAAATACCAGAGGGTAAGTCACTGCACTTCCCTCCTGGCACGCAGACAAGGCGACCTCCAGTCCTTTGATTTGTGTTCGCTGCGCCTGGTTCAACACTCTTTCCTCTTTCCAGCCCTGTTGTGCGGCAGTGAGGCGCTGGTACAATGCTTTCATTTTTTCGGGTTCGGCCCAAGTGGCTTTCAGCTGTTGCATCTCTCGACTCTGCTGTAGCAGTTGCCGGTGCAGGTGCTGATTTTCTCGTCTGAGTTCTTTCAGCTCTTGGTGCAATATTTTGGTGGCTTTCATTTCTGAAATTACAATATCTAAATGATTAGTCGTTTACAATATTGATTCAACTCTATTGATCCTCTCTCTTAATTAATCTTACGATGTATTGTCGGTGGCGTCTCATGCGTTTTAGTTGATTGGTGTGAATACTCTGGGTGGTCAAAGTTTAATGACCAAAAACGTTCTATCTTTTCCTATCATTTATTATCCATAAAATATTTAGAATGTTACTGCAAAAAGAGTAAAAATTTATATTCCATTTTGTTACATTAATTGTCAAAGTAATTACTTTAGAAAACTAAAAATTGAATAACCCGCAAGACATAAACATTTATTGTCAAAAAACAACTAAAACATATTGATTCAACTCATTCATGACCATTAAAACGTTCACTCCTTCGATTTTTGTGCTTGGGATTCCACTGAGGATGCCTGCTCGCATATGTATGATCGCCTGTTTGACGAGATCCGAGTCGATTTCGAAGTGTTGACTGTACGAGGTTCTCCGGTATCACCATTTTTGTCGGTGCGGTCATCTGCATCAGCCTCGGGTCGTCTAATTCGAAGGACACTCCATATTCTGGCGGGAATCCATCGGTGCTCGGGATAGCACCACTTGCGATGTCTCTGTTCACTTGAGCTAGTCGCTGTCGGGCCAACACCGCTTTCCGGTGGTACTTTCTTTCGAGTTCTTCCATCTTCATGGCCGCATATTCGGCTCGCTGGCGGGCTTCTCGTGCTGGATTGTGGCCCGGCTCGCGCTTAATCGCGATACTTGGCAACTCGATCTCTTCAGCTTGATATTCTGATCTTCTTGGCCAACTGGAGTCTCCGTAAGTGGATAACAGATATCCGTTATCCCACAGAACTTGTCGGTATCGAGCGGCAGAAGCGCTCGGGATCTGTAGAGTCACTCGAGAATTGTCACTCCAATTGCCATGCGGGTCTCTGCGATCTAAACGTGAAAATAATTAATTACCCATCATTCTTATCGATGCGCCGGCGTGTGTAAAACATGAACGTTAGTGATTTATGCTGTTTTCTATCGAGTGTTAATAGGGTGAATTTTTGTTATGATAAAATTTGAAACGTAGCGGGCGAAATTACCTGATTTTTTCTCTTCACTAGGCATCTGAGCATCATTCCTTGAGATCCGGTCCCGTAAAGAGTCTCGAGCTCGAATACGTCCACTATCGGTGCTAGTTGTTTGGTGATTCATTTACGCGGTATGGAATGTGAGTTTTTACTGTGTTCTTTTATATTCGTGAATTATTTGCGAGGGCGTGGTGGGGTGAATGAACTGTCGTTTAATTTATTCGTTTTCGCGGTGGAATGTTAATATAATTATTTTAGTTATTTATTGTTTGTCATTTGATACCGATCATTATTTATTTTGTTCAGTTCGGCGGTAAAAGTTCATTTCTATTGATCGCTTCATCTTCCTTTGTTATGATAAGTTGATATGATCATCGTCATCGACCTGTCATTCGCGTCGGATTTTTGGTGATTTATTCCGCGGTAATCTCGGACTATGACCTGTTCGTAGTTTATTTAGCGTATGAACAATCAATTTGATCTTTATTGGGTCTATGTATCAATATGCACTTAATCACAATTTTCACTTGCTGATCGGAATTTTTGGTGCTCATTATCTGAATTGTTGTTCTCATTCGACGACGGTGTATCCAAGAAAACACTCCACTACAAGTCGCTCCGGATTATTGTCATTGCTGAAAGAAGATTTAATTGTACATGCTGGTTAGGGAGAAACTGCTGGGTGGAATACCTGATGACAGCTATTCAGTGAAGAGGATACCACGGTTGGGAAAGAGTCTAAATCTTCATTTGGATTTTTAGTTGGGTCGTGTTATTGCACTATGGTTTGTTCTCTTGGTTGGAACTTCTGATTTTATCGCTTTCATTAATTTCAGGGTGTTCCTAATTTTATTCGATTTCAAAGATTCAATATCATTCGTGGCAAGTCTGTGGTATTCGAATCCCCTCACGAAAACTGAGTTCTTATGTTTACATCTGCGAATCATTTGTGATATTTTGTTATCTTGTTCTATTATCATTGTGTACAATTATTAATGGATTTATTCGTGTGCGGTTAATATGATTATTTTGGTCGTTTTTTATCGGTTATTCGTAACATAATAAATTTTATTATCCTTGGATTCATGAATCGTGTATTTATCTTTCAATTAGTGGAAAAGGTTCATCGCTAATCGTTAATTTGGTTTATCATTTATCAATGTCTAATGCCTTAATTTTTATTACTGTTATGAAATTTTAGCGGGTCTATATCCTGTCGTAATTTTCTCGGAATCAGTTATTTCTACTCTGTCGTTTGCTGTTTCGTTTCTTTACTCCATTTTCTCTGGCTTCTTACTCATAACTAATTTAGGTTAGATCCGAGGGTAATTCGAATTATTAATACTTATTAAATTTTTCTTGATTTTTATTACGTGAGTATGGAATTTTGGATCATTTATTTAATTAATTACTATCCTCTGATTACGTTGCAAAAATCTTCTCGTTATAGTATGTTCTGGTCACAAATTTAGTTATGATTTCATCATTTTAATTTGAATAATTTATTTACGTCACATCTAGTTCAAGATTATGGATTCAATTACTTTAAATTAATTTAGTTTAATTTCCATTTAGTTATTAAATTTATCTGCATCGCATCGGTTTCAAGTCCCCACTACCCGAGCCTTAATTTTAGTCCTAAAGTTCTTGTGTTCATATTAGATTTTACGAGTGCCCACTGGACTACTCGGTGTTATCATTTTAGCCGATGTGTAATTTAATATTTAGGTCGATTTTACGGGAGATGGGTGAAAGAGATCTAGCCAAAAGTCTAGCTCTCAATCTTCCCACTGCCCCTATACGGTAGGATATTTACGTTCGAGATCCGTCGTTACGCACGACAGAGCTCTCACGGGCACACACTGTAGGCGGAGAAACCGCACTTACACAGTGTGACTAGTTATGTTATGATTTTTCTTTCTTGTGTGATGTGTGGCTGTGGGCCAGAAAAATTTCGA
This sequence comes from Schmidtea mediterranea, assembly GCA_022537955.1. NCBI lineage: Eukaryota > Metazoa > Platyhelminthes > Tricladida > Dugesiidae > Schmidtea > Schmidtea mediterranea. Next base: position 138,551,637 of record CM039680.1, read on the forward strand.
CTCATAAAACTGAAGATTCCTTTTTTTCATAAATACATATATTTGTTGAAACAATTTCATCATAGCTCGTTCATAGATCATGCATATCACCATACGACAAAAGGTTCCCACACATACGATCAAGTAGAGCTTACATTAAGATACTTGATTCGCAGAATGAAAACGGTTATCGAGAGTTGCTCCTTTGAATTGTTCTGACAAAAGTAATTTATTCACTGAGTGAAGAGTAATTTTTCATTAAAACTTTGTGAAAATGGATTGGTATTTATACCTGTTCTGTGACCCTAACCTTGCGTGTTATTTTTTATGCGTTAAAACAAAATTTGACCTTGCAATTATGTGTCTAATTAATTTCTAATTTATTATTATTTTTCGATTTCTTTTACAATTTACTCATTTATTTTTAATTTCAATCATTTCTGATTAAAATTATTTTATTTTTGTTCGCTTTATTCATGAACTCTTTTAATTTTCGTAGATTGTCACTTTTTCGGTCAAATCTTTTGTTATCGTGTTATTTCTATGTCAATTCGTGCGTATCTTGGTGCGTTTGTTAATATTTTAATTTAATTTTATGTTTTCCATTTTATATGTTAAATTATGTGTTTTTCTCGCATTTTTAGGTGTTTAGTAGATGTTTAAGGGTCCGATTTTGAAATGTGCGTGTTGTGTTTGCGTGCTGTTTCCAATCCATTTAAACAAAAGCTTGTACTGGCCCAACAATTCATATAATTGTCGAAGTTCATAAATATACATATAGCATCATGATTCATTGTTCATAAATGAAGGCATAAACATCTTTCATTGCTTCATCATAGAGCATTTTATCAATCAGTCAATAAATTCGCAAATCATCCACTCTCATAGCTCCCAATTGTCAGTGTACAGCAACTGAAAGTTATCGTGTCCAAGCAAAATAACCACTAGTGTTAATTGCCTGAATGCACGGCTAACAGCTGCAATGCACACCAACTCACTTTAGACTGAAATTTTTTCTCCGAAAATTTGTCAAAACACATCAGTATATATACCCATAATTCGGCCTTAACCTTGCGTGTTAGTTTTTTTGCGATTAAACAAAATTCGACCTTGAAATTATTTGTGTTATCTAAATTAAATTTTTACTAATTTCTTAATTTAAATTGGTAATTTATTTTTAACATTTTTAATTAAATTTATTCAGCCAAAAATATTTTGTTTTTATTCATTTAATTCATTAATTTTTTCTTGTATATAAATGGTCATTTTACTGTCAAATTTTCTTGTTATTATGTTATTTTTTATGTAGATTTCGTGCGGTTCTTGATGCATTTTGTATTTATTTTATTTTACTTTTATGTTTTTTGATTTTGTATTTATTTATATTCTCTCAGATTTTAAAATGTTTAGTTGGTATTGTATATTGTATTTTAAGTTATCTTGGTGCTGGTTTTTTGTGCTGTATTACTGATGCATTTAAACAATTCTCAAGGCTATTTGTGTGCTGCCCCAACATCAGCTTAATGTGTTTCCCGGCATTAGTGAAACGGGCAATAAATTGTCAGAAATGGAAAATTGTTTTTCAATAGTAATCCAGATTTATGGGAATCCAAAAACTATAAAAGCTACTGACAACAAAATACGTTGCCAGTTGGTCGGAGCGCGAAAATAACGAGTCGAAGGAAACGATTGAATAGTAGTAAATCGATAAAGTTAATCAGATTGCAGTTGAATTTACATCGGGATACCCTTAGGGTGTATACGATAAATAAAATTATTTTGTATCGTGGTGAAAATTTGTCAATAAAGATTTCTTTGTTGGGATTTTGTCTTATTGAACACGAGGAGTCGGATCGAGAGACCTATTCATCGACGAATATTTAATATCCCAACATAGTTTTAAATTTCAGCACCCAGAACCCACCATAAGCAATAATTCATCTCTTACATCGAAAATATTAGAAGGAAAAATTGTGTTGCTAAAAATGCTGTGGTGTCCACAAGCGGGTATTGATTTTACTTTTAATATATTTGTTTTCATGTGACAAATCATGTTTTTCTTCTGAATATAAAGCAAAAAAAGTAATTAAATATATTAATGTCGTGATTATAAAGTGGTGTGTATTTAATAAAGGTGATTAAATTTGTTAGACCAAGTGAAATAAAAGCTATTTAATCGGGATTTAATATCGACAAATCGTTAGTTATTATTTACAATTTGTAAATTGATTTATTTTTCTTACACAGCACTTTTTCAGATTATCCTATAATTCATAAGTGCGAATTATTTAATGTTGACGATCGTCATCAAAAATTAAAACCAATTTGAAGATATTGCGACACAGATTTAGAGTATTATCAAGAGTTATTTATAATAGAACTTTTAATAGATATAACATTCAAAACTTCTCATCCATTCCTTCCAAGTTAATAACAAGTATTACTACGCCATTAATAATATTTCTTTCTATTCCCGAAAAACAGTTATAATTAGTTCAAAGTTAAAGTAAATCACACAAGATATTCTATTTAGTATATATCCTACATTAATGGTAATATTTAAGTCTAATTGGTTACATACATTATCAAATGTTATAAATTCAACCCAGCCAAACATTGATAAAAAAGAAAATTATATTTATTAATATAACACAAAACTGATTGATACGACACATATAATCATTCCATCCAGGATCTAATCTTCGTAACGATATCATTCATTCCGACCTCATCAAATGCTGCAATCATGTTGGCAATCGATGGTGTCATATTGGACTTTCCTACTAGCCAGAGATTAAGCATTGCCTTGTTGAATGTTCTAAAACTGGATAACCGATGGGAATTTACAAATCAAAATTTACTTGTAGTCATCACTGAGATTGGCAAGATCATTCGCATTGAACTGCAGAGCCTCTCCGACCCGTTTACCGCCATCCCCAATCAGTTGCGCAATCTCATCGATGTGCAATAGAATAATCGACATCGACTCGATATCATTGGCGGTTGTTTCCGGTTTCGGGCTGCAACTGTCATCCTCATCGACCTCCCCCCGAGTAGTGGTTGTGGTGGAATCCTGATCCTGCACCTCTCCGACATCATTGCCGACTTCGTCCTCATTTGAACGCGGTTGGAGATTATGCTTTATAATTGTGGTCAAATAGGATTTGATGGACTGGCCAGGATTCGTCCAATTGGTGTAGAAATGCTGGCTCTTTCTCGACAGCAATCTCAGCGACTGCCAACACCATTTCTCATCGTTAATCGATTGATATTTCTCTTCGACTTTCTCTTCGGGATCCAGTTCCGTTCGAGCGTTCGTAAAATATTCCGTGAGATCTGGATTGTAGTTGCGTTTTGTGTCCCGGCACGCAAGCAAATTATCGGGACAGATATTCCACAGTCGAGTCAATTCCTCGTTTCTGTCGAATGAAACCACTTGTCTGCCGGATTTGTCGACTTTTATTCGAACTTTTCTCCTGGAAACGATGAGAGAAAAAATACGAGATTCGACGAGGATTTATTGATTTTAAATGTTTACTTATCACAATCTTTTTCCAGTGCATTTAATGTCAATGCAGTTCTTTTCTTAACGAATGATGGACAGCCTTCGTTTTTCCAATTGCTCTTGTGGGATTCCCGACTCAGAACCAGGTGGACAATATCGGCAAACGGTTCACGGTCACTAGACAACGCCTGGAATAGTTTCTCCAGTTCTGCTTGCTGTTTCTCTATCCATTTCAGTTGGTCTTCTTTTAGCACCTGATCTTGGCTGTAATTTCAACAGTAAATGGAAATCGATTACTCTTTTATATTGTTAATATTTAATATATTACAATATCGTTTCCATAGTTTTGTTTGTCACTTCCATTTAAGGAATTTATTATCGATCAATGTTTGAATGGGTATTTACTCCATATAACTAACTGAATTAATGGACGATTAATATTTTGCATAAACGGCATCCCGAAAGTATTAACATATTATTTAATTATTATTTAATTCTTATTATTACTTTCATTTTATTTAATTATTATTATGTTTATATTTATCTAGTATTTTTATTATTATACTATAATTTTTTAAATTAAACATTTAATAAAATTATTTATTATTATAAATTATTTATTATTACTATATTTTTATTATGTTATTATTTGATTATTATAATTATTATAAATATGTTTATATTTATTTATTTAGTATTTTTATTATTATACTATAACTTTATAAATTATAAACATTTTATAAAATGTATTTATTATTGCTTTATTTTTTTATTATTTTATTCTTATAAATTTTAATTAATATTATAATTTTGTTTAATTCTTATTTTATTAGTACTTTTGTATTGTTTTAATTTTATTTAATTATTATTATTATGCTTATATTTATTTGTTATTTTTATTATTAATATTATAATTTTTTTAAATTATTTATTTTTTATTTTATTATTATTTAATTTTTTTATTGTTATAAATTATTTAATTTTTATAATGAATATTACTTTTTAAATAATAATTTTTTTATTATTGCTTTATTTTTATTTTGTTATTATCTAATTATTATTTTTATTATTATGTTTATATTTATCTATTTATTATTAATACTATAATTTTTTAAATTAAAAAAAAATTTTTAAATTATTTATTTTGTTATTTAATTATTTTTTATTATTAATTTTTATAATTACTATTATAATTTTTTTAAATTATTAGAACTTTTTTAATTAAAATTATTTTTTAATCTCATTATTATTATTATTACATCCGAAAACAAGAGGATTTATATTCCTGTCCAAAATGTAATTAAACGATAATAATTTAAGTAAAATTGAGGACTATGATTGCTAATGTAATATTTTTTTCATCTTAGCAATAATGAATTTCTTACGTTTTAAATTTGATCGGTGAAACTAGATACTGAAATGTGACAGCTAGTTGAACAAGAACACACCGGCGAAAATTAGGATCCATCAATTGCAGATCAAATAACTGTATCGATATAGATATGTAATTATAACCATAACAGCAATACTTTTTCGCTTGTCAGATACTTGGTAAACGTCATGTCGGCATTGGAAAATGATGACCAATCAGCTTTCAATGCTTCATTCTTGCAACTGTCAAGATTTACTCGAAATTTTGAAAAAAACGCTAGAACTTCATCTACACTAGTGGAGAATGTTGCAAACTTCGATTCATCGTAACACTGGACAGAATTACGAAAGAAGTCTTGTAGAATCCAGAACTTTTTATAAAATCCTTTATTGACCTGTTAATTCCGATAGATAAAAAAATCATAAATTGAGACAATTTGCAAACCTTAATGGCACTAGTAAGATCATTTTCATCGGGAATGGTTTCGTCGGTCAAGTCAATCGATGAATCGTCATCTAACTCAACCCCGGTATCAGATTCATTAAACGGAGTCAGGTTTTCTGTATTGAAATGTCCCATTAAATTCAATCCAGATTTCTCGTCGAGTGGAAATAGACGAGATAGAAAAATCTGGATTTTACCACAGAAAACTGTATTTTGAGATTTTGATAATCGCCGAAGCAGGTCTAAAATTTAATAATATCTTATAATATAGGTGTGTATATGTTTACTGAAATTGCAAGGATACGGAGGAATAAAGTAAAATACGAAAGATCTCAGAAAAATTAAAGTTTATGGATATTTTAAATTTCTTTAAAATTTTTAAAAGTGTTATATAAAGAATGGAACATTGATAATCTAATATTTTGAAAATGGAACATAAAATTATTTTACAACAAATGCTTATCAATATTGTATGTTTCAATAAGTTATTTGAATAGATGATTACAAGGGGAAAACTTTGAATTAATTCAATAATTACGTGCCAGATTTGTGATATATTTTTAATATATCTCGTTTATAAGCTAATAACTTCATCCATATCGGTTTAGCAATGTGAATTAATAATTTATTTGTTACCCAACTCTACTTATAAAACAAAAGATTGATGCCATAAGAGATCAGTGGCGTGGTTAGGATAACTCAATGGATGCCATTAATATTTTAAAACCTTCCATGACAGCGGACTCTTTTTACCCCCAGCTTCATTGGATAACATTTAGAAATCAATTTATGTCCTTTAAATCAGTTTATTATCAAACATAAATATTTATGTTTAAGGATAATTATACAATTTTTTAGTGATTTTTATAACTATTCAGCAGTATAATACGGTTTATATAATAAAAACATGTAAAATACGATCAATGTTGGAACAAAAGTAATCTAATCACTCAAAAGTGTAGCATATCTAAAAATTTCAATTACCAAATACAAAATTTCTGATGCGTGATTTCATTTGTAAAATTATTTTACTATATAATTAATAATCTAGAATAAAAAACCTAGATTTTGAGAAATCTCACGTAGTGAAATAATAAACTACAATAAACTACATATAAAGAAAATTAGTTATAGTCGTTTTACTTAGTTTAAGATAAAGCACTAAATCCAAGTTAACAGCTAGGTTGAATTTGTTTGAATTTTTTGGCGACGTTGCCCTGAGATCCATGATGTATTTATTGGGCATTTTAATGCTGTTTAGTCAAATAAATCAAATTTATTTATATTTTAATTATTATTGTACATACTTGGTTTATAAAAATTTATAATTATTTTTAATTATACTTTAATTAATAAATGAATATTAAGAATACTTATAAAATAATAAAACTATTTTTAAATTAAATTAAAATTTACCATTGCAAATTCGAAGAAGCAGTGCTCTACTTGATAGAAACACAGACGTCTAAAATGTAAAAAAAATAAATAAAAACTAAAATTAAATTCTATATTACATCTTTCAATTTTAAAATACATTCTTCCATAAATGAAAAAAAACTTTCACATGTTTGAATAGTAAGAGAATTCAATACATCACTAAATAAAACAAAAGGTAATGCCTGATTGGAGAGATCTAAAATAAATTCAATGAAGTTATTATGTGCGAAGAATTTGAATACCTTTCCTAGACAATTCAGCAGATAATTTTAAGTAGTTTTTAACTTTTTCAATGTCTTTAGATTTTAAATTGAATAAAACTTGTTCTCGAATTAAAAAATCTACTACAGATTTCAAATCCCTAAATTGCTGATTAAGGCATTAAATTTCACATAGCTTGTACTTCAAATCCTTTGCCGATTCTAATTCAGTTGAAATTGATTGTATATTTGAATTTGGCTTCAAAATTATATCCTATAAAAAGCATGTCTAAATTAATCGTACTTATTTACTAAAATTTACTTTAATTTTACAAAAAACTTTGGATTTATCACTGAATAAATCATTCATTTTGGAAAATATCAAGCGTTTAATATATTCAAACAAAGATTTTACAAGTGTACATTCACAAAATTCACAAATCTTTTAATGAGATTTAAGAATTTTTATTATTTTTTTTACTTTCATTTTTAAGTATAATTATATTTTAAAAAGTGAAAATTTTTTGCTTCTAAATGCTTTATTTTCGATTTGAATTTTATTATTGCCTGAAACTATTGTTTCTCTTAGTAGTGGTGGGTTACTGGGGTTTGATGTTTGTTTAAATGTTCTTGTGATTTCCCCGGTAACGCCATATAAATATTTCTAGCTACCACTCGGCACCCGTTGCTAGGCAACGTTGGAAATGTGTTCGAGTGGGTGGATTGTCCGCAAAAAGTGAGCGCTATTACTAATGCTGTAATTGCTCGGACAATCCCTGGGTTCAACGAGCTATCGTTAGAAGATCTGTGCTCGCTTTAATGTTATTAGATCCCTTTCTCTTTATGGTGAATTTTGTAAACTGTATTGACCCATACTCTTGAGTGAAGCAAATAAATAAACATATGAATTAACTAATTAACGATCAAACAACTACAAAGATTTAATACGGATGTACATCATTTTTATACAGGAGAAGATCGAGATTTAGTTCGTAGCCTGAATTGTATTCCGCAATCGCGCGGCTCGTCTTTTGGCCCGCTCTTTGCGTCCTGGGCGATAGCTGTTTGTAATGGTTGTCAGGGTCGAAGATACGGTTGTTGTTGGGGTGGCCGTTGCCTTCCGGTAAGCCAGTTGGGCGGGGGGCGAACACAAGAGGGTACATTACCGCAGCTCCCTCTTGACAAGCAGATAAGGCCACTTCTAACCCCTTCACTTGGGTCTTTAGGCTTTGATTGAGTTGCCTCTCATCTGCCCATCCTTTCTGGGTGGCAGTGAGTCGTTGGTAAAGTGCCTTGACCTTTTGGGGCGCCATCCAGATGGCCTTTGTTTGTCGTATTTCTGCAGTCAGCTGCATGATCTGATAGTGCAGGTCCTTGTTAGCCTTCCGGGCGTGGACGAGTTCGGTTTGCAGTATTCGCAGGGGTTCCATTCTGCAATATCCAATATACACATAAAATCTTTAGTAGACTCAATTTCTCTACCTATGTAGTTAACTTAAACATAGTTATAAACAATTCAAGATAACGAAAATAAGTAAAAAAAAACGAAATCTCGACAATTATTTGTATTACAGTAATGTTTATCAAAGTTTACAATCACTGGTTTGTGTACTCATGGCTGCTCTAGAGATTTTCGTAACCATTCCTCCGCCGTGTAACCCGAGGTTACGAATACGGGTCGACATGTGTTCCGTACCGGTCTGTGGTTGGGCGGTGGCACCTCGCTGTAAGTGTCCAAGATTCTTCCTGCAGCGACATCATCTTCCACGTTGGTCAGGTATTGCCGGACCCGGACCACGTGAAGATCCACATGTTTCTGGTGCGCTTCCAGACGGTCGAGCAGTTCGCGGGCGTGTGCTAGGATTTCGCGGGCCGGATGTTGTTCGTCATTGTACTCAGCGGCTACTGGGGGATTGCTGGTCCATTCCTAGCATCTGGCCAATTGTTTGACTGGGTCCTCTTGGAGAGGGCTCCTCGTAGCCCTTTGCTCGCCATAGTAGTCGTCGAGCCTGTCTCCATTCTTCTGCCATGCCAGCGGGAACCCACTTGAGAGTTCCTGATGTATCTACAATTTGAATTAATTTAACGACGTTATTGATTTATATAACAACTGGGTTAATAGTAATATTGATACTTGACAAAAAACAAATTGGCACTAATATAATAGGGGATAATCTTGACCGTAAATGATGTCAGAGAAAATTCCTGGGAAATAGCAATAATAATAATATTAAAGAGTTAAATCAAATAAGTTAAATATCATGGTTAAGGATAATAATAACGATTGATAAAGTATTAGCACAAAGGTAGTGGGGGTTGGGGATTCCAATAATCATCAATGAATAAATAAAAATGAAAATAATAATAGATGATAACCATAATAATATCAACAGGGTCAAACCAAATAGCTCGTTATCCAAATTACTACTATGAGAATAATAACATTGGTGGGGTCGAACTCGGAAATTTACTGCGATCTAACTGGGTGAGGATTTCCTGGAATGTAGTTTTCCAAGACGTCAATATCATTTAACAACCGCCGCGAGTCAAATTAGCGTAAAGATGGTTGGGGATTTTGATAAAGATTCGATTCAGCAGTCCGCGTGAGAATGATGGGATAACGATATTATAAAACACAAACACAAAAGAAAACTTGTTAAATATTATCCCTTTATTATTATCTATTATTTAATTTCTAATTATATTATACGAATTTCTTACTTTTAACCCGTAAATCGAAATCCATCGCTGTTCCTCTGTTACATAACTTGGCCGGGGTCTCTTCAGCATTCAAAATTGATCGACAATTCATATTAAGATAATATTTCAACATTCTGGTTGTTCGGAGTCATTGACATGAATTTATTAAATTGGCTGTGTGGGGGTGACTTGCACATGTTTACTGGCGTGACTAATGGTGCACTTTGCCTGATTGATTTATCTCTGATTAGTTAAATCATTTGTTGAAAAAATTTTGGATTACAGTTTATTAGTTGGGGATTCATCTGGTGCGTCGAGATTCGATATTAATCGTCGCTATTATTTATTTTAGGTGTCGCAGTAGTTTTGTCAACTGATTTGAAATCCGGTTTGTTTATTTTAACTATGGTTGGTCTTATCAATTTTATTTAGAGATTCACTTCCGTTGACTTATCCGGTATTTGGATAATAGACAGTTGGTGAGCGTGAATTTGATGTTGCAAAAAATTTTTATGGGGAGATCTTACTGTATTCATGGTTAATTCTAAATGAGTCGCCGGTTAATGAAATGAAAGGAATGTTGGTTCGAAACTTGATAAGTCGCTCTGGAAACTCGGCGTTAGATTGATAAACTTGCCCATTTTCAGATTGGAGGGCTACTCATTTTAAGCCATTTGCTATTTTGAATGCTTTACCTCCCCATGGCTAGCCATTTCTCCTTACGATGTCAATGAGAAGGGCGGAGATTAATTCGGGTGCCTCAGAGGTTTGGAATGGTAAAAATTTCTTGAATACTATCGTGTAGATACGTTACAAAACCTTTTCTTGCTTGAGTTTCCAGAACGCGCTTATCGAATTTCGATCGTCCTATAGTGCTATGGTTAATTGGAGTTGTCGCGCTATAAATTAGTGGCATTCTATCATTTAGTATTATTAACGTTAATTTATTTATAACAACGATTTCATTTTGGCTTTAATTACCCGTCACCTTCCCTTAATTGGCCTTAGGCGCATTATGTTCATATTACGATTAATGAGTGCCCACTGGACTACTCGGTGTGGTGATTTTGAGCCGTGTGAAGAATAATTTAGGTCGATTTTAAAGAAATCGAGAAACGAGGAAGTAGCCAAAAGACCCTTTCCTTATTTCTCCTTTCTTCTATACGGAATAATATTGACGTTCCGCACGCCGGGTCTTCACGGGCACAGATCATCGGCGATATTCCACGCACTTACACGAATCTGAATAATGTGTATGATTTTACTGACTTGTGATGTGTTTTGGCTGTGGGCCGGAAAAATTTCGACAATAAAAACGAATAATTAATGAAAAACAAAATGATTTTATGCTTTATAACTATTTATTAATATATTAAAAACAATATAACAAATTACTTGCACAATAATAGACATCATACAAAAATACTACTCTCCCCACGCCGACATCCAAGCAGAGCTCTACAGAGGTTGCAAGCATGCGAAATGGAGAGAGTTTCCAAATAAAACTCTCACTCACCTAAAAATAGATTTTTAAAAACTGTAAAATGATTTCAAAAAACGATTTTTGATGATTTTCATGTGAAAATGCATCGGTATATATACCTATTTTTTGTCCCTAACCTTGCATGTTCTTTTTGATTTAGTAAAACAAAATTCGACCTTGGTATTTTCTAGTGTATACTAATCTTAATTTTTATTATATTTTAATTTACTTTGATAATTTTTTATTTGAAATTTTTATTGAATTATTTCTAATTCAAATTCTTTGATTTTTAATTTCATTTTCATGAAATTTTTATTTTTTTTGTTAAATTATCAAATTTCTTTCGAATTTGTTGGGTTTTCGTGTTGTGTTTAAATTTAATTCGTGCGGATCTTGTTGCTTTTTGTTATTATTTTAATTTATTTTTATGTTTATTATTTTATATTTTATTATCTTTTTTTTCTCATATTTGATAGGGTTTAGTTGATGTTTTAATAGGTTTGAATTTAAATTTGCATGTTATATTTGCATGTGTGTTACCGATTTATTTAAACATTCACAAGGCCGTTTGTGTTCTGGTCCAACAGTAGTGGTGGATTGTATGGCTTATTTAATATGGCCTCAGTTAGTGTTGTCTTCGCAACCCACAACCAAAAATAAATTGATGGTATTTCCGCTTTGTACCTGTCAGTAAGCGACGTTGGAACTGTATCAAATAGGTGGGATGTCAGCTAAAGTTAAGCACAATCGCTTTAGTGCAGTAGCCCCGGCATGTCTGAAGGTTTATGGACTGTCGTTAGAAAACCTGTGTCCGATTTCTGGTCCTACAATAACTTACTGTATTTAAATTCGAACAAGAGAATCAAAACTACTTTAAAAATGAAATTAAACTAAAGTAAGATAAGTTGATTAAATAGCAAAAATTATTTTACATAAATGATCAGTTTTTATGATTTTAACAGATACACATACATGCAATATAAAGAAAGATAAAAAAATTTTGGGTTCAAGAACTACTATAGAAGGTATTTAAGCTCATCCTTATTTAGGGTCCCTCTTTCAGAATGTCAGTTGAAACAATATCAAAACACAGGAAAAAACAATATATTCTAGATACTAATTAACATTGTTGATAATCGGGGAATCTGCATCTTATTTCAGTTCTTGTAAAATGAAGCTGATAATTTGTAGACCTGTCTCAGTACCCCGGCTTCTTTTAGCCCTCGTCATCGAGCTCGCTCGGCTTGTCCGAGTCGATGTTTATTCCTATCTCTCTTTGGTTGGATAGACAAAGCCATTAGGTCTCGGCTATTTATGATTATTTTGCGTTCAATTGTTTATGGACCTGTCTTGTATACTGCAATGTTTCTCTTTCCCCACTCGTGTGCTTTCATGTAGTTTGAGCTATATGTTTTATTTTTCCAAACATCCCAGCTTTATTCTCATATCTTCGTATTGTTCTTTAAATAATTCGTTTTGTTGTGTTTATTTTTTTTGCCTGAGCGGTTCAAGTCCCGTCTCTTCCATCTGATGGCACCTTCTGATCAGTGACTCGGACGTTGAATTTGTTTGAGAGTTTTACTTTGGTATCGTGACACGTCTTGTCAAAAGCTATTTATTTCGGCTTTATAGTAATTCGCTGAATTAATTATATTTTAATTTGTGCTAAGACATTTTTTTGAAAATCGTATTGATAAAAGTGACAAATAGTGAAATTTCGAGCCTAGCTGCTGGTCACTCCTTGTCAATGTTGAGGTCCGACAACCTTAGGTTGATGTGCCGAGGACATTAACAAGGCTAATTAAGTCTTTTTATACATAGATTATGATTCCATACTAATAGAACGAGCCATCAAATTGATCAATAATATTTCGATGCTTGTAGCATTAGGCAGAAAGACCACGATAAAATCATAGATTCGTCACTATAGTTTTCATATTATTATCATCCTCTAGTTTTACTAACTGTTCATTTATGTCCTTGAGATATAAATATAAGTCAAATAACATATGGGCAGGTGTTCGTCCAATAGTTTGAATTAAAAAGCTTATTAAACATTCGATATTTATTATACTTCCACATTAATCCACCAAAAATATCGATTTAAACAAGAAATTTCGTCCTATTTTTATAACGGAATTTCGTAATTCTACATAACTACTCATGGTGAGACTTAGATTTTATTGACCTGTTAATTGTAATTATTGATTTATTCCTTTTTGTAGAAATTCTCAGAAGAAAATTTCCTTTTTCAGTGGAGTTTCGCCAAAAAAGTATGGGATTTAATGACAACCGGATCAAAATATATGGGAATCTTTGGTTTATCATTAAATGTTTTAATAATAATCTATGTGTTCTTATTCTTAGTAAAATTTAATTATAAATAACTTAATTCAATATATTTCGTTTCTGTTAAATGAAGATTACAAAGTTTTATTAAAACGGAAATTCAGTTCAATATAAAAATTACAATCAGTAATCGATGTATTTAGAATTAACATAATAAAATTAATAAATAAATAGGTGGTAACTAATACGAGGTTTAATATTTTATTTGTTTTTTATTTTTTCTTCCATTTGTCGGAAACTAGCTGGGATTAGCGACAAGTTTGTAATCTCCAGTAAGCGCTAATAAAGTTCCAATTTATCAAAATGAATTTTGCTGCAAATCCTACTGGGTGCTGACAGAGATCAGATAAGATGATAATGAATTTCGGATATGAATGTATCTAGGAGAACTGGGTTTTTCATTAAGAGTTAATATTTCAATGCTTGCCTGAAAGTAGAATTAAGCGAAATAGATGAGATGATGACATGGCGAGTGAAAGGCAGTCATTACGGCTTAAACAAGGTGGTATCTATTGTTCGGTATCTCATCTTCAACTTCTCGGCTAGCTAGTGTGCATTGTTTTTCTCCTTGATCAATCTGTTGATGTCTGCTCGGAAACTTTCTATTAGCTTTTCCACTAAATGATAAGTTGTAAATAAATCTAATTAAAATATCAATTAAAAAGAATCATACTTTCTTATAAAGTTTCAACGTTATTGTAATACCAATTTCAAAATATTTATTAGATTTTCCATTAACCACTTAAGTGGTTATGATGGATACATACCTTATCAAAATAAGCATCAACATTTGACAAAATTTGTTAAAATATATCATAAATATTACTTTTGTTAACATATTATCTAAATAAATATCATCCAATAAGATATTATTTTATTTTTGTAACACTATGCCCAAGACGTATATATACGCTAGCGGATAACAAAACTCGCCGCTGAGAAGCGCATTTCGTTTGATTTCATAAATATAATACGTCCATTAAAATCGAAATTATAATAAATTCCAAACTTTAATCAAAAAAACTACAAAAAAAAACAGTATTAAAACAACGATCTAAAGTGGTTTTTAATCATAAATGTTTTTTAGTATTTGAATAGGGAATGCTAATAAATAAACACTCAATATATATATTTAAATTACAAACATTCCTAAATATTAATTTTACATCAAGCAATTTCATCATTCCATAATTTAACTTTTAAACTTATTTAAATTTATCATTATAATTTTATCTATTTTTAAGACGAGAATTAGCTCTTCAACTTAATTATCATAACATCCCTCCGTTTTAAAAGGCTTTAGTTACTCTATATTTTGTATATATGGTGGGTTTCTGGGTTTTGATATTTTGAAACTATATGGTTGTTACCCAGACAACCCCATACAAATATTCCTTTGCTTACCACTCGGTACCCGTTGCTGAGCAACGTTGGAACTGTGTTCGAGTGGGTAGATCGTCCGCAAAAAGTGAGCGCTATTGCTAATGCTATAATTGACTGAACGATCCATGGGTCCAACGAGCTGCCGATAGAAGACCTGTGCTCGCTTTCGATTCTTAGGTCCCATTATTCTCCTATCTCTTTCAAATGTTAACTTATACTCTCATATCATCTATCTTTATGTCCATTCGTTTGGTCCTTCTTATTATTGTCCATGTTGATGATTATTCTTTGGCCTGTACACCCTTTGTTATGTTAAATACACCCACATTATATCTTTCACCCTTATCCCTATTATAACTACAATGTTTCCCATTATTATTACCAGCATTATTATTGTTGCCATCATATCTATTACCTTTATTAATTGTTGCTACTATTTCCTATATTATTATTTTTGTTACTATAACTACCATTATATTTATTGTTATTACTACTATGATTATTACTACTATTATTATTATCATAATTATTATCATCATTACCACTAATACCATGATTATTATTATTACCATTATTATTATTATTATTATTATTATTATTATTATTATTATTATTATTATTATTGTTATTATTATAATTACCATTATCCTTATTGTACGGTTTTATATTTTCATCGATTCGGAAAATTTGAGCAGCGTTCCGCCCTTATTTTTCAGTTTCATGATAATCTTATACCAACAGTTGAGTCGCATTTCACTTTTATTTTTCTATTTTCTATAAGTATTTTAGTTGATTCGGAAAATTTGAGCAGCGTTCCGCCCTTATTTTCCATTTCAATTTAACATAATTTATTTAATTCTTATTTAAAAACATTATTTTCATGATTTTGGTCGTTCGGATTAATCTATTTCCGATGGCTATTCATTTTAACTGTTGCAACGATTTCGCAATTTTCCCGCTACCCATTCCCTCTTTTTGTCCTTAAGATCTATGTATGTTCATTTCATAGTTAATGAGTGCCCACTGGACTACTCGGTGTTAGAGATTTTGAGCCGATTGTTGTTAAAAGTTTATGTCAATTTTACAGGAAACGGATGATGAAGGAGCAGCCAAAGGGCTACTCATTTACCCTCCAATTTCCCCTATGTACGTTCCGATCCCTGCGTTCCGCACGCCGGGTCTTCACGGGCACAGATCATCGGCGGTATTCCACGCACTTACACGAATCTGAATACTGTATATGATTTTATTAACTTGTGATGTGTCTTTGGCTATGGGCCGGAAAAATTTCGACAATTTGAAAAATTAATTTATGCATTATAATAATTTATTAAAACCAAAATTAAATTACCAGATACATCCATCAAATTAAAATTCATAAATATATCTTCGTAATAATCCATAAAACATCGACCAATGAATCCATTATTCACAGATAAATATATTAATCCAAAGTAAAAATCCATCAAATTAAAATTCATAAATATATCTTCGTAATAATCCATAAAACATCGATCAATGAATCCATTATTCACAGGTAAATATATTAATCTAAAGTAAAACTGTTGAAATCAAGTGTCTAAGTACGACGGAAAATCAATACTGAAAATTAAGATTAGATATTTGTCAAATCATATCAGTATATATACCTATAATTTGGCCTTAACCTTGCGTGTTAGTTTTAGTGCGATTAAACAAAATTCGACTTAGAAATTATTTGTGTTATCTAAATTAAATTTTTATTTATTTCTTAATTTAAATTGGTAATTTTTTTAACATTTTTAATTAAATTTATTCATCCAAAAATATTTTATTTTTATTCATTTAATTCATTAATTTTTACTTTTATATAAATGGTCATTTTACGGTCGAATTTTCTTGTTATTATGTTATTTTTTATGTAAATTTCGTGCGGTTCTTGTTGCATTTTGTATTTATTTTATTTTAATTTTTATGTTTTTGATTTTATATTTATTTATATTCTCTCAGATTTTAAAATGTTTAATTGGTGTTGTATATTATATTTTAAGTTATCTTGGTGCTAGGTTTTCGTGTTGTATTACTGATACATTTAAACAATTCTCAAGGCTATTTGTGTCCTGGCCCAACATATATCTCCTTCCATTTCTTATTCGAGTTCATAGCTATTCTCGTGTATTTGTTTTATTACTTTCGTAGGCCCATAAAATCTGTTATCTTCTTTATTTTTATCATTTCTCTTCATTAACATAATGTCTGCTCCTTTCAATGTATTTTGTGTTATTCCATCAAAACCTTTATTTTCAATTGGCATATTTGTAGACCATTCTTTGTAAATTCTTTTTCCAAACACTCTTTCGCATGTCTTTTGTCTAGTCGTCTTCTGAAATGTGGAATTCAACATAAATTCGATTTCTGGTAACTGTACGAAATTCTTGTGATCTCAATTCTTTAGGCTGATATGGATAGCGTCCCTAATAGTTCTGAATTGTCTTTTGATTAGGTCATTTGCCAAATGATGATACGGGCTTGAAAATATTATTTTGATGTTGTGCTCTTTCATTAAATTATCCATAGATTTACTCTCAAATACCTTACCCCTGTCACAATGTAAAAATCTAGGTGCTCTATCTTTTAAAATCCAATTATTTCTTAGAGTTGTAATAACAGTTTTCTCATCCTGGGATTTTACGGCTTGAAGTGCAATATAGTTGCTATAACTATCGATGATACCAATTATAAATTTCATTCCATATTGAGTTTGCTTTAACGTGCCACAAAAATCTTCAAATTGATTCAAATAAATCTGCTTCGGGAATTTTCAGCGCATTTTCTTTAGTTCCTGTTGTTGTAGCTTTTCTCTTTTGACAATTTTCACACGATTGTACTACTTCTTGAATCATTCGTTTCATGTTTCTCATTACTAAGGTATTCGACACGTATTTCTTAATTTTCATTGGTTCGGCATGACACAGTTTTTTATGATATTTATGAATGAATTCAATTCTTTTTCTTTCCGGAATCCATATTCTATTGTTTTTTGTCATTACTATTCCCTCATTTATTCTGAATTTACTCTTTCCTTTGTTTAACGTATCTTTATTATTTCTTTAATTTCTTCTGATTACATTAGCCATTCTTGTTCCGGATTTTCTGTTTGTAGTTTCGCTTTTAGCTTTCCTATTTTTGAATTAGCCGGATGGTTTGGTATTGAATGCACGTCATAAATTCACTTCTCGACAATGCATCTGATTTACTATTTTCTGTTCCTTTCCTAAATTGAACTTTTATTTCCAAACTGCTCAATAGTTGATCTATGTGTTGTGCAAAAACTAATATTTTAAATTGTTGTTTATCTGGCACGACATCCGATAAAATCAGGGCGCGCAAAATGAAAATGGACAAAAAATCATCAAAAATAACCTACTTAGCATTAAATAATACAAAAAGTAAAAAAAGAGTAGAAAAATACCAAAAAATAGTAAAATAAATAAATAAAAATCTTTAAAAAGAATCAAAAAACAATATATTTTAGCAAAATTAACCTCTTTCATCAAATTGGCCCCAAATTCAAAGAAAACGCTATATATTCTAGAAAATAACTATGAGAATTAAGCTTAAAATATAATTAAAACTTTAACAAAAAGAATCACGAAAATCTGACAACTAGGAGAAAAGTGATGATATATGGTAAAAACATGTATGAGTTTTGTTTTACAGTATCAAAAAACATGCGTGTAAAACCCCCCTATATAAGTCGATACCAGATCGACACAATTTAATGTAAATGCTAATTTTCGAAAAATAAGTTAACACTACCCAACAGAAAATTTTGTGGAACTCTAAGAGTAAGGTGTTTTGTATAATTTTTAATTTTTTTTTGTTTTTAATTCATATTAAAGTTTGATGGATGGAATTTTTATAGGATATTTATGAACTAATTGTTTTGAATTTATGAATATATAGGATATATATAGGCAGATTTTTAATAGTCGAATGTTAAAAGCTTTTGTTTAATAATATGTTTTCAATTATTATTATTTTTTTTTCAAAATTTAAATTCAAAACATTCTCTTGTATCGACGAAGTCCCACGAAACCTTCGTTTCCACGGTACTTGACCAATACTGGATGCATCATGATTAAATTCTCACACGGTTCATAATGTTGGGCCAGAACGTAAACGGCCTTGAGGAATGTTTTAATGGATCAGTAACACACATGCAAATATAACATGCAGATTTAAATAAACCTATTAAACACCAATTAAACCCTATCAAGTATGAGAAAAAAGAGAATTAAAAATAAATTAATAAACATAAAAATAAATTAAAATAATAACAAAACGCACCAAGATCCGCACGATACCAACACAAACATAACAAGAAAACACAACAAATTCGACAAAATTGAAAAATTAATAAAAGTTCATGAAAGTGAAATCTAAATCAAAAAATTTAAATTAGTAATAATTCAATAAAAATTCTAAATGAAAAATTATTAAAATAAATAAAAAAATAATAAAAATAAAGAATAGAATTCACTAGAAAATAACAAGGTCGAATTTTGTTTTACTGCATCAAATTTAACATGCGAGGAAAATAGGTATAAATACTGATCCATTTTCACATTAAACTTAACCGTTTTTCAAAACAAACTATATTTTCAAATCTTAAAATTGTTTTAAAGCTATTTTCAAACCGTTTTCAACTTATTTTTAGGTGAGAAATGTTCATTTTGGAGCCCTCTCTCCACGTCACATCCTTGCAATCTCGGTAGAGCTCTGCTTGGATGTCGGCGTGGGGGGGAGAGGTATTTTTATTTTATGCAATATTATGCCGTTTTATTTTTTTATGGATTGACATTGGATGGTAATTATGTTTATTTGTTTATAATTAATAAATATTATTAATATTAATACATTGTTTTATATGTTTAAATAAACTAAACTTAAATTTTTCTGTCGAAATTTTTCCGGCCCACAGCCAACACATAACGCAAGAAAGCAAAATCTACATAGTACAGATGCATGTAAGTGCGTGGAAGATCGCCAATGATACGTACCCGTGAAGACTCGGCGTGAGGAACGCAGGGGTCGTAACGTCAATATTATTCCTATAGTTGAAACGAGAAATAAGGAAGAAGTCTCTAGCTGCTTCCTCGTTTCTCATTTCTGTAAAATCGACCTAAATTTATATTACATACGGCTAAAAATCATCACATCGAGTAGTCCAGTGGGCACTCAGTAAATATAATATGAACACACAATGCGCCTAAGGTCTATTAAAGAGAAAGGGTACGGGGATAAATTAAACTGAAATCGTTGATATAACTGATTCCGTGTTAATGTTTTGAAATCATTAGACTTATTGCTAAAAGTAAATTAAATTCATATAAATTAGATAAAACTTATTACTAATCATAAATTGAATTCATATTTTGAAATAAACGAGATGAAACTTATTGATAGAAGTAAATTAAATTAATATTTTGGAATAAATTAGCTAAAACTTTTTGCTAACAGTAAATTAAATGGTTTAATTATATAAGATAAACGTATCTCTAAAGGCAAATTAAACTAATAAATTGTTTAAATTATTAAATCTTATGTCTAAAAGTAAATTAAATTAATAAAACTTATTTCTAAAGGTAAATTAAATTAATAGAACTTATTTCCAAAAGTAAATTAAATTAATAAACTTATTTCTAAAAGTAGATTAACTTAATGTTTTGAGACAAATTACATAAAACGCATTGCTAAGAGTAAATTAAATGCACGTCCTGAACCAAATTAAATAAAACTTATTACTAAAAGTAAATTAAAATCGTATTTGAAACAAATTAGTTGAAATTGCTGGTAAATTAGTAGAAAACCATTACATTCATTGAGTAAAGTGGTTATTGATTAAAACAAACTAATCCTCTGATTTAACATAAGGTAATTCATTGTCTAAAAGTAAGGCAACTATTGATTCGTTGATTCAATTAATGTAGTTTAATTTAATAACAGCAAAGTAATTATTGAATAAAACTAACAAAAATCCATTGATTTGAAATAAAACTCAATCTAAAAATAATTTATTGATCGAAGCCAAATTAATGAGGAGTATAAGGATAGAATAAAATAGGTCGTAAATCGACTCGTCATTCAAAGGTAAACCAAATAAATAAATCGCTTAAAAGGAATTAATGTAACTAAATCGATCAACACGAAATTCATAAGAATCGTTGACATAAGAGAAAGATAGTAGTATAATATCATCAAAATCTACTAAGAACCTGATCATGATAATATCTCCCACCCGAAAAATTCATAAAAGCCTGCATCATTAAGTACATATATAACCCCAAATACAATCCACATTATATTCGCAGGCGAAATGACGCAACAATATAATAAAAGCCCAATGCGAATTCGAAACGAAACGTTAAAATGCATAAGATGAGAATCAAACAGATAAGTCTTCTTTGAAACGATTTAATAATCTCGGAATACCATAAGTAGATCAAAGACACTGGTTTTTCCTAAAATTAAGCAATAAAAGGTTTAATAAGAGTAACAGACGTACCTGACATATCCCAAAATCGCCTCATCGCCGCGCACGACCATAGTAGATGCCACGATGTAATATCAGAAAGTAGTTAACTAAGAACCAAAGATTACCCGAAATAGTAAACCAGTCGACCGGAAATTGTAAGTCCAAATTTTAGTAAACTAATACGACCCGAGAAATAGAAATTTCCGTTGACATTAGACATACCGAATAAACAGATCAAATGTCATTCACTAACGTATTCGCATTAGACAACGGATGTGGATGCCTCACGTTGGTGAGATAATCTAGGGCGAAGGTCAGCTAAGCATTGCGGCCCATTTCGAAACACAACGGATGTAGAAACGGAGACCCAAGTTAAGGTAAATCTTACCAAAGGCCGTTTTGTTGATGTCATACAACTTGTAAATACAAATCAATAAACACCACTACGGATATAGACACGCTAAAGTCCCTGTAACGCCTACCTACATCGTAAGTTGGCAAATCCGTAAATTATCGCGTTCGACGTTAACTCTTAAAATGTAACAAACTTGGAAATAATTTTTAATTGATATTATGTATTTAACAAGTATTAAACGCACCCCGATAAACGATAGGCCTTATACCTATTAAAAATGAAATTGACGGTTACAATATTATCCAACACTAGGCATCCAATAACTTTTAACGGAATTTTAATAAATAGCACCACCATACGCGCGGCAAGCCCTGACTCGACAAACATCAATACCCGGTAGGTTGTAAGCATCGACTCACTCGTCAATATAGCAGTAGAATTTCCCCAACGTCTCACAATTCGAGCAACCACCAAAATAGAATTATAGGAGTGCCGTGATAAAAGCGTGGTTAATTAAACAGCCTTTCCAAGGACTCATAGTGGCACAACCTATTCAATTTGCCGAAGATTGTAGTAATGATTAGCACTAACCGCATTCGATATGTTTAAATTTAGATAACTCCACTAACGATAACATAGGCACCATCCATTCGAATCTGCTCTAACATGGATGAATTAATTGAATCGGATAATGATGTTATTTTAGATATGTCACACGAACGAATTACCAGTCAAGGAACGGAACACCAGGGTCGGGTAGGAGCCCCGGCAACTACAGAGATATTCCAGGAGATTCAACGACGGTGGCCGTACCCCACTACTTGGAGGATACTGGGCCTAAATAGCGACCCATGTGGACTCGCTGGACAACAATACCCGGCAGCGGAATCGTATATCCACGCGCGAGACCTCCTCACCCAATGGGAACGGGTGCAGGCACAGGTGGATCTGCAGGTGGTCAAGGCGAGGATGTATCTCGCCAACGTAGAAGATGACATCCTCGCTGGGCGAATCGCAGAAGCCTACCCTCCTCGCCCAGTCCGCGATATCCGACGCCCATACCCTGTGGTTCCACCGAGAAAGAGCCGAAAGAAGTCGTTTCCTGAAAAATAGAGATCTCAAAGACACTAACAATTAATACGAACTAGTTTGATTTTTTTTTTGTTGTTATCGAAAAGAAATGTTCCTTACCCTGTCTTTGCGTTTGATCATTTGTCTAAGAATATTCGTTTCAATCGATATGTTTACGATAATGATAAGAATAGATTATATAAATTATTAGAGTCAGATTTAACGAACTTATCATTTATAGTTATGGCCACCAGTCAAATTTTGCAAGCGGAACTAGACCGTACAAGGAACACAAATACGGACCTCCTTCACCAAATACTCCAGCTGACAAGAGAGGTCCAACAGATCAAAGCGACTTGGTCGGATCCGAAAAGAGTCAAAACGTTATATCACCGACTATCTGCAGCACAGAAAAGTTGGGCTGAAGAGCGACAGCTCAATCAGAGCCTGCGCACCCAGATACGAGGATTAGAAGTAGCCTTAGCCGTTTGTCGGGAGGGGGAAGCGGTCACCTACCCGCTCGTATTCGCCCCGTCCCAGATGGTGCAGAAGAATCCTCAACCAGTAGACCAGTCCTCAACTCAACCAATAAATCGTCGGCCGGGACGCAAAGAACGTGCTCGACGCCGAGCTGCTCAACAATCAAAACCGTCCCATTAACTTTTGATAATTCACATTTCTGTTTATTTAAATAAAATAGTTGTACTTACAGTTAAAGTATTTCCTAAGGGCACTTACACGCAGATGTTATTATGAGTATTCGTGGCGCGACTTTAGATCATCTCCCCACATTCGATCATGAATTTACTTCCACAGGGACAGAGCTAAGCGAGCACAAGTCTTCTATCGACAGCTCGTGAACCCGAGGGTTGTCCGAGCAATTACAGTACTAGCGATAATACTCAATTTTTGCGGACAATGCACCACTTGAAGACATTACCAACGTTGCCTAGCAACGGGTGCCAAGTGGCGATTAGCATCATTTTGTATGGCGTTACTGGGGCAACCACCTGTCAATTCAAACAAATGAGGAAACCCCGTAACCCACCAATAATAACTGATTAATTTTGTAAAAAACTGAATTTGATTATCATTTATATTATAAATATTATTAAAAATAATTTTATTGACCATTATTATCATATGATCACATACATACAAGTTAGAAAAATTAAATTTTCACCAACTAGTTAAAAGCTAGTACTACGGTGTGGGAGGTACCGGTAGTGAATGGTAGTTTGCCGGGTCAGGTCTCCTCTCCAAGAACCTCAACGTCAGACCCTCTGTAGAGAGCGAAGGATCATGAGGAAGGAGTAAATAGTATATTTTTAAATTAAAAGAAGAATATAAATTACGAGAGAAAAATTCAAAAGTTATTATTAATGTATCTCATTAGAAAACGAAGCAGAAAGAAGAGATAGAAGAAATTCCAACAATCATTATAATTAACTAGAAGCAATGAATCTAAAAATATTCAGGTTTCATTTTATTGGTATTGAATAATAATGTTTGAAATAAGTAAAAGTAAAAAGGTAGATAATTATAAAAACGAATAAAAAGAAAATATTAAAAAATTGAAAATTTTTTTTGTTCATCTATTTTATTTTTATAAACGTCAGCTGACTCAGATTCCTTTTACAAAAGACAACCGATCGAAAGAATACATAGTGAATATTCCACTGGTGATATAATACAAAAATTATGCTCATAATAGCAGAGAAGGGAAAAGAAATAAAACTAATATTTCTGTATTGATTTATTTATGAATTTTATGGATTAATTTAGTTGAATATTAATCAAAGGTTTCAAAAGTATTACCATCGATACTAAATTTATTTTCAGTCTTAAATAGATTTTATTATAAAAAACCCAAATTTTGTTTTTAGGATACATAGAGTCAGCCTCATTATGATCCTGATTACATACTTAGGTCAAACCCAAGACAACTAAAAGATGTTATGCTCAATTTATACTAACAACTGTGGGGTTTATGGTTTTGATAACCTCGACCCCATATGTAAACGTTCACTGCTCCCAGTGGTTAACCGTTGCTAGGCAACGTTGGTAATGTAACCATTGGTTTTGAGGTCGCCAAAGGTGAGCGCCACAGAGGAACTACTCTGGCCCGACCTCAAGCTGGGTCCAACACACTGCCGTTAGAAGGCCTGCGTGTGCTTTATTCATTCTGGTCCCATCATTATCTCTTTGATCTTACTCAATCCAATAATTCGATTAATTGACTCTCGTTATTTATTCTCGTTTGTACTAACGTTGTACTGTTTCGATCAACCAACGGAATAAAGGAAAACAATCAAACAAAAAGAAAGAAAACATATATTCAATGATACTAATTACACTCTAGTTGAGGTGTCGAGCGGCTCGACGCTTGGCTCGCTCCTTTTTCTTGGTCGATGGATGCTGGGCTTTGGGGTAGTTTTCGGAGTAGCTACCGTATCTCTGTAAGCTAGTTGGGCAGGGGCGAAGACGAGGGAGTGCGTCACCAATGCGCCTTCTTGACAGGCTGACACCGTCACTTCCAGACCCCTTATCTGTATCCTCAGGTTCTGACTGAGTTGTTTCTCCTCTGACCAGCCCTTCTGTGCCGCTGTTATCTTTTGGTAGAGCATTTTTACCTTCTTCGGCTCTACCAAACTAGCTTTGATTTGTTGCACCTCCTTTGTCAACTGCAGGATTTGTTCATAAAAGCCTTTGTTGATCTTACGCGCGTGGCCCAATTCTTGTTGCAGGATTTTAATTGGCTCCATATCTACAAAAGAGCGTTATTAGATCATATTATTTCACCTCAGTTTTATTTAATCATAATCATTAATTATAGAATCCTATAGTCGTCATCATTGAAAGTTTTAGTCAAACAAGAAACTCATAATTAACTAAGATGTTTTATTATTGACAATTAATCATAACGTGAATCACGACGACGTCCATAGTCATTTCGTTTTGTGGCCGTTCGAGCGTAAGGGTGCTCGCGGTGTTCCTCGGCCTGCTCCCTCTCCACTCTTATGCCACGGGGAAGGGTCCTCCGCGGGACTACTACGTTGATGGCCGTGGATCTAGAGTTTAGTCTCTCATCGTCGAGGTAAATCTTATTTCTCGCTTTTTTCCGTCTAGCCATTTTATCTATTCATTGTTAGTAACTCGCAAGGTTATTTTATTATCCGGTTAGATGTTGATGGTATTTGTGGTTGTCGAGTCTCTCTTTTCATAAGGTCTAGTTTTTATCACTCTGAATATTCAAACCGCGTTGTAAGACTTATATGCCTATTGGATATTAGGGGTCCGGGTCGGGGTTTTGCTTATTTGGTTAAGATTTCGGAAATTAATTATCGAACTACTGTTATTTTTACATAGAAATCGAAACTTGGATTATTATAAATTCATCGAGGATCTTTATGTTTATAACTAATCGTATGAATTTTTACGGTTCGAATTTTTTGTTTCGTTTAACGTCTTTATTTTTTCAAATTTGTGGGTTTAATTGGAAATTCAATTTCGTCTGAGGGTTTTACGTTAATTACATTTATTCCACGCTTTGATTTTAATTAAATTTATTTATGGCATAATATTAGAAAGTTATAGCAACGATTTTTATTCTCTAATTCCCCGTCACCTTCTCCTTTAATTGATCCTAGGCGCGTTGTGTTTATATTTCAAATTAATGAGTGTCCACTGGACTACTCGGTGTTTTAAATTTTAGCCGTGTGTGAATATAATTTAGGTCGAGTTTATGGGAATTGAGTGACAGCGAAACAGCCAAAAGACTATTTCCCTTTCGCCCTTTTCCCCTATACGGAATGAAAATTTTACGTTCCAGCTACTGCGTTCTCACGCCGTAGTCTTCACGGGTACGAACTATGGGCGATTATACACGCACTTACACAGTTCGATAGGATGTGATAAGTTGATATCTTGCATGATGTGTTGGCTGTGTGCCGGAAAAATTTTGACGCAAAAGATTCATTTTTATTTAAATACCTTTATTGCTGCATAGTACATCATAGTTTCATAATTTTCTTTTACAATACATCATAACTCTCTCCCCACACCGACGCCCAAGCAGAGTTCGTTTGATGTTGCAAGGACGCGACGTGGAGAGAGTTTTCGAACATTCTCTCACTCACATTCTAAAATTTTTGGCTTCCACTGGTTGAAACGATTTTTCAGATTAAACTGATTTTTAGAGTTAAAAACGATTCAAGTTTTTCAAAAAACTGATTTAAGGTTAAAATTATGTGAAAATGAATCGGTATATATACCTATTGTACGACCCTAACCTTGCATGTTAAATTTGATTTAGTAAAACAAAATTTGACCTTGTGACTTTCTAGTATATTTTATTCTTAATTTTATTATTTTCGTGATTTAATTTGACAATTTTATTTTTAATTTTTTAATTGAATTGTTTCCAATTCAAATTATTTGATTTTTATTCCATTTTCATGGATTTTCGCTTTTTTGTTAAATCGTCAAATTTCGGTCAAATTGTTAGGTTTCGTGTTATTTTTATGTTTATTTCGTGCGGATCTTGTTGCACTTTGTTATTATTTTAATTTATTTTTGTATTTCTTGATTTTATATTTAATTGTTTTTTCTTTCTCTAATTTTAGCATGGTTAGTTAGTGTTTTATGGGTCTGATTCATGGGTCTGATTCATGGGTCTGATTCACAATAAACACTAAAATCTTATTTCTCACCAAGTTGGCTTGCGAAATAATGAAATTCCGTTCTAAAAATAGAACGAAATGTCTTGTTTAAATTGAAAGTTTTTAAAAGTTTAAAATCTGGGATTTTCTGGGGTAAGGGACCCGAACCTCAAAATTTTAATCATATATTCGATTAAAACCCTATTATTAGGATCTCATACATGTTACTCGACCGATCTGCTCCTGAAATAACTAAATTAAACTAAAAAACTCCTTGAAATTGAGGGAATGTTTGCTTGATAATCATCTAAAACAGAGCTTCTTAATCTTTTTTAATTCACGACCCCAATTATGATTGCAAGTTTCTTGCCGACCCCATACAAATATAAAAGAAAAATAAATTTATATTTTTTTAAAATTCTTATAACATCTTCTAATTCATAGTAAATGTTATTCAAGTTATTACAATACTCTTAATAGAAATGCAGGTACAAACAATCTTTCCGAACTAGAAGATTTTCTGATATATTTATCTAAGATAATTGTTATTTTATCTTTATAACAATAATTTTACAAGTTAAAAAACATTTTCTGTTAAATTGTATTTTTATCTCTCGCGACCCCAGAATTTTGCTACGCGACCCCAAATGGGGTCGCGACCCATGGTTTAAGAAGCCCTGATCTAAAATATTCAATAAACCGCACCTTTAAAACAGCATAAAGTGATCAAAGGATCGATATTGTTTCGATTTAATTAGCGATAGGGGGACCCATAATTAAAATGAGCATGAATACCTTCTATGGTAGCTCGTGAACTTAAAGGTTTTCTAGAATATTAGCAGTCATGGCAATATGGCTCACCTTTTACTAGAAACCGCCCATTGGAATACATTTCCAACGTCATTTTGACCGGTATCCAATGGTTATATATCTTGAGCACGCATCTGGTGGAAATCCCTTGAAAGTGGCCGTAAAAATCTTACATCTTTAACCCATCAGGTGCCCAGCACATGTCTGGAATTGTTGAGTGATAGCTTTCTTTGTCTTTATTATATATGTTATCGTTTTATGGTCCGTACGTAGGAGGGGCTTTCTGGGTGTTGAAATTTTTGCGACTATATGGTTGTTACCCAGGCAACCCCATACAAATATTTTTCGCTTACCACTCGGAACCCGTTGCTAAGGAACGTTGGAACTGTGTTCGAGTGGGTGAATCCTACGCAAAAAGTGAGCGCTATTACTAATGCTATAATCAGGGCTTGCCCTAGACTTTTTGCTGTTACAGGCAAGATTTTTTTTGGCCGCCCCTAACACGAGTAGAATTAAGTAAAATAACAAAAAACACAAATTTTCTAATTATTCATTTGTTAATATAACACAAAAAAGCAAATTTGTAATAAAAAAATTAACTCAAACAGTAATCATAATTAAATAAAAATAGAAAATATATATAGAATAATAATAGTATCAATAACTTTAAATTTTGTGGGTGGTTTTAAATCGATGGCCATCAAACAAACAGAAAAGAACTTTAACTTTCTTTATTCACTTATGCAAAATAAAAATACAGTGGCATTGTACTTATAGTATATCTAAAAAATTGGAGTTATTGGACACCTTTATCTGGTAACCGTATTCCAAAGTTTAAAATCTTCTTCTTGCTTTTAGATTTGTAAAATATCGTAGAATATCTTCTTTGTCTATTACTCTCGCAATATCATTTTCAATAGACAAAATAGATAGTCCAGATAGTCTGTTTTGTGTCATGGAGGACCTCAAATAATTTTTAAAATAATTTTCAAATAATAAATAAAAAATTATCTGTTCTTAGTTTCAAACAACACTCAAGCAGAAAATAATTAATTAAATGTAAAAACTTTACAGACCATTGAGGCTCATTTTAAAAACATAAGTTTTAATTAAAAAATCAAATCGTCTCTGTGTGCGGTACAAGTACAAAATCAATGTACATTTACATCCATGTGACCGGAACATTCATAAATACTACTGTTATCCAGTATAGTTTATCAATTAGTTATATCGTACTGTGAGCGTTAAAGCAAATCCCTTTTTCCAGTCCACACCAAATAAGCGCGAACAAGCCTCCTCTAGTCCTCTTTGATGTTCCGAGATTATTCTTTTTATTATTTTTTCACGCAATATTTTTTTTAAAATTCGAATATTGTTTTACAATTTTTACGAAGGATGCATTCGGGTGCCCTCATAAAACGGCCGCTACAGGTGGACGCCTGCTCTGCCTGTACGTAAAGCCAGCCCTGGATATAATTGACCGAATTATCCATGGGTCCAACGAGCTGCCGGTAAAAAACCTGTGCTCGATATCAATTTTTAGGTCCCATTCTTCTCTTATTTCATCTGAATGTTAATCTATACTGTCCTATCGTTTGTCATTGTATCCGCTCCCATAATCCTCGTTACCGCTGCTCACATTACCAATTTTACTATGGTCATTGCACCCTTCGTGATTTTAAATATCCCCACCAATAAGGTTATTGTTATCTACCTTATAATTACTACGAGCCTTATTATGATTGGTTATTGAAATTTGTATTATTACTACTATTATATTATCATCATTCTTATTACTATTATGATCCTCATCATTCACCACTAACTTTAAATAATCATTAACACAATGTATATATTTTTATTATCATCACAATTATTATTATGGCCATTATTTTTATTATTATTATCACAACTATTATTATTGTTACTGTTTTTATTATTCCTTATTATTATCCTATGTATTATTCTTAGCCATTTATTATTATTATTATTATTATTATTATTATTATTATTATTATTATTATTATTATTATTATTATTATTATTTTTATTACTATTATTATTATGATTATTATTACCATCACTAATATTCTTCTTATTATTTTTATTATTAAATTTTTAGCAGGGGTCGCCTTATTCCTCAGCTTTATCAAAATATTTTCATTATATAAAAGATCGAACCGTACTCCATCCTTATTTTAAAGTTTTCGGTAAAGTGTTTTAGTTATTTCGTAAATTTTGCGCAGCGTTTCGCCCATATTTTCTATCTCAACCCAAAAGAGTTTATTTAGTTCTTAAATATTATTTAAATTATTCATTTTTTATGATTTTGGTCGTTTGGATTAATCTTTTCCGACGGCTTTCCAATTTAAATGTTTCGCAATTTCCCCCGTTACCCTTTCCTTTTCTTTGTCCTTATGTGTTCACATTGGAATTTTTTAAGTGCCCACTGGACTACTCGGTGTTAGTGATTTGAACCGAATGTTGTTTGAAAGTTTATGTCGATTTTATCGAAATTGAGTGCAAGAAAGTTGAGACAAAAGACCAACTCTCGAGCTACCCTCTTTAAAATAAAAAATCTTTGGTTGAATTCTTTCCTTTAATTCTATTTATTTTTAAGGATTAAGGAAATAAGTAATCAAATCATTTATTTATTGTAAGTCGAACACAAAAAAAATATCTAGATCTACGATGGTGCCTTGTTGTCTTGTTGCTGATCTTCCTTAACTTGTTCCTCAATGATGGGAGGCATAAAAATTAATTAATTAAAGATAATAATAATGATGAGAATTAACACAAAATCAAATTTATTAAGTTAATAATAATGATAATAAATAACGTAAAAATAAATAAATAAAATTAATCAAAATTAATAATAATGACGATAAATAAAATTATGAGAAGAGATTTGAATTAAATTTCTCAGGGTTGAGAATAGTACTGCCACTTTCGGTATCCTTTACATAGTGTACTGGGTAGAATTATTTTTGTTTTAATCTACTCTTACTTATCTGAATCTACTTCCTCAACCACTCTTGCCTTTTCTAAGGGAATTCCTTTCTCACCCAGACGCCCCACAATTTGTACATTACCACTGTATACCCATGAGCAAGCCCATGTTGGTACTGTATACAGCAGCCGAGAGTCCACAAGCAGGTGAGCCCCGTTTCCAAGACTACTCCTTGTGATAATCTCGCTTTTGGTTCCTGACGGCCGATAGAAGGACTTACGTCTATTTCATTTATCTATTTCTCTCGATATTGGCACACGCTTTCCCATCTATTACCATCGATTTCATGTATACGTCCGAATCAGAATTCCCTTAAAGTCTCATTTAATTCATTGGTAAGTATTCGTACACTTTTACTGCCGGAAATATACTCATTTGTGACCTGGCTACTTATTTATCTTTTACCAGTTAAATTTAGCTAACATTAATTTTAAATATTTAATAAATTAATTTTAATTACTGAAATATAGGAAATTTTCCAAAGGAAAGATTGGATTAGTAACTTTTAAAAACTTAGATCCTTAAATTATCTTAAATTTCCGATTTACTTCCGAATTAATTATTAAAATACGAAACAATGTTGGTAACCTCGAATTTTGTTTTAATTTGGAAAATCTTTTCCTCAAATAACCGGCGAAAATTTAAATTCTTATGTAAATAATTGTAATCGCTGTTAAATCAGCTGTTTTTAAGTTCAAGAAGGTTTTCTGGTTGTTTTTAAAGGGGAAAAAAGTCCTCTTAAGATTTATATCTTTCTTTTTATTTATACTTATTCTTTCATTGCTCAACAAACTCTTTATAAAGGCTTAAAAATTACTTTTACGATAATTATAATTGTTTCATTTTTCAATATTTTAGGTTAAATAAAGCTTTCCAATCATACTTTTCGCAGGCATCAAACTTCACCAATCTTACTTTATACTCAGGCAAGACTTCATACATCCCTTTCTCATCTATTTATAGAAATATCAAAATTTATTAGAAAATTAACCAAAAAGAAAAATTCTATTTTACAACTACAATGTTTACAAAAGGAAAAACAATAAAGAATAAAATAAAATATAATCAAGTCATAAATTGATTTTGTCATTTTTATTTTAATTGACAAAAAAAAAATTCAGTTTCCAACAAAATCAGTGTTCGTTCGTCGATGTCGATGGGGAATCTCCGTTTTCGGCTAAAATTCAATTCGCTGGATCCGACTTGGGTGACGGAATGACATAATTCATCTCCGAAGTCGTCCACCAAGTAACTCGCGAGAGTCTGCGATCTCTCCTTAATTGCATCTGTGGGATTGGTGACGGGTGAGATGTACAATGCATATTTGCATCTCGTCCGCTTCATCAGCACAAGTTTGCAGTGGGTTTTTTCGACTTTTCCGGATTTGGGATGATTTCGTCTTTCCTCACGAATTCGGGGTGCTGTTCGGCGACTAGTGCGGCAGCTTCATTGAGCACTTGCACCGCATTACTTACTAGCGTAAGACCTTCGGCTCGACGTCGTTCGCGGCGGCGACGTATCTTGCTGGGATGATGTTTCTTGCTGGTCCTGGGTGTTTGAACTGGACCAGCTTGAGTTGCTTCCGGAAGACGATTCGCGGGAATCAAATTTAATTTCACCACCAGATCACGACCCGCTAACCGTTTTGTAAGTTCGACTTCGGTGAACGAAGCTACCAAGACAGCGCTTTGATCGTTTATGATAATTCGTTGCGCGCGATTTTCCGCAATTAAATCTTCTCGGCATCTAGACAGCCAGTGGATTTTATCCTGAAGGATTTTGACCGCTTCGGGAGCGAACCACGTGCCGAGAGTGCGTTCGTGCTCCGTGAACAGTTTATTGTACTTCTGCTGGCATAAATTATGGTCCAGCTGGATAGGCATAGTAGTTGATTTTGAAGATATTCTGGGAATTTTATATCCTGGCATTTTTTTTCTGGCAGAAATTTTTCGAGATTATTTATTCATAATTTTCTATTGCTTACTACTACGTATTATTAACGTTAAATTGGATCCAGTATGAAAATTCTGTTGTAGAAAAAGGAAAATCCTGATGCTCCAGTTATTCATTGATTTGAAAGATTTAGGTTGATAGTGTATGATAGAGCATTTTTCATAAAAATATCAAAAAGAAGATTTTATTTCACAATTTCATTCGTTTGCTTCTGCTAGCTTAACCTTAGTCGTCCCCATTCGTATAAAATTCGACAGGATTTAAAAACGTTTTACAATCCTACTTAAACATTCATTCAAATGTCGTTCCCCTAACTATGTCGATCTTCCCGAATATTAATTTTTACCGTTCCGACCAACATTGAAATGGCCGCCCGGTGAAGTACGACGGAGTCCTACGCCGCGATCAGTGTAACGAGACCTGGCCGGACTAGGCAGACACCGAAGGGTGGTTCGCGACAAGGCAGCACATCAACATTCCCCAAATTAACGGTGGAAATTGAATACCGCCAAGCCATCTTCCACGACATTAAGATATGCATAAATTATTTAAATTAGGGGGACCTGTCGCGGATACTAAAAAGTATCGCGACCATCCATGATCAAAAACAATTAAATCGAAACTTCAAAATATATTTAACATAAAAATCAACGAAAGTACTTACAGCTAAAGTTCAAAATAATTTCAAATTTCAAAAATTTTATAAGTTTTAAAGGTTAAAATTTGTGAAAATGGCTATTGTATTTATACTGTTTTCGTGCGTGTGTGCGGCTATTTTTCGGGGGTTTTTATTGCTTTAATTTTTATTTTAAATCTTTTATTTTTCTCCTTATTTTTCTCTATTTTTTGATGTTATTTTCTTAATATTTCGTAAATCTTTATTTTTTATTGTTTAACCATTCTTTTTGATTGTTTCTCTTTTTACCCTTTGTTATTTAACTTTTTGGTCGCCGCTTCCGCCTATGTATTTTCTAAACCTTCTTTTGCAAGTTTTTAGCGGTTTTATATATCTTTACTTTATTTTTCTATGTATATTGCGTGCGAAATTTATTAATTATTTGTTTTAATTAATTATGTTATTTTTTATTTTGCTTTATTTAATGTTTTTATTATATTTTTAGTTTCTGTTTGCGGTGCATGCTTGTGTTATAATAGCTATTCTCATAATTTTTCAACATGACTTTTTCATAGTCATTTTATTTTGTTTTAATGATGGCTTATAGCCCAACAATAGCAATTTCTTGTGACTATGTGCCTCAAAATTCGAAATAACTCAAATAATAAAATTAATAGAATTAATAAAATATTTTATCAACTTAAAATAGACAAATAAAATATAAAACAATCCAGATGAGAACTTTATTAGATATTAATCAAAGAAAATTCGCGACCAAATCACTCGCTAAAAGTGTTGAATAACGAGATCAGAAAGGCAATTCTAAGGCGAGGGAGTAGTTTGCAAGAAATTCCATAAACTTTACTGTTAAATTTTGATTTGAAAAATTATGAATCGACAAAATCCAAAATTAGAATTAAATAGAAAGTTAATTACAGTGAGCATAATGAATGGAAGAGTCGCCACGAGGAACCTAATAGATGATATCATACTTACCCATAAAAAAGTAAAAATTTACCGACCTGTCGATTATGCCTTTGATCAAAATTAGATAGAATCATCCGATGAATTTCAAGAATGGGAAAAAATAAAATAAATATAAAATCAATATCCCCAATCTTACCTCACACCGAGTAGTGGTATTAAAATCGAACAATTTTTCTCTCCGAGATCTAAAAATAGAAAAGAATAAATTCCTCGATTTTGACCAATAGGAATTTAACCGTATTTTAGGATGGTAAAAGGGGTTAGATTTCGATGTTAAAAGAGTTTTTACTGTATTTCTTTTTGGGGGTTCAAATTAGTTACCGAAGACCTCCCAAATATGTCATACAACTTTCAATTTTAATGTAGCCTTTAATTAAAAGTAAACGAATAGAAGTCAATGTTATCAGCGTACCGCCCTTATTTTAAGTTTTGTAAGGATATTATGCTAACAACTGAACAGTATTCCACTTTTACTTTACTATTTTCGATAAGTATTTTAATTATTTCGGAAAATTTGAGCAGCGATCTGCCCTTATTTTGTGGTTTCAAGAGAATATTATACTAACAATCGAACAACATTTCACTTTTACTTTACTATTTTCTATAAGTATTTTAACTAATTCGGAAAAGTTGAGCAGCGTTCCTACTTTATTTTACAGTTTTACGATAAATATTTTAATTATTTCCGAAAATTTGCTCAGCGTTCTGCTCATATTTTCCGTCTCAATTCAACATAATTTATTTTATTCTTATATATTATTTAAAACATTATTTTTCCATAATTTTGGTCGTTCGGATTAATCTTTTTCCGATGGCTATTCATTTTAACTGTTGCAACGATTTCGCTATTTTCCCCGCTACCCTTTCCTTCTCTTTGTCCTTATGATTTATTTATGTTCATATTATATTTAATGAGTGCCCACTGGACTACTCGGTGTTAGTGATTTTGAGTCGATAGTTGTTTAAACTTTTATGTCAATTCTATCGAAATTGAGTGCAAGAAAGTTGAGCCAAAAGACCCACTCTCAAGCTACTCTCTTTCGCTATTTAGTTTCAATGATTTGATGTTCGAGCCCGTCGTTGCGCACGACGGAACCCTCACGGTCACACGCTATAGACGGAGAGACCGCACTTACACAGCGTGACAAGTTATGTCTTATTTTAATCTCTTGTATGTTGTGTGGCTGTGTGCCAGAAAAGATAAATAAATGTTACCATACCAATTGGGTAGAAGCTTCGATGCAATAAAATATTTATTCATAAAATCGTCAGTATATATTGGTAATTTGCAATAGTATAATTCATAACATTTCAATTCATAGCATTAGTTATCAATTAATCAGTTCATAGTCACCCATGCATTTAGCTGCAACGCACACCACTAAAATAAAATTGCTCAAAACAAGTATCAAAGTGAGACTGAAAATCAATACTGAAAAAACAAGATTGTACATATAAGACTAAAACATAAGATTGAAACGTAAGATTAAAAATTTGTCAATTTGTGTGCCCAGCAATAGTTTTGTAACATTCTGTCTTTACACTGGTGTTGGGCCAGTACAAGCTTTTGTTTAAATGGATTGGAAACAGCACGCAAACACAACACGCACATTTCAAAATCGGACCCCTAACACCTAATAAACA
This sequence comes from Schmidtea mediterranea, assembly GCA_022537955.1. Lineage (NCBI taxonomy): Eukaryota > Metazoa > Platyhelminthes > Tricladida > Dugesiidae > Schmidtea > Schmidtea mediterranea. The sequence goes on from CM039680.1 coordinate 138,588,113, forward strand.
CCTAAAAATGCGAGAAAAACACATAATTTAACATATAAAATAGAAAACATAAAATTAAATTAAAATATTAACAAACGCACCAAGATACGCACGAATGGACATAGAAATAACACGATAACCAAAGATTTGACCGAAAAAGTGACAATCTACGAAAATTAAAAGAGTTCATGAATAAAGCGAACAAAAATAAAATAATTTTAATCAGAAAGGATTGAAATTAAAAATAAATGAGTAAATTGTAAAAGAAATCGAAAAATAATAATAAATTAGAAATTAATTAGACACATAATTGCAAGGTCAAATTTTGTTTTAACGCATAAAAAATAACACGCAAGGTTAGGGTCACAGAACAGGTATAAATACCAATCCATTTTCACAAAGTTTTAATGGAAAAATTACTTTTCACTCAGTGAACAAATTACTTTTGTCAGACCAATTCAAAGGAACCACTCTCGATAACAGTTTTCATTCTGCGAATCAAGTATCTTAAGGTAAGCTCTACTTGATCGTATGTGTGGGAACCTCTTGTCGTATGTTGAGATGTATGAACTATGAACGAACCATGATGAAATTGTTTCAACAAATATATGTATTTATGAAAAAATGAATCTTCAGTTTTATGAGTCGAAATTTTTCTGGCCCACAGCCACACATCACACAAGAAAGTAAAATCATAACACAGCTAGTCACACTGTGTAAGTGCGGTTTCTCCGCCTATAGTGTGTGCCCGTGAAAGCTCAGTCGTGCGTAACGACGGATCTCGAACGTAAATATTCTACCCATTATAGGGGCGGTGGGAAGATTGAGAGCTAGACTTTTGGCTAGATCTCTTTCACCCATCTCCCGTAAAATCGACCTAAATATTTAACTACACATCGGCTAAAATGATAACACCGAGTAGTCCAGTGGGCACTCGTAAAATCTAATATGAACACAAGAACCTTAGGACAAAAATTAAGGCTTGGGTAGTGGGGACTTGAAACCGATGCGATGCAGATAAATTTAATAACTAAAAGGAAATTAAATTAATTTAAAGTGATTGAATCCATAATATTAAACTAGACGTGACGTAAATAAAGTATTAAAATGATGAAATCATAACTAAATTTATGACCAGAGCATACTACAACGAAAATACTTTTGTAACGTAATTAAAGGATAGTAATTAATTAAATAAAATGATCCAAAATTAAATACTCACGTAATAAAATCAAGAAAAATTTCATAAGTAATAATGATTTGAATTATCCTCGGATCTAATCTAAATTGGCAAATGATTTATGAGTAAGAAGCCAGAGAAAATGGAGTAAATGAACGAAACAGCAAACGATAGAATTAACTGATTCTGAGGAAAATTATGACAGGATGTAGATCCGTTAATATCTCATAGAAGTAATAATAATTAAGGCATTAGGCATTGATAAATGATAAACCAAATTAACGATTAGCGATGAACCTTTTCCACTAATTGAAAGATAAATATACGATTCAGGAATCCAAGGATAATTCAAGGAGTTAAATAAAATTTATTATGTTACAAATAACCGATAAGAAACGACCAAAATAATCATATTAACCGTACCTGATACGAATAAATGAATTAATAATTGTACACAATGATAATAGATCAACGACAACAACATATCACAAACAGTTCACGAATGCAAACATAAGAACTCAGCTTCCATGAGAGAATCCCAGTGAATTCACCTGCAATAGATTGCCCACGAATAGTATTGAACCTTTAAACCCGAATAAGACGCGAGAGACGCCCTGAAATTCATGGAGGTAATAGAATCAAAGGTTCCGACCAAAATAACAAACCATCTAGTTCAATATCACGACCCAACTAAACATCAGAGTAGAGAATTAGATTCTTTCCAACCCGGTATTCTCTTCATCGAATATTCCACCCAGCAGTTTCTCCCTAACCAGCCTGTACGATCGAACGTTCTTTCCGAAATAATAGTATTCCGGAGCAACTGGTAGTAGAGTGTCTTCTTTGATATACCGACGTCGAATAAGAACAACAATTCAAATAAAGAGCACTGAAAATTCCAATCATCAAGTGAAAATGCGATTAGGTATATATTAATCTATAGAACCAATAGAGATCAAATTGATTGTTCATACGCGAAATAAACTACGAACAGGTCATAGTCCGAGTTTACCGCGGAATAAATCACCAAAAATCCGACGTAAATGACAGGTTGATGACGACGATCATATAAGCTTATAATAACAAAGACGATGAAGCGATCAATAGAAATGAACTTTCACCGCCGACCTGAACAAAACAAATAATGATTGGTATCAAATAAAAACAATAAATAATTTCAAATAATTATATTAACGAAAACGAATAAATTAAACGACAGTTCATTCACCCCACCACGCCCTCGCAAATAATTCACGAATATAAAAGAACACAGTAGAAACTCACATTTCATACCGCGTAAATGAATCACCAAGCAACTAATACCGATAGTGGACGTGTTCGACCTCGAGACCCTTTACGAGACCGGATCTCAAGGAATGATGCTCAGATGCCTAGTGAACAAAAATCAGGTAATTTCACACGTACATTGCACTTTAATCATAACTAATAATCCACCTATTAATACTCGACGGAAATAGCATAAATGCCCATGTTTTTGCACACGCAGGCACATCGATAAGAATGATTGGTAATTAAATATTTTCACGTTTAGATCGCAGAGACCCGCCCATTGCAAATTGGATAACTAATTTCAGTTGACTCTTATCAATCCCGAGCGCTTCTGCCGCTCGATACCGACAAGTTCTGTGGGATAACGGATATCTGTTATCCACTTACGGAGACTCCAGTTGGCCAAGAAGGTCAGAATATCAAGCTGAAGAGATCGAGTTACCAAGTATCGCGATTAAGCGCGACCGCCCAACAAATCCAGCACTGAGAAGCCCGCCACGAGCCAATACGCGGCCATGAAGAGGCAAGAATCGAAGAGAATAGTACCACCGAAAGCGGTGTTGGCCCACAACGACTAGCCCAATGAACACGAGATATTCGCAGTGGGCTAATCCCGAGTACCGATGGATCCCCCAGAAATATGGAGTGTCCTTCGAATGAGACGACCCGAGGCTGACGCAGATGACAGCACCGACTAAAATGGTTAAACCGGAGAAACTCGTGCAGTCAACACTTCGAAATCGACTCGGATCTCGTCAAACCGGCGATCATACCTATGCGAGCAGGCATCCTCAGGGAATCCCAAGCACAACAATCAAGAGGAACGTCTTAATGTCATAATGAGTTGAATCATATGTTTTAGTTGTTTTACAATAAATGTTTAGTTTCACGGGTTATTCAATTTTTAGTTTCTAAAGTAATCTTTGATAATTTAATGTAAAAAATGAAATATAAATTTTACTTTTGCATAACATTCTAAATACTTATGATTAATAAATGATAGGAAAAGACTAGAACGTTTTGTCATTAAACTTGACCACCCAGAGTATTAATCACCAATCAACTAAGACGCTATAGACGCCAGCCGATAATACATTTTAAATAATAAGAGGAGAGGATCAATAGATTGTAAATCATTTGTAAACGACTAATCATTTAATATGTAATTTTAGAAATGAAAGCCACGAAAATATTGCACCAAAGAGCTGAAAGAACTTAGACGAAGAAATCAAGCACTGCCCGACAACCTCCTTACAACAGAGTCGAGAGATGCAACAGCTGAAAGCCATTGGCCAACCGAAAAAATGAAAGCATTTACCAGCCTCACTCGCACAAACAGGCTGCGAAAGAGATAAGAGCGCTTGAACCAGGCACGAAACACAAATCAAAGGACTGGAGTTCGCCTTGTCTGCTGCCCAGGAGGAAGTGCAGTGACTTACCTCTGGTATTCGCTCCGCACAATTAGCCATCGCGACCAAGAAAGATCCCATCAGTTAAACCAGAAACCCAGTCACACGCTCGACCGGTTCGAACCGAGCGCGTGACGAGAGACGCGCCCAAGGAGTATTCAAATGAGAGATAACTCATGTGGATGATAATTTGATCTGTTTGTTCATTAAATAAAATTGTTTGTATTATTATATTGTAAATAAATTATAAACGAAGATATGAATAGAAGTGATAAAGAACCTGAAATAGAAGACGGCTATAGGCTTCTAACGCAGTCCGCTGACCCCATAGACTAACCTCAGTCTATATCGGAACTCACCTTTGGACTCCTGTGACCAGTTTACCATAAACGTTGCCTAACAAACGGGTAACCATTGGCGGAGCAAAAAAACTATTTTATATTGGGTGAAGGTTCATCCACACCACTAACCCCAATAGAAATTGGGCTCAGCCGGGCATGAAAACGGATTCAACTGGAAAAAAACCAAAGCAACTATCAAATAGAAAGAATTCGTGACACATTTCGCCGAACCCAGGAGAATGAGAAAGAACAAAGACAGATTAACAAAATCCAAATACCTTAAAAATGAACTTAAATAAAGAACGACGAAAAACGACAATTTTACACAATAATAAGAAACGCTAATGACGAATGGCTCGGCCCACCCAAGAAATTTGGGGACTCAACTTTTCATTGGTAAAAGATCAACACAGCCAAGTTAAGAAAACATAACAAAGATTTCAGTATAACCCACTGATATGAAAGCCATTGTCATTTGATAAGACAAAGGAAACCGAAACAATCTACAAGTAAATGAAAATGTCGGACACATTTGTCGGACCAGGGAGATGAACTTGACAACAGACGTTGATAAACAAATGATGAAAAACGACCATTTGGATACAAATAAACGTATGAAAAACGGATTCACAATGACTTCAAATGAAACGATGAAAAAAACGACCAACTTACCAGTACACAATTTGGAGCTCAGTAAAAATTCGTTGATGAAATTAGAATTATTCAACTTAGAGCAACGAAAATAAAACAACCCAACCGATCCAAGGAAAACATAATAGATCAAAAAACAGATGATTAGTCCACAATACAAAAAAGTAAAATAGCCCAAAACTATGGAAAACATCAAAACCAACTACAAGAAATTAAGCATAGAATAACAAAGCAACTCACATATAAAACAACAACATTAATTAACGGGTAAAATTGGGATAAAATGAAAATGGGGTAATTAGGAGAACGAAAGTAAAATAATAGAATAGAAATATTTAAACGGGAAATCAAATAAACCCAACTGAGATAATCGATAATAGTTAATATATGACCATATGAGTATGTTTTATTAATAGATGAGCAGAAAACTAAACCGATTAATAACGAACTAGAAGAGATACTTGAACATCAAATGACAACCTAGAGAGATATGATAAATAAACAAAAATTAATGAGAAAAGTTAAGAAGACGTCGTCGCATCCTATTTTGAGGCCTCTACCCTGATGAACTATTATTCTGATAAAATATATTAACTCGACGAAGAAGTAAAAACCAAAAATATATGAAATGTTATGAAGTTGGATAGCTGATTGGCAAAGAGTGAGCAAATATGAAAAAGTTCGAAAATGAAGATTAGATTAATGCGAATATAAAAAAGAGCAAACAAAGCCATCGGGAAATGTTTAGTAGTCGAACTGAAAAGCAGCGATATGTAAACCTTGTGGCACCTGATGTTTTTGTCAGTGGTGTTGCCAAAGAATCGCATTGTGTGTTGTTCAGAGAAGATAAAGGAACGAATTACAGTGTATTTATCATGAAATTGTTAGTAAATCGATACTAAATGAGTTTGGTAATAGTAATAATTATGTATAATGTGTGTAAAAGGTAACTATAAATAAGATAAATAAATGACGACAAAGTAAAAAAAGTAACATACGAATAGCCGAATCAGGGAAAAATAACTTACATGCACAGAGACACAAAGCGCGGATCTATCTAACCGCATATTTGACAAAAATCTTCGACAACAATAGGTTCTAGTGATATTCTTATGTTTATCTTTTATATGAGATAGGAGGAGAAAAGTGAAACCTGATGAAAAGGATAACATGAGCTATCCAAACGATAGTACGTCACGAGGAAAACCACTGATCAAACTTGACTGAAAATGAGGGTAGGCCAAGTCGCAAATTGTCAACCAGAGTAGCCGGCGAGAGTTGATCACCTCTTTTGGAGACTTTGATGCGATTACCACAAATTTGATGGGAAGTGAAGGATGAATGAGACGTGAGATAAATGCGCATGTATTTAGACGTCGAAGGTGAGAAAGCCAGAAAAGTCTCGTAAAGTACCTAGAAACATTTTTTTCTAGCTGGTCGTGAGACCAGAGACATCGCACTGTCGAGTATTCAGTTGTTGTAGCCAAGGAACTGTGCGCTAACCGCCGATACAAAAAACCCGGATACCACACCGAAGTTATCGACCTGAGATTTTTTTCATACCTGGTTAGAGGACTCGATTAACACAACCCGATCCCACACCGAGACTCGCAGACACCAAGCGTATGAATTGAACCACCGGTAAATGGTTCATACTCGAAAGGTCCTACTAAGGATCAGATTGAGGCAGCCAAGCAGAGCTTGGAAATCTGACGCGGGGCGGCTGACGGTAGACGGAAATAATAGAAAAAAATTACAGCGCCCAAATTTTTTTCCTTTCTTTTCACTAATTCGGGAAATCAAGTAAAAACCTCTTTGAGAGCTTGATGAACGTCTAGGTTTTCCATCTTTTATCATCTCCTAAGTACTACAACCCGTGATCCACACCGATACTGAGGAATGCTTTTTTAATTATTAACCACGAGGAGTCGGTTACAATAACCCGGATCCCACACCGATACCGGTATATCGGAGTCGTGAGCAAGCTAACGGAAAACGCGGCTCCCAACCAACGCCATGATTGAGAATCATGTGACCTCAGACTTGTCCATCGGACAACAGTCACCCAATATACTGATGAAAACTCAAATCCGAGTAACAGAGAAGGCCATAGAGACCAATAGAGAAATTAAATTATATAGGCCATTAGCATCCGGAATAGACGAAATTTAAGCCATTAGGGCCAGTAAAATAAGAATAGGATTAATAAAGGCCAAGGAGGCCAACGATAAGATTAAAGATTAGAGAAAGCCAGAGAAATTGCCAGCGATTAAGATTAAAGATTTAATAAAGGCCAGACGGGCCAGCGATTAAAATAAAGATATTAGATAAAAGCCAGAGTAGTGTCAGGATTAGGAGTAAGATTTAGATTAAAGGCCCAGGAGAAGCGCCAGTATGATTAACGATTTAAAGAATTTTAATAGGCCCATAGAGCGCCAGTGATTAAGGGATTAAAAGATTTAGATAAAGCCAAGATGCCATGTTAAGAATTAAAGATTTAGATAAAGGCCCATAGGCGCCAGCGGACTGAGGATAAGCAAACAATTTTTGAAACAGAAGACATAGGAAAAATAATTAATGAATGAAATGAATGATGATATGCATGATTACTGATTTATTTTGATAAAAATGAAGATAATTGATGCGGACTGTATAGATAACTGATAAGACTATATAGATTAATTGATTGTACGAGTTTGATAGATAATGATACGAAGTATAGATAAATTTAATTGGACTTTAAACTGATGGGGTGGGTAAATGCAAACAAGAAGAAGCACAGCGGAAAACATGAACCAAAGGGAAATAAAGTTATAATAGTATAATACAAAACGGAGGAGCAAAGTTTGTATAAAGTATAAATATTTGAGTGTATTTATTTTTAGAGCAAACGACAAAGCAGTTTCAGAGCAATCGCAAAGCAATTCAAAGCAAATTCGGAGCAAAATTCAAAGAGAAAAGAGATAATATCAATTTAGTTAGAGTTTCAGAGCATACCACAAAGCTAATTCAAGAACCTCTCAGGAGCAAACCAAAGGTAAAAGGAGATATCAGCGAATGTAAATGCACATCGATTATAACTCAGTCTGAAATCCTGTAATCATTGAGAACAAAAGAGTATAATACGAGAAGCCCAACAAAAAGAAGAAGAAAAGAAGAGGCTATTAGAAGAGAAGAAAGGATAAAAGCCAATGAGAGAGAAGTGGACAGAAGCGTCAACACAGCGATATCAACCGTAACAGTAAAGGAACCGGATCAGAAAACGGACCAGACGGATTTTCGAATATAGTAGCAGCCAAGAAAGCAGAATAATTAATACGAGACATCATGTAGAAATATCGGAAAACCAGGAAGCGAGGAGACGACATAACACAACACAGCATCGAAATAACATAATCCGACACATCGACAACCGATTCGAACTCAAATACCAATGCCAACAACCAACCAAATGCCAATGATGGAATTACTTAATAACGCAAACGTTAGAAGAGAATTTAGAGCATAATCAGGGGAGAAGCTATTACCGTGGGCAACCTCAACACAAACTAGAATACATTTACTCAAGGAGTTCGAAGTACTATAAGACCATTCTGCTCATTGGTGCAGATCAAAGAAGTTAAAAGCGAGCGACTACCCCATGTATCTTGATAAAGGCGTAGCGCACAGAATGTATTTCGTGAGGAAGCAAGCCAATGCAACCGAAATTAAATACGTGGACAGAGATAACAAGAATTTCTTTAATACGATATTCGCGAATAGAGAAAAAAGGGTGAATTTAGAGAAGATGTATAGCACCTTCCTTACACAGAGACCAAAGGACGTGACGAATCCGATGCAGGGTCTTACGCATGTGAATTAAAAAAAAAGCTTTGTGCAAAGACTAGCGTTTGGAGATAAACGAACTACCAGAAGATAAAATAGTAGATGCTTTTGTACAGAGGAATTAAAAGAGAAGATACTTAGCAGGCAACTCGGATGGCCTGGCACCAGAAACACTTTGGATAAAGGCGGTAGAAATCGCCAAAAGACTGGTGAACGAGCACTGCATCTAGATCTGTCGGTACAGGTAGCAGTTATGGCAACAGAACAAACGACACGACAACAAAACGCAAATAATCCACAATCCAAGCAACAATGCGAATCCAGAATGAACCAGTTCATTTCCCAGAGCGCAGACAAGTGTTCAAAGTCAGCCAACCGACAAGGAACCCGAGACTGGAGGTAATAACAAGTAGTTAATAATAATAATTTCAAGGAACAATTCCAATACACGAGACATGTCTACCTGCAACGGACTGGGAACATCGAAACGGTAAGAATGCCTTGACCGAATATCACTATCAACTGCGCAGCAGATGACGAGCAGGAGAGAGGAACACACCGAGAGGATACTGCGAGAACCAGCAGTCGGATAACAGACGCATGCTACGAATGTGGCCAGAAAGGACATCTCGCGAGAAGATGTAACATAAAAAGAGGACCGAATCAAACAAGAAACAAACAACCAGACGAGGAAACCCACAGACATTAATGTGATTCTACAAGAGATAGGACATGCTGACGACGAGACATTACAGAGAATGCCGATGGAATTGAGAGAAAATGATGCAGCAGATACCCCGCCAATACGCAGCAACAAGCGAATCAACGTAATTGAGAAGTAATGAAGAAACGTATGAACAAAGAACAAGAAGAATATCACAACAAACAACAAGCGGAAATGCAAAGATTACAAACCAGAAGAAGCCCAAGAAAATTCACAGAGATGGCGAAAATAGGAAAACAAAACCCCACGAAGAATCATATGATGAGAGATGGAAACCCAGGGAGAAACCCGCCACTGCGGAGCAGTTTGTGTGAGAACGAAGGGGGAGTGATTGCAAACAAAGACAAACTAAGTTGAACAAAATGGAAGAAAATAGAAGCAACTCAAGAATTTGCGGAAGAGAGAAACAAAACGTCGACAGCAAAAGGAAAGTGAAAATAGAAGAAACCAGAGGAAATCGAAAACCAAGAATAAAACAAGAGGAAATACCGGAAGAGCAAAACGAAAAATCCTAATGTACGAAGTTGGATCACTCGCAAGAGAAGCGAGTAATTTCAAAGAATTAGAATAAACGCACTCGAAAGGAGGAGCAGGAGAAGCTTTAGAGCAGGAAAAAGGGACCAGTTAAGGAGAAGGAAGAGAATCTGAGACAAGAAAAGGACCAATTAAAAAGAAGAAACTAATTTACAGAAGTTAGACGAAGGACTAAAAAGATAGAACAAGAACAGTATTAGAACAGAAAAATAGATGATTAGCAGAGAAAGGCGCTATCGCAGAGGAATGGAGGAAGAGCAAGATTAGACTACAAAGAAACGAACAAGAAGCATCAACGTTAAAAGGAAAAGAAGGAACAGATGGTGTTCAGAACCAATAATAAACGAAAAATCGAATTCAGAGAGTACTACTACAAAGAGAATTAGAGCAAGAATTAGAAAGAAGAGCCCAAACTGGAACGAGGAACCCAATCGCGAAACAAACTTAAAAGAAATATGGCTCCAAACAAATAAGGGCAAACGGATAAATCGGATTGAAAAAGAAAAACCTCATATCAAATATGTTAAGACTAATACAAGGACGAACAAACGGTATGAAGACGAAAGTGAGAATAAGCGCTTGGGAGGAGAGATATTTCAGTTATGTTGAGGAAAACAAACAAATAAAGACGGAATCGAAATCAGAAATAGGAAGGAATGGTAATAATGCCCAAGAGAGAGGAAATAGAAATATAGAGGAAGTCAACGAGGTAGTAGATGAAGTTCGGTAAAAATGCAGATGGTTATCATCTTAAGATACAACAACTTCAGATAGAATATGAAATTAATCGCAGAGGGATATCAACAGACACGGTATTTTTAACACGCGTCATTTGGAAAAACTATATAAAGGATACCATGAAAAACCTAAAAAGAATTACGATTAGAATGGAATATTCAGTAGTTATCGATCATCCAGAGCATACCAAAGACAAATTCATAGCAACAAGGAGGCGAAAATTACCAATGAGCTATTATGATGATGAGGTAACAGAAAAATTTAGGAACCAGCTACAAAAAACGACCACTGTATTACAAGGAAAGGAAATATAAAACGATGATGTACATTTTGGGGGGCTATTTTGACTTTTGTAAAATGCCAGATGGAATTAACGTTGGTAACTTTCGATAACAAGTGAAATCGAGAAACGACAGGCTGATAGATGCCAAAAATCAAACAATTATATTAAGGAAATACAACCTTGGTTAGAGAAGAAAGACAAAGATCATGAGACAAAATCAGATAGAAATGTACCGAACAGCAAATAGCAAGCAAAGAAATATATTAATAGCATATCACTAACAAGGGGCCATTTCAATGAAAATGTTCGTGAAGATCGTAAGTAGGACACGGACATCATGAGATTTACAATGAAGAACGACGAGTTGATAGCCAAATACGGAGAACATCAAAGAGATATCGAGAGATGAACCGATAAAATAAGGATAAAATTGCTAAGCCAAATAAAGGAAATATCGGTAACCCCGACTGCTCAAATTTACACGAATTATTTCGACGAAGTTAATTCAGGAAATCAGCCAACCAATCATAGAAGCCGTGACGAATGATGGTGGAAGACGTGGCTATTAAGTACACAAACGACAAATCGGACCACTGAGAACGACCCCGATATAACGAAACTAGGTATATGGGAAAACGGACAGACTATAACATATAGCATGGACGAACCAGAAAGGAAAAACACGACGAAAAAGAACAAACAGATCAGAGAATTCTCCAAGAGGAAATGAGAGGAAAATGGATCGAATATTAACAATATATCAAGTATGGAGACGGATGCAAGTTAAATACGAAATTACAACCAGTAGACGACTCAATGTTGTCGCAGCGACACCATGGAAAAAGGTGTACGATGAATAGTAAGAAAGATGGAAATGGAAAAACGGTGAAAACAAACCAAAAATGGAGAAAATACATTTCCAGGAGAAGCACCGGGTAAGAGGTCGCCCAACGAAGTTAACTTTAGAACTATTATGAAGATGGTCCCCATATTGATAACTACGGAAGAGCATATATCTAAACGAAAATGGAATTGGCTCAACCGGAGGAAGGACGAGGAATAAACGATCGAGCCAGATTGAAGCACCTATATACTGGAAAATAGTGGAAGGGCAGAAAAAGTAAAATCAGCGGAAGAGGAAGATTAATAGGTCCTAACCAGCCATCAGTTGTACACGGAATCGGAGGATATATCGCTATGAAGCTCGAGAATATATCCAGACGAGACGGTAGTGGCAAAGGCGATGAATAAATATATTTTGTATTTTTTCCTTCTGCAAGAGGAAGGTACGACGAAACTAGAAATGGGCATTCGAACAGCGGAAAACCGTAAGTCTCGATAGCCAACTGGACATGGGAAACTACACAGCAAAAATTAGGATGGAACCCAGCATCAGCAGTGAGTCAGACCGAAGAAACCACAGAAAACGTAGCAGGAGGAATGCCACATTCCTACTCAAGAAATTCATAACAGTGAGAAAGGAACGTCGCCATTTGTTGAAAAATGACGCGATATATATCACATCAAAGTGGAAACCGAAAAAGAAGATGAAATTACGATTCAAAGGGAAGAAGCTAGGCCACGAATTAAACGTACTCGAGAAACGACATTCCCGGCATCAAGGTATTTACCAGAGATATGGACGACTCAGTGGGAATAGGATGACAAAGATTAACCGAAAACTCAAAAAATGCAGAGAAAGCTACGATATTTAAGAACCGGCGCGCAAAGAACCGAAAGACGAACATTAACAGACCTCGCAAAGTGGATAATCGGAGCTATGCAACAGAATAGAAACCTACGAAACACAGTAAAGAAATTGAGAGTATAGAGAGTTTACGTATGGCACCCGGAACAATTTCAGAGAAAGTTACATTCAGAAGTGGAATAACATGCAGATGGGCAGCCGAAACATTAGAAAAGATAGTTTAACAAATCATGACACCAGATTTCGGAACCAATAGAAAAAGTGATTTCTATATCAAGCTAAAGTAAGTGAAGTAAAAAAAGAGGATACCATATCGAGCTACCATTCCACTTACAACACGAAGGACGATCCTTAGACGACGATATGAAATAGGAGTTACACCGTTAACAATTAGGAAAGAGTAAAACGTATTAACAGTAACGAAAATGCGGGTAGAGAAGCTTAACAAAAAAGAGAAATAAAACGAAGGACACCAATACGGGCGCAGAACGTCTAAATACGCCGGAAGTTTCACCTGCAACTGATGAAGTAGACCTGCGTAACAACAGGAGACGGAAGAAATTATTAAACTGACTTAAACACATTGTAAACAGGAAGCAACAAGGAAAATCCACGAATCCACGGAGATTTATTCACGCACAGAAACGAAAGGATCATGATTGATTACAAACAGGACGGATCTTGGATGGATTTGTTATGCGCTTCAAAAGAAACAGCTTGACACAGTTAGAACCAGATACAGAGAAGAAGAAACGAAAAGAGAAGAGAAGGACGTCCCAGAACTCACAGGGGACGATGGTCGAGAAGATTGGATAAAAGACCGAGGAGTCAATCGTCAAGGGATACAACATTGACGAATACAACCCAAACGATAGACAGAAACGGGTACGGTTGATGGAAAGAAAGCCAATCGAGGACGACAAATCGGACAAACCATGCGTCCGAAAAGAAATAGCATAAGACACGATGCAATGGATCAGCTACACGAGCTAGATAAACTCAGCCAAGTAACAAAGCAACTACAAAAGAAAAACTGAACTGGTCAGAACAGGGAGCAGTAATGGATTATAGATTAATAGGCCGATATGCATAGTTTGCGATTCAGAAAATACAAGAGAAACTGAAACTAAATAAATAGACAAAGCGAAACAGCTTGGGCAGCAATTAAAACCGATTAATAACAAAGTCTGGATAATAAAGTACGGAACCATACAACCAAGGATCCAGGGAATCTACTACTAATAAAAACCACCCTCAAAACGATCAGAGCGATCCAAACAGATATCTTAGTAGGAATAGCCTACCTAGTATAACACCTAGCAATCTACAGAAACGAGAACACCGAAATTATAATCCAATGGCTGACGATTTCAATAAGGACATCATTAGGAAGGAATCGAACCTTCTTTTAACTCAAGCGCGGATGGCAAGCTTTATAAAACTTGGTAAGTGGAGACGATTCAAACAAGACATGATGCAAACGGAAGTTAAAGGAATTACTGACGGTAATTTCGAAACAATAATCAACGCAGTGATTGGAGAACAGCCAGAAAAGGATTATGAATGGCAAATTATCACAACTATACTCCTATATGGATGATGTGCAAAAAGGAGTGGAACCTTTTTTGTATTACGATTGCGATACGTAAAAATCGGGCGACAAATATTCGCTAAAAGGAAACAGGGGGAATGTAAAGCCGCAACCCCGGAAGATTACAAAGAAACAGCTGTAGCCAGTGTCACTATATTGTACCAAGAGTATGATTTCATTTAAAATAACCAGAGAATTCCGAGGATGCCTTAACAGGAAATAGTAGCATTCCATTCGGGGACACCATTTCACAGTTCAACGATCATAGAAGCCGGAAACGAACGTACTGTCACGGGTAACACGAAGCGAATGTGAGGAAGGATCAAAACCGGATTTATTAGGAATGAGGGACGAATCCAAGTAGCAGCGGAAGATGGGAAAAATTAAGACTACTAGAGTATATGCCGCAGGAAGAATAACGGCAGGAGGACGGATCATGTGAAAGGAGGAGAATCACTCTACTCAATCATTAGTTAAAGGCGCGTAGGGTGATAGAAGTTACCAAGTCGAAGTTTAGAATAAATACAGGCTACTTTTGATCCAGATACGCAGCAATGAAAAAGTACCCAACAATGTCTAGCCACAGATAGATCATCGTTACGGACGGGGAATGTCACAATCGTGATATAACGCTGGATACCAGAGTTGTCGACTCACCCTATTGAAAAGCGCAATATTCGATTGAAGTACAAGACAAGTACACAGCGAAACGGAAAAATACCAGTAAGAGAAGAATTGCAATGAAGAAAGAATGCGAAGAACCGGAAAATCGGAAAGCAACCAATTACTACTAATATCGGATCAGAAGGCCACACCAACGTAGTAATTTTCAACCGACAGACGATAGGAATGAGGGGGTTCATGAAAAAGAGACAAATGGCTAAGCAAATGCGACGAAATGAGTGATCAGCACAAATTACAAAGGAATTTATTCCATCCCGATCAAACAATATTCAAATGAAAAAGCTAAATAGACAAAAGAGTTGTGAAGTTGTACCTTGTACATGAATAACAAAATGGCATTTTCGTAACACAGAGGCCTAGGCATTAACAGAGAAAATATATTTATGAACCTGATAAAAAACGACTGTATATTGAATAGAGAAATTATTAAAAACCAAGTTAGCTTATGGCTATTACAAGACCCAGACAACGCATTTCCATTCATTACCGCTACCAAGAAGGATATTTCGGAAAAATGGTGGTCGAAGTGATGATACACGTACAAATGCGAAAAGACAATTGCAAGGGATTACCAGAATAATTCAACGATCCCAGAGACAAATGCATAATGAACTAGAAATAGTATACAAAGAAAATTCAGATTGTTCGCCCAACCTAGTAACAAGAATGATAAACCCAACTAAATTCGTACCGGATATGATTCAGCTGCAGTAACGTATACGGACCATTATTTGAGAAGGAGACGGACAGTTGGTTACAGTTCCTGCAACCCGGTGATAGTGCCGGCCACCAAAAGTATTTGGATCACGGAATTAGCAAGTGAAGCGGAATTTAAACCGGTAAATATCACGAAGTGGAATTATCAAACAAAAGACCTTTAGAAAGTGTCTGGAGAACAGTTACTAATTTCCAGCACAAAGACAGGCGATATGTATTCAATATCGTGGACGTAACAGGGAGGAACATAACGTACGGAGAAAAACCGAACTACGAACTATTATTATCCCCAGGACCATTTCCAGCATGCAACCAAAAACATGAGAAAGCAGTGGGCGAAGATGTCTTAATATTACTGGCAAATGTGGCAGGTGATATTTAGGGATTACTGATTATCCAAATTGTGAGACGTGATTCTACGCAAATGTTAGCATCTTTACATATACAAAAAGAGGAAAGGAAAATAATTGGAAATGCAATGGATTCTTTACCTTTCTTAGGCGAAGACAATGGTACTACATGGGACATTTCGAAAGATATTCATAAGATAAAAGATTAGTAGGAATTTTTGACCATAATGAGGGCACGGACGAAGGAAGTTGGACGAAAAATTCAGAATAATGAGACTGAGCCGATAAGAAACTAGAATGAAAAGACAGGACAAACAGCAATTGGAGAGATGGCTAGGACTTTTAAAAAACGACATAGCAGCGATAACAGTGATACGATGACAAATCAAAGGAGGAACGCAGATGCTAACACAAGGAAAAACCAAGCAATGGGAGAGTCAGAAATAAAACTTAAGAACGAACAAGTACATCATTCCACCAACCAGATACGAATTGCTTGAAAAAATGCAGTCGATACCAGTCGAGAGAAAATACCAATACCAAGCCCAGACAACGCTACGTAGGCATATACCCAACACCATGACGAAACCAAATGGGCAGAACTAATACGCCAAGAACTAGCCGAAATCGAAAAAGCGCTAGATTGCAAGATGTAGAAACGCGGAGAACATAGCTATGCTACGAACACCAGCGGGTACCAATCGATTTAACGATACAATAGACATAAACGGAATTTCGAAATAAAGGCAATGACTTGACACAGGAGCAACATTTCGGGGCAATAAAGATGGACAAAAATCCCCAGGAAAATATGGGCCCATGATCGAAGAAACAAATATGGATGTAATAACCTTGCAGTAAGGAATCTGTATCGAGTGCATAGGAAATTTTTGTCAATAAATAGAATACGAAGAACGTAAAGATCAGCACTTACCTAGCAGTCCATCAGAGAATTAAGCGCAGATTTGTATAATCGGGAACCAGACCTTATGCCGGAACTATTAAAAGAAATAATAATCGATCAGGATCAATGGACTAAGAGACAAAACCGGAAGGATATGCGCATTAAAATCGGAAGTGAGATGCTCAGAAAAAGATAATAGTACCAGGACGTACCAAATGATTGCTTACGTAAAGGTAAACGATCGAGGACCAGAGGCGAATGATCTTTGCACCAACCACAAATTCGGGAGAAAAGACGAGGATTACGCACTGCCAGAGAATAGTATATATACACGACTAATAGCGAAAATCCAATTAACAATCACCAATTTTCGATGAAGAGAGAAAAATAATCCTGAGGAATGAGGAGCTTAGGAAATTTAAACTCTCCTGATGGATTATCGAATGCCAACGACCGAAAAGCGAAGGAAGATAGGATGAAGAATTATGTGTGTAATCGACAGCAAATTGCTTAAATGAGAAGAAAAGGAAAACAACTTACGAAAAACTGTTAATGGTGGAATTCAAAGATATATTCGCAGACATCTGGATCTAGATTAGGCACAAGGCGACGTAACAGCAAACATTACATACCACTAAATGGATGATACGCCTGATTAACGTTACGACCATATCGATTAGCAGAAGCCCAGAAATCGGTTCGTGCAAGAAAAAGAAGTCCAAAAGATGCTAGCGCAGGAGTAACTTGAACCGAGTTGCTCACCATTGGCAATTCCCAGTAGTGATGGTTAAAGAAAAAGGATTGGAACCAGAGATTCTGTATAGCTATCGACGACTGCAATGCAGTAACGAACGACGATACGTACCCACTGCCGGATATAACGAACAATGCTACAACCATTACAGGAGAGCCTACTTTACATCGGTGTGTTAGACTTAAAAAGTGGATATTGGCAGATAAACGTCAAAGAAGAAGATCGAGAGAAAACTGCGTTTACATAGGATAAAGGACTTATACCAATTCGAGAAATGCCTTACGATTACCAACGCACGCAGCTTCTTTTCGAGGTGCGCATGAATTTTTCGTTTGGACAATTTGGCATATAAGCAATGTGTGGTATACATTAGATAGATTTACTGATCTATTCCAGCACTTTCGAACAACATATCAGGATAACGAAACGTATTATCCGACTGGCGACAATTGGAAACTAAAACTGAACCTCGAATGCGATTGGCCAAAGAGGAAAGTCACCATTTCTTAGAACATTAGTATCGGCAAAGGGCAAGGAACCGATCCAAGGAAATCGAAAAAGTAAATGAACCTGCCGATACCAAAACGTCGTCACGCAAGTTACAGAATTCTTAGGCTTATGCGGATATTATCGAAAGTTCATTCAAAAACCTATGCAACCATCGCAAACCAATACCAGGAACTAACAAAGAAAGATACGCCCATTTTCACGATGGGAAAAGGAAACAACAAAAGGCATTCGAACACTCAGGGACAGAATTATTCAGCACCAATATTAGTGTGCGACCAGACTTCAAGAAGCGTCTGTTAGCAACGACGCAGCGGGCATGACGCATCAGGAGCAGTCCGTAGGACATATGGATGAAGAGACAACGAGAGAACGATTTATCGGATTACTACATAGGACATTCAAGAAGCATGAGAAGAACTATTCGGTACAGAAAGAGAGGCATTGGCTATAATCCAAGCAATTTAAACACTTTAATTATTTATATTATGGGTCACGATGGATGTTATATTACCACAGATCACAACCACTAGTATGGTGGCCAGTCTTAAAGAAGCCTCTAGTCCGATTAAATAAGAGGCCATGCAAACTGCAAGATATTCACCTTATATTAAATTTAAGGCAGGAAAAGCTAACGCGAAAACGCAGACTGTATTCCAAGGATTCGTATGTTTGAGAATTAATGGGACCAGGATTCGTAAGACGAATCTGTATGATAATCGCAGGGAAGATATCGATTTCACGAATTGGAAGAATTGAACGAAAGGAGGTGATGAATAAGACGATTAATCGAATTTTTTAAGAGCAAGACATGAAAATCTTCGAGAAGTCAATGTTTAGATTAAATAGAGCATATGGAGAACACAAACATAGGTATACCCTAGAAAGGGATGGTTATACTGATGGATGGCGAAAAACGAATTATGTGCTTCCGGAAAGGCAGAACGAAAAAAAAGTATTAATGCAATATCACGACGGGATGGAGGACTATGTCCGCGGAAAAGACGAAGCAAGACTACGTCAGAATATTACTGGCCACAATATTGGAGAAGCATGTGAAGATATGGAAATAAAAAATGTTTACGATGCGCAACCAGTAAAAAGCACAGGAAGGGTAAACTGAAGGCACACTAAACAATGCCATCCCGCCAGATACCAATGACAATATCGCATATGACGTGTAGGACCATTACGCAGAAAACCAACTAATGGAAACATCTATTATATTAGTAATAGACTGATTATCTACCATAATTCCCGGAAGCCATTCGCAATCCCAATCAGAAAGCCAGAACAGTTGCGAAGAATACTAGTAGAAGAATATGTGTTGTAGGTATGGAACGCCAAAGGCAGATTTCCTAAACCGACAAGGAACAAATTTCTGAGGAAATTAATAGAGGAAGATAACAATTATTTTAGAATTGCCGAAACTATAGGACTTCCGGCCTATCACCCACAAACAACGGACAAACGGGGATTCATCGGGATTCAATAGAAAAGTTGATGTCAATTACGGGATCAAGCATCAGAAAGATGGGATAAATATATAAACCTATTGCCTCATGGCCTGTAATCGAATGGTCAATACACTCAGCAACAAAAATGAGTCTTTCAAACGTAATGTACGGCAGGAATTGCAACATTGCCGAGTTGATGTTTGATACAACCACCAATTGTCGCATATATGGGAAATTGACACTACGTAACAGGGATTTAAAGAACGAATGCAAGAAGTATGGCAAGACCGCAGCATGCAATATTCGATTTAACAAGAAGCTACAATGGAATTACACGATAAAAAACGAGATGGCGCGAACATAACTTTCGTGGCAGACTGGGTACATATAGCAACACGCAGAAATTATTCCAGGGTTAGCTAGTGAAATTACCAGAGAAGAGCGGCAAGGACCAATATGAAATAATGTTATCGTATAATTGAAACACGCACGGCGTCAAATTAGGTCAACAACCGTCAGGGACTATATACGTAAATGTAAGTAGATGTACAGCGTATACAAAAACAATAAACCAAAGAACCAGAAATCGAGGTATGGAAGTACCAAGATCACAACTCAGGCAATAAAGTATAAAACGCGGCTAATGTTAGCGAAAAACAGAAACATACACGAACACCAGCGAATCGAAGTCGAGAACTCGCAACAGAAGAACCGAAAGTACAACATTGGACCACAAAAAGCAGATAATGTAGACAAGATTTTGACATATAGTCAAGGTAATGAGAGAAATCTCATTGCCAGAATCGATGGCCGGAAGGAGAAGGATGGATGCGTGAATAATATAATTAGCTGGAGAGATTGCAATAGAGTATTGCAAGGAGCCAGAAGTCCACCGGAAATTTGAACCTCATAAAGAAAAGATACGATGATATTCTCACCATGACAGAGACCGTAGAAGGAAACGTACCATTACATTTTGCGGTGCAAGATAATACCAATAAGAACATTAGTATCATCCGAATTCATGGAGAGATGCGACAACATTTCCGTGCATAAAAAACGAGGAAGGGACAAACCGTTAATTGTTAGCAGCAGCCAGCAGATTGCTTCAACAACCATTTTAGAGGGAGTTCTTGAGAACCGGATCAACATTTAAAGGAAAGTATAACGAGGAAAACAAGCGTTACTTATTACGCACTAAAATCAAGACAAACAAGTGCGGTTAAAATTCTGATCATCAACTGCGAAACATAATGAAAAAAATGATGGGAAAAAATATCCAAACACACTTTGGGAAGCCATCGACGCCAAACAAGACGAGCAGCAGCCAGTTTAATGAAGTGGACCTATGAGAATTCACCATTTGAGAGTATTTTGATTTAAACCATATAGTTCGAAAATGAGACATCTATTTAAAGAGACAGATATGATGCCTATATCATTTCAAGACAATAAAAGCATCGTTAAAATGGGAAAGACTAAATTTGTACCAAAACCCATTAGAAGCAACGCGAAGTCCGGTGATAGGAAAGAACAAATATTGAAGCTATAATACACAAGTGGCACGAAAACAGATAGAGTTTCAAAGGAGCAAAAGAAAATAAAAGAAATGGATGGACTTAAAGCCAGGAAATAAGGGATCTACGAAGAAATAATCGAAGCAATAAATGTCGAGGACTCGACATTTTTAAAGAAGACCCCGGATGAACAAAGAAATGAATGATGAGGACCCAAAGAGGACCAGTAATAAACGGACCAGATATGAATAAATCTACGCAAGACAAAATTCAACCCAGTAACCAAAACAAGAATACCCGTCCAAAGAAACAGAAAACAGATAAAGGAACAGGAAAGACAAGAGCAACAGCGAGGAAAACCAAAACGAAGACCACTACATGATAAAAGCCCTACACGATTTCAAAGGAAAATCAAACCGACCATGCCTATACATGAAACTAATGGATGATACTATCGCATCAATTCGATGTTTGAGCGGAGCCAATAAGGATACCCAAGAGAGTTGAAATCATTTATGTTACGATTACAATGAGACGAGCAAGGGAAATCACGAAGCAAGGAAGTATGCCTTCCATATGGCAGAGAAGACCAGTATAAGCTGTTATTTTGGTCCAATAGGAAGTCCAGGCGGCATAGATATTACAGCCACAGATCATCATTCTTGCTGGATCGTAAAAGATTATGCAGAGCATACGGAAAAAGAAAAACAGAGGTGTTATAAAAATTTCAAGTAAATGGCAGGAATAGGGCAATCTACGATTGACAAACGTAGGGAAATAAAGAGTTAAACAATTGTGTAGATTTAGTCCAATTCGTGTGGGAAGGGAAAATGAAGAAGGGACAAAGAATGCGGATGGAGAACCTAAAGGCGATCAGATAATCTTATTGTGCAGGAGATAACAGAACATAACTTGTACCGGTAATCAGAACTATTAAAAGAAAGGGTATAAAGAAGAGATAATTCCAAAGGAAAATCCCATACAGACGTCAGAATCCAGAGATAATAATCAGTAAAGTAGAACAAAGGGCCCAACAAAGGAGAAGAGGTATAGTCGAACATATGGAGGAAAAGAAACGCCATCCACAGAGAATCTGTGGATACGAGTTCTAACAAAACGGTAGTCAAACACCCCCGATCAATTGCAAGGACGTACAAAGAAGTAAAAGATTCATAATTCTCGCATCCCAACAAAAAGGAAAATCGGGATAAATACGAAGTACACATTCAAAAATGAGGAATAGTTTCTTGGAAAGAAGTACAAGAAAACCACAAAATCTAGCCTCGACCAAACAGCCAAGAAGGAAGCAACAAAAGAACTACAAGGGGATAAACGCCAAGAAAAGATTTGGAGCACGGACGACAGTCACCTATCAAGATACATAGAAGTAACGTACAACTGCCAGAAATCAATGGAAAGAAGGATCAGCAAATAAAGAAACAACGCACGCAACAGAGACAAACGACAACAAAAATCGAGGAAAACCACTACAGTAGAGTCAAATATGATTGAGATAAACGAAGTGCAGTAGCGAAGCGTCATAATAAATTAATGATTAATTAATCCAACTTTAGCAAGAAATACTAACAAGTGTAGAAACGAAAGCCGAAAGGAAAAGGTAATATGGCCAGCAGGTGGAGAAATCAATTACGATATCGAAGATACAGAGCAAAATATAGAGAAATCGGGAACGAATTACGAAGACCTTAGCGAGAAAACGTAAACGCAAAAGCACCAAGTGTGGAATCTGTCGATGAAAAGACACTACCAATTATAGGGATATCACAAGAGTTGGTTCAAACGAATTTCGAGTGTGTATCAAAGATGACAAATAGAGAGATGGAGATATTAGCGACGACGATATAGAGCCACTGGAGACGATGTATATAAGCGGAAGGAACATTGTTATTAAGGTGCTGAATTTATAAATCAGATTGAGTAGTGAGTATCTATGTATGAATAGTGTTATAAATACAGTTTAAAAGCCCCAGAATAAATAACTAGTCAGAAGAGAAAGCAAGTGTAAATATAACAAAGTATAATAAATAAGAGATGGACCCGAGTAACAAGTAACAGGACACAAGTATCAGCCAGGTTACCACCATTCGTAGAACAATGGCAGCAATCACAACCGCAAATGTACCCATTGAAATAATAGAGCTAGATAGGAATATAACCAAGATCAAGGATAGAAACAGTATGGGACAGCAACTATGCGAACAATGACGCAGATAACCAACAACGGCCAATCACGATGGAATTAAACACCCATATGTCTAACGAAGTGTAAGATCGAGGTTTACACCAGGGCAGCCAATACGAAGGACCAACAACGAAACGATACTGCAAGCTTCAAGAATGAATGAACAATTGATTAATCAGTTAGATGGCAAGCCGAAGAAATTAGAAGGTAAAGAAAATAATCAACAGAGCTAGACCCAGTAGTTGGGTCGAATGGATAGCCGCATGCCGAATTCACCCCGGAACCCAGATTCACAGAGAATTAAAATAAAGAATTTACGTGTAGATATGTATTTAATAAATTAGAATAAACAAACGAACACAAAGATGTGATACTAGAAAATTATTGTAGATATGAAGCAATCATTGACAATTAGCGGAAACGAGAATTCCATTTCTGAGCCATGAGGACAGATTAATGAAAGAGAGAATTAAGATATTAGATAACTAGAAGAAAAGAATGAAATGCTGGTAGATGTAAGGGATATTGATCGGGAGCAAGACAGACGAGATGCGATGAGAATATGCACAGATTGCAAATAGAGCTATAGAAGAAACAAAAATATAAGATGTCCGGATACGACGAAATTCGACGGAGAAGACGATCCTACGTACTAGATAAACACAAACAAGAGATAACCAGCCTTAAAAAGTTTCAATGCAACTAAAAGAATGTGAATGGGAAGGATTTCATGAGGGAAAATAGCATCATATACGAGTGCGAATACGACGAAATTACATGCGGTGGAAATTGTTCAAGCCCAAGATAATAAGAAGAATGCAAGAGGACATGAGAATCGCTGCATTATGAGAGACGAAAAATGCGTAATCTGTGGAAACTACGACGAATGGATAACAAATAGAACAGGAACATCGAAACCCAAAGAAGAACGAATATGCGAAGCATACGAGCGGATATGTACTACGACTTAATAGAAGACAAAGGTTAGAACTGAAAGCCAACATGTGAAGAATGTTACCAACAAGGGCCATAAAATGTCATTAGAAACTATTCAATGCCAACACAACTACAATTCGCCGGAAATGCGAAACATATGGCAGGACCACAGTATCGGACATATGGAGTCATACGGGAACGATAGGAACGATCGCTTGGGAAGTACCAAACCTCGGACGGAATTTAGTTCACAAAAAGCTTGATAAGGATACTAGGTCAGACAGAACTTGCGAAAAAACTAAAGGATCTACACCTAAGAAAATGCAGAAATGGAGGAAAGATCCAACAGATATATCAGCAGTGATATCAAGAACTCGAAAGCAACAGACCAGTAGCAGAAAATTACCGAACACCCTTATTATGGGAGAAATAAGGGATTCACGGAGAAATTACAAAGGCAAAGATGAAAACAAGAGAATCTAAGATTAGTCCACCGATTGTATAGTTGGAAGAGATGGATACATAATTGGTTTGTAGACTATATCCAAATTGGGGATGGAATGCAAACAGGCGACCCACATCAGTGTCTTCGTTAGAGTAGGAGAGGAGAATATGACGAACTATTAACATGGCCTTGTTCAGAGCAGTATGATTGATATTAACAATGATAGGGACGAGATAAATCGCAATCCAATCAGAGCAGAAACGACGCAGAATGGAAGACCACAACTGCCTGGGAATCGCAGTTAGGCACGCCTTCTTCTTCACACAGCGATTAAGGGAGAAGGATTCCGATTGACGGAGGAGGTACAGTTCTATATATAAAATTGGAAATAGAAAAGCCGGATAAGGACGTTGTAAAAGAGGGAAAAGAAATGTAAATAAAATGTAAATAAAAAGTTAATAAACAGATAAAAATATGGATAATCAGAAAAAATCAGAAAACTAAAAATTCAAGAATATAACGACGTTTATAACTAGAGGCAAAGCGGAAAGCACTGAACAGAAAATTGGTTAGAGTAAGAGAGAGGGATCAGAATCACTTTTGGTCAAACTACGAGAAACAGAAGAAGGGAGGGGACCATATATTAACTGCAGAGTGGCACATTACGCAGCTACAATGTAGAAGGAATACTCAACAACTATGAGATAAAATATATTCGGGTTAATGGACAGTTAAGAAACGAAAGTTGAAAAATGGGAACAGAGATATTAACATTCAAGGATAATTTAATGTATTCAGCCGGATCAACAAAACAGAGGGAAATGGCCGCACAAGGATTTTATTTCAGAGAACATCAAAAGTATCCAATTGAGGTTACGTGCATCTTTTGCAGAGGACAAGCTCGCACAAGGGGAAAAGGGGGAACGGGCAAAACATGAAATCGAGGAGAAGATTTCCCGAGATGTCTCATACTAACATGAAGTAGGAAACCAACACCAGACAGATCAAGGATCAAGAGTTGGAAATAGATAAAGACGAAAAATGGAGGAAGAAAGCAAATAACGATAATCAGAATATTTTGAGGACCCAACCGAACTAGGGAGGTGGAGGAGAAACTTATTAAAGAGGAACATCGAGAGAAGAATAAAAAACCTGCAAGGAAACCCAAGAGCAGCAGATTTGCCGCCAGGATATGTGTCAAATGGCACGAGGAATAATGTTGCGAGGATGTAAGATCAACAACAATTTGCTAGGACCAAGTCGTTTTAGGAAATTGACAAAAGGGAAAATGAGTATATAAAGAAGAGAAAGAATCAAAGGGCGTAGAAGTATCAATCGCGCGACATGCAAATAGAGATATACTAGGACCAACCGAAAACCAGAACATTAATGCTATTTATAGGAGTGACACAAAACAGATGAGAAAAATAATCGGCGAAAGTTTAACTTTACAATCTAGAATGGTATGACTCGGACACAAGGGCAAGTAATCAGAGCTATTCAAACATATCAAGAAAAACCCAAAAAGAAAACCTCGAAAAAATCATAATAAAGGAGCTATATAGACACACCAATGTGTAACGTTGTTGGCAGGAACATGTCGGAGATAGTATATGTAATATGTTAATTGCGAAGCATGTGGATCCAGGTAACTATGCCAGTGTGTTGAGCGATCAGCAGAACGGATCAAGGGATTCCGGTATTTGCTGATCAGTAAAAGAGAAACAAAGAGCAATGTTATAAACGTGTAAAAGAAAATAGGAAAGGGAGTTATAAATGTAATAAAGTAGCGTAGATATAAAAACCAGATGTACCAAAATTACGAAAAACCTAAATATGATTATAAAAGATAATAGAGTAATTCACCGTTAATATTTAACCAACAATGAATCAGAACGAAATATCACAGAATAATATGAAAAACGAATCAGAAAAAGCAAAATCACAGGAACAACTTTCGAATAATCTACAGAATTCAGCTTAAAGAGGCAGGATAGCCGACAATGGCAACAAAGAACATGCAAATTAAAAGTTGTTATAGAAAGTGAGGAGAGTAATGAAAGAAAACGATTAAAACAAAAATGGATGAGAGAAAAAGTTGGGATATCAATGGAGAAAAACGAATAGATGTTACCCACAAGTGGAAAAGAGAACCTTTTAAAGAACGAGAAGAAGAACTGATGAAGGAATTTATTCAGAATCAGACGAGAATCACAAATCAAAGAAAAGAGATTCAAGCATTAGAACAAGACAAACAAGATCAACAAAACGAAATAGAGAAACTCCAAGAAATAATAAAAGATAAAGAAGCAGAAATGCAAACAGAAGGAGAAAGAAATTTGTAAAAAGTTGTTAAACAAAAACAGAGAAGAGGATCACTACGAGCTAAGAAGTGGAAGAACAATGCGAGGAATCAAAGAGAAATGAGATTACTACCCAAGAAATTATTAAACAATGAAGATTGGGAACTATGGGAACAGATCGAAGAACAAAAACAAACAATTGAAGATTATAACGACCAAATTCGAACAATGGAATATCACGAGCGAGCAAGACAAGGTACAATAAGAGAGCTCAAAGAACGAGAATAAGAACGACAGATCAAACAGAACGATACAAAGATTGGGCGGAGAAACAAAAAAATCAACTACAGACGAAGCTGGAAAATCAAAACTATGACAATGAACTACCGAAGCCCAACAAGATGTAAATGGACATCAGCAAGACGTAAAAAAATAGAATATACAAGGAGAAATTCTTACAGACAACCAGCTAGGAGATAAAGAACAATATGAGAGACGAGTCAGGAAAACAGAGATCGAGAAATATAAGAAAAGCTAGCGAGGAAAACGAACAAAATTAAAGAAAAGAAATCACGGTCTAAGAAGCATTTAGAGATACATCACCGATTCTAGAAGCGCGAAGTAAGAGGAACTAAACGGGAATGTAGGTTACCTCAACCTATTATTAGATGATGGAATACAAATCACGAAAACGCGCTGCGAGAAGAGTAGTCACGTTGCAAAACCAGACCCACCAATTTTATTGATGCCAATTATACCCAAACGGAAATGTTAACCCTAAAGTCCCCACCGAACCAGATGAGTGTTTAGAAGCGAACGGAAGAACAGACGTTATAGAGGAGAAGAGAGGGAAGTTGTAAAAGTGGTTATTAAGATAGGAAAAATAAAATTAATAAAAACAAAAATATTTATAAGGCTATTAAGTGTATTCTTTAGTATGAAGTCAACGAAGCAGAAATTCAAAATGAATCAAGAAGCATCAGTTTAAGCGATTTGATAATTCAAGATCCAGACGCCCTATCCAAATGGTGAGCAGACCAATTGAACAAGACCCACTAGAATATTACCAGTAAAAAGTGGAGAAAGGAAGAAAAGAGTGGAGAGTGAGAGAACAGTAGATGAAACGAGAGAGAAGTAAGCGGAAGAAGTTAAGACAACACCTGATCCAGAAGACAAACAGTGAATACGATTAACGAGAACTACAAATGAAAAGGAGAAAAGAACGTAAAACGAGAAAAGGAAAGAAACGAAATACTTAAAGCGAGAAGTTAGCGAGAATAAACAACCCAAGTAATCCTGGAGA
>CM039680.1:138616545-138779045 GCA_022537955.1 Schmidtea mediterranea
AATGAAAAACCACCACGCTGACTACATCTAAAACAACCAACCCTATACCACGATTGTTACCAGGGATTAGCAACGCAAACATTCAACACCCACCAATACTTTGACGACACACATCCAGTAAGACAACAATGACAAAACGCATAGCAAACAACATATAATTAAAGGGCAAATCGGGATAAAAATGAATGGGGTAAGTAGGGGAGTAATGATAAACAAGAGAAAGCAAACGGAACCAAATAGAGAAAAGCAACGGTAATAGAATAAAGCAAAACAGGTAATGAGTAAAATAGTAGTTGATAAATGAATTCAAATTACTAAACTAAGAGGGTAATGAATTTAGTAATTAGGTATTTAGATAAATTTAAAGGGTAATTAAAAGAGATTTTATTAATTTTAGATGCGAAACCAACAAATTATAGAAAACATCGAAAACGATAACCTTAGAGGACTATCACAAACAAAAAATTAATCAAACGGCTAAAGAGGAATTATATCAACGATTTCAAAACCTGTATTTTTCCGACGAACATTGCATATTAATTTAATATTGCTCGATATTGATAAAGATGTTACAACCGATAGATATCATGAATCCTATCCATGAGATTGGAGATAACCAATTTGGAAGAGTGCGAACAACGTTATGAAAAAAAGGTCGAAAACATCGAAGACGAGATTGCACCACAATGAAGAACAAACTAAGGCTTATTGGAATGTTTGCGTGCAAAACAGAGGAAGCACGAGTAATGGTGAGTTACCTTGCGGACAACCTGAGTTATCCATGGAATGCGCACAAGGGTCGCACTGCATGTTTATGTCAACGAAGATAAAGTAAAGACTAACTGTATTACTTCCGTGAATTGTTATGATAAAATGAAAAAATGTGTATTTACGCAGTACCTTGAATTTTATTTATTAGATGATTAAGACGAATATTAAAAGAAATGTATTGCAATGTTTGTAATAATAAACACGACAACGATAAATAAAAGTAATAGACCAAATACATGAAAGCCGAATTAGAAATAACTTAAAAACAATGCAACAGAGAGAACAATATATTGGACGGAAAAATTTCGACAACCGAGTTTTCCTAGTGTATAATTTCTTTGTTTTATTGATATTATTGTTTATCGAGTATTATTATTTGAGATTAGGACGAGGAAAAATGCGTTTAACTGATTCTATCTATATGTAGTACGCTCACCAAAGGAAACCCTGTCACCCTATGAGAAAGGAACTTGTAGGCCAGTCGCGTATGTTCAGCAAGTAACGGCAAGAGATTATCACCTCTTTTGGGAGCTTTGCTGATGATGCGATTACCACAAATTTTGAAAGGGGGAGTGAAGAGAATAGACCGAGAGGTGAGAGGAAAGAGTGCGGCACGGAACAGAATTAAATAGTTTTGATTAAAGGTACCTAGAGATGACTTCTTTTTTCCCTAAGGCTGGTGGTTGAGCGCACCAGAAGACGCTACGACTGTCGTGTTCAGGTTGTTATTCCAGCCAAGGGAACTTGTGGCGCTGAGCCGTTCGATTACAAAAACCCGATCACACACCGAAGTATCGAACGATTCTTTTTTCGCTGGAAGGAACTCGATACAAACAACCCGGAATC
Organism: Schmidtea mediterranea; assembly: GCA_022537955.1. Taxonomy (NCBI): domain Eukaryota; kingdom Metazoa; phylum Platyhelminthes; order Tricladida; family Dugesiidae; genus Schmidtea; species Schmidtea mediterranea. Next base: position 138,618,163 of record CM039680.1, read on the forward strand.
CCACACCGAGTATGTGGACCAAACGTAGGTGAGATGTGAACTAACGGTATGGTTCATACTCAAAAATGTCTACTTAAAGCCAGATGAGGCGGCGAATTGAGCCGAGAAATCTGATGAATAGCGGGCAGAGATTTGATAGTTTATTTTCCGCTCCCACTTTTTATCGCTTCCTTTTCTTTCACTATTCGGGATAATCAAGTAAACCGGCTTTTGGAACTTGATTGAACTCTAGGCATTTCCTACTTTTATATTCTTCGAGGTACAACAACCCGGATCCCCACGAGTACGAGGGAATGTTTTTTTTTATTGCCAGCGAGGAGTTTTACAATACCCGGATCCCATCACCGAGTACGCAAATATCCCGAATGGCGGTTGAGTAAAGCGTAACCGGAAGAATGCGCGGCCCAAAAGACGCCATGGCTTTGAGAGTCAGCTGTGAGGCCTCAAACATACCCAAAGTCACTTGATGAGCTCAAGTCGGTAACGATGAGACGATTAATATTGAATAAGACGAATTACGAATATGAGTAAAGATGAAATTGATAGAATATGATTTACATTAGATATTAGAGGCCATAGAGTTTGGCCGGATGATTTATGATTAGATATTAGAGGCCATAACAGTGCCAGATAAGATATGATATGAGTAAGATGGAAATATGATTATGGGATAGATTTAAAGGTCAGATGACCAGTAAAAGACGTTTAAAGCCGAAGGCCGAAGGCCGAAGAGCCAACGGAAATTTAGAGGGCTAGAGCGCCAGCGACTGAGGATTAAAGTAACGAATTTTTCGGGAGACATAGGAAAATTAATTAATGGATTGAATGAGAGTATTGAATATGATGATTTTATATTATTGGATATCATGATATAGATAATTTGATACGACTATAATAGATAACTGATAAGACTATATAGATAATTGATACGAGATTAATAGATAATTATTACGAGGTTATAGATAATTAAAAATAGACTTAAAATGAGGGGGGTGAGTCAGATAAAGAAGACCACCACGATAATGCGAACAAGGGAATGCTAACGTATATAGTATGGTAAATGGAGGAGGATTTAGTTATAGAGAGTATTAGAATATTGGAGTGTCATTTATTTTTAGAATCAATAGCCAACAAAGCAATCCAAGTCAAGTGCAAAGCAAAGCAAAAGAGAAAATATTTCAGAGCAAACGACAAAGCAAAGTTGATAACAAAGAAACTTGATAAACGAGCAGAAAAAGGAATTTGGAAATAACCTTTCAGAGTTAGTTACAAGCAGCTAAGCAACAGAAGTTTCAAAGCAACCCAAGCAAGAGAGAAAAACCAGCCAAGGTAAACGAATAACCGTAAACATTGATTTGCATCAGCAACCATACGAAGAAGCAAAAGCAAAGAGAATAACGAAAAGAGTTATTAAAAGCAGAAGAAAGGAAAAAGTTCCCAACAGTGAAAGTGTCAAAACCGGAGTATCAACTACAGCAGCAACAGGAACCGGCACAGATATTGGATTAACGGACGTTGGTAATTCAACAGTAAGCGAAGAAAACGAAATAAACGATATTAGAAAACCGGTTGGCCATAATAGGAATCAGAGAACGAGGAAGAGAGATTAAAAAACTTAAACCCAAAACATTGGCAATTTACACCAATTCCAACATGACTTCAATTTCGGATGCAATACAATGTTAATAACAATAATGCAACAGTCTAGGAGAATTCAGAGAAAAGTTAGAGGGAGAAACCGTTCGCGGCAGCTTCAATAAATTGGATACATTATAAAGACTTGAAGTTTATAAACTATCTGCCACTGGGACAGATCAAAAAGTAAAAGAACGGCTTACCACTATACTTGAAAGGGAGCGCACAGGATGTATTCGTGTGAAGAGCGAGAGATGTACGAAATTGACAACATGGACAGAAATTAAAGAGTTTCTTAATAAAGATATTCGATAGAGAAAAAGGGGAATAGGGAAGATATTGGACTTCCTACACCGAAAACAAAGACGAGACGAATCCAAATGCAGTGTAGCATGTGAGTTAAAGAAATTGTGTAAAGGAAGCCTTCGGAGAAGCAGATTTACCGAAGAATAAATTGGTAGACGTCTTTATAAGAGGAATCAAAAGGGAAGGACATACGAGCCAACCTTGGATGCCTGGCACCAGAAAACATTTAGATAAAAGCAGTAACAATTAGAAATAGATGTTGGAAGCCCATCTAGGACTGGGATACCAAGTGGCAGGTCTTGGCCCGAACCAACAACGCCAACAGTTCAACGCCAACAATCAAAAACAACAATTCAATTCCAGCTATGAATCAAATTCATTCAGAGCACAGCGATGTTCAAGCCACCAACAACGAGAATCCGGGTAGGATAGAGGTAATAACAGTAAGTTATAATAATAATTTTCTAGGAACAATCCAAAACGTAAAAGAAAAATGCTCCACATGTCAAAGAATGGGACATCGGTCAGAGAATTTTTTCCGAAATTACAAACTGCCAGATTATGTGGTAACGAGGCATACTGAGAAAATATGTAGACAACTTAATAGCAAAGCATGCTACAATTGTGGTCAACAAGGACACCTCGCAAGGCGATGTAACATAAGAGGAGAACCAAACCAATCAAGATTAAATAACTCTATGGGAAACCCACAAATTAACGTGATGCAGGAATAGATATGTCGAGAAACACTACAACGAATGCCCATGGGAAATTAAAAAGAGATGATGCAACAGATGCCCCACCAATATTACACAACGATCAACCGTAATGAGAAAACATGAAGAGATTCAAGGCTGCGAACTAGAGAATATTCAAGAGCAACAACAAGCGGAATGGCAAAATACTACAAACAGAGGAAGCCCAGGATAATCCAGCAAAGATGGGAAAATCGAAAACAAACCCCGAAAAGAATTAATATGATGAGAATGGAAATTCCAGATGAAACTCACACTGCGGAGCAGTGTGTTGAGAACGAAGGGGGAGGAAATATGATACAGATAGATGACGGAAAAAATCAAATTAAGTACGATGGGAGAAATAGGCCATTCAAAGAATTTGCAGAGGAGGAAAAACAGAGACGTCGACAATTTAAAAGAAGACGACACCGGAGAAACCGGAAGCCCCAGAGATCGCAACCTAGCGAAATGATGATTAACGGAGGATCAAAACGGAGGAAAACACTAATGTTACGAGATAGACGAACTCGAAAAAGAAAATTATGACACAAAAGACAGAAGTACATCGGAGAAAATAAAGCAAGAAGGAAGCTTTAAACAAGAAAGAGTATCAATAAAAGAAAAAGAAGCAATCCCTAAAACAAGGAGGAAAGCGCGGAACAAGAAAAGAAGGCTACTAATATTAAAAATAGATGGAGCGTTTGAAACATCTAGAACAAGAACAAGCACTAGACCAAAGAATAGAAGTGGCTGGCCAAAGAAAGTTCTATCTCAAGAAAGGAAAGAACCAAATTACGAAACTACAAAGAGATTGAACAGGAAGCAATAAACGTCACAGAAAAAGAAAGATTATCAGAACCAATAATAGCAAAAAATCGAATCCAGAAGGATACTGCTACAAAATAGAAACAAGGAATCAGAAAAGAAAACCACGTGGAGTGAAGCTTCAAATTGAGAATAAATACAAGGAGATTACGGTTTCCAAACAAAAGGGCCAACAAAGATAATGAAAAGAGGAGGAACAGCTACAAATCAATATTGTGAGACAAATACTCAGTACGATCAAACAGATTGAGATGAAAGTGAAAATAAGCAGTTCTGGGGGAGAAATATTTCAGTCATGAGAAGAAAATAAACCATACAAAGATGAATCAAAATCGAATTAGAGGAATGGGAAACGAATCAAAAAGAAGATGAAAACCGAGATATTTAAAGAAGTTAACGAGATTGTAGAAGAAGTAGATTCGAAATCAAATGTTCCTAAACCCAGAGATTTACAACCGCATACAGCAGAATAATGAAACTTGATTGCGAGAAGGATATCAACAAGATAACGGTACATACGCATCATGGGGAATGAAAAATTACCAAGAGATCTGGAAAGAATATGGATAGAGATTAGAGTATCAGGTAATTATGATTTTTCAGAGATACCGAGACAGATAATAGCAACAAGAGGCGAAAGCACAAACGAGTTGTATGATTGGGTAGTGAAAAAGCTAGGACCCAGTTATAAAAATAAACCTTTATATTATCAAGGAAGGAAAATAAAGCGAGACATACACCTCGCGGATGCTCTAATATGGCCAAACGGAATATATGTGGTATATAAATAAAAATGAAAGCGGAAAAACGCAGCAGAAATATGGCAAAAAAAATTTCAAATATTGTACAACCAAAGAAAATAAAACCCGGATTAGAAAAGGTGAGGACAAAGTAATGGCAAAACCAGATCAAAAATGACAGAACAAGCAATAGACCAAGCCAGAAAATATTATTAAACCGATTATCGTTAACGAGACCGATTTCAATGAAAATATTTGTAGAAGCTGTACGAGATACAGATATTATGAGATTTGATAATGAGAGAACAGATGAGTTGATAGCCAAATATGGAGAGCATCAAAGAGATAACCATAAAAGATAAGATAAATTACAATGGACGAAATAAAGGAATATTTGGTAGATCCCGATTTCAAATGACGAATTATACGACGGATAAATCGAGAAATTGATCCAGCCAAAATCGAAGTTGATGATGCATGGTAGAGGACGTAGCAAATAATGTATCACAAACGACAAATAGTCGTCGCTCGAGAACGAAACCCCGATATACGACATTAGCATATGGAAAGACGTCAAACCATCAATATCATAGCCATGGATGAACCAGAGAGAAAAAATACAACAAAAAAAGGAACCAGATTCAAGAATTTCAAGAGGAAATGAAAAGAAAGATGGACCAAATACTAACCATCTACCAGTTATGAAATGCGAAGTTGAGCACCAAATTACAACCCATAGATGATTTCGCGATGCCGATTCAACACCATGGAAAAACGGGTGTTATGACGAAAAAGACAAAGAGTGGAAATTGGAAAATGAAGAGAACCGAACCAACAATGGAGAAAATATTATACCAGGAGAAGCACCAGAAGACGCAGCTAAGGAGACGCCTTAGAGTTATATGAAGATGAGCATACGAAAATCTACCAGAGGAAATTATAAACGACAGAATGGAACCCGAAGAGACGAGAAATAAATGATTAGAGCTCGACTAGCCCATAACATGGAAAATAGGGTGGATGGCTGAAAAAGTAAAATCGGCGGAGGAAGAGAAAAAATCATCGGTATTACAAGTCATTCAATTTCTATACAGGAAATCGGAAGAATACCGAATGAAACTGAGAGTATACCAAACGGAGACGGGTTGGAAAGGAAAATATCTATCAGTGTATTTTCTATGTAGCAGAGGCAGATTATGACGGCAAGTTTAGAATGGCATTTAATCGAAAAGTCACCATTTCAATCGCTAAACCCGGAAAATGGAAGGTCGACAATCGAAAAGTTGGGAGTATTTACCCAAGATCAATGATAAGTCAAAAGCCAAATCCACTTGAAAAAAATTTGTTTGGGGCCCGAAGAGGGAGTACCACATTTCTGTTGAAAAAATATGTTTCTAACACCCCAATTTGTTAAAAGACGATACAATATACATTACAATGAAGTAGAACAGAACGAGAAATGAAATTGCGAATCCCAACAGGAACAAGCGAGGACCGCGATCAGTGTTACTCGAAAAGCGAATTCCAGGAGTAAGATATTTGCCACAGATATTAGACGACCCTGTGGAGGAAGTATTAACACGAATTAACGGAAACGCAAAAATGGTAGAGAGTTAGCAGCAATATTGAGACCGGAGCAAAAGAATCAAAGACGAAAATGTAACAGATTTTAGCAAATGAATAATCGATTCATGTAACAGAGTAGAGACCTGCGAATATTGTAAAGGAAATAGGGAATTATCGGGAGAAATTGTATGCCGTGGTTTACCCAGAGCAATTTTCGAGAAATTATCCGAAAATGGAAACACACCGAATGGGCAGCCGAAGAAAATAGAAAGTATAGTCTTAAAATTATGACGCCAGATTTCGAACCAATTGAAAGAGAATTTTATATCATGCAAAAGTTAAGTGAGTGAAAGAGAATACCGTACAAAACGCCATTCATTTACCATACGAGGACGATCATTTAGATGACGATCTTTGAAATTGGAGTTACGCAATGCAATTGGGAATTTAATAAATATATTAACCCGGTAGCAAGGATCGCGGGTAGAGAACTCAATAAAAGAGAAATCAAAACGAAAACGCCAATAGGGCGAAGAAATCTAATACGGCCAGAAGTTCCACCTGCAGCAGATTGAAGTAATCGTCATCACAACGTGGAGATGAAGAGATACTGATGATCTAATGATATTGTGGATGAAGAAACACCCGTGAATACCGGATCAAGAGATTTGTCATACAGAAACGAAGATGATATGATAACAGATGAACCAGACGAGGCTAGTATGTGGTCAAGACAACCAGTTCGAATTATAGAGCCAGATACCGAAGAGAAGAAAATTAAAAAGAAAGAGAGAGACGCCGAAACTCAACAGGAGACGAATGGGAACAATTGGATAAATGAACAAGGAGCTACAACATCCAGAAGAAACGGGCAGACGAACAACCTAAACGAAAGGAAACAGGTTACAGCAATGGAAAGAATCCAGAGGACGACCAAAAAATGATAATAACCAGCTCCAGCAAAGGAAACTATAGAACAGATGGCAGATTGGATCAATTAACAAACGATTAAACAAAGCTTAGTCAAGTGACAAGCAAGTTACAGGGAAAACTGAAAGGCAAGAACAAGGAGCAAATGGGATCAACAGATAATAACTGATATGCTGGATTAGCAACCCAGAATAAAGAGAAATTTAAAACTCAATAATATCGGAGCAGAAGCGAAGCAGCTTTGGCGCATAAAACCAATAATAAATAAAATAATGGATATAAAGTTTACGAACCACAACCAAAGATCCATGAGGAATTATGATTGATAATAAATTCATTTCTAACAAAACGATTTTTGATGACCCAACAAAGGATATTTGTAGGAATGGCCTACCTAATTAACAATACGATAGCGATATACAGAAAGCGAACTCCCAAGATACAACCCAAACGGATATGGAATTTGCAATAACGGATATTATCAGAAAGTTAATTGAACCATTCATCCTGATCAAGGAGGATTGGCAAGCTTTTTATAAATCTGTAAGTAAAGATGATCAACCGAGATAATGCAAACAAGTTGAAAGAGTATTAACGGAATTCGAGATAAACAATTAATACAAGCGATCCAAAACACTAGAAAGGAATGGAATGGCGATATCACTACAATATTTAATATGGATGTATGTGCGTAAAGGGAGTAGAACCGTTTGTAGTATACGGACTGTGACAATATAAAGTTGGTGACAAATTACTCATTAAAAGAAACGGAGAGTGGCAAAGTGCAGCGAACCCCGGTAAATTAACAGACAACGGCAACAGCAAGTTCGTATAACGTATACCAAGAAGTTTAGACTTCATTAAAACGAATCAAAGAATTGCTCTGTGACAAGGGAAATCCGTGGCATTTCATTGCGGACATCACTCCACTTCAAACAATTATAGGAAGCGGGAACGGAAACAACAGTGGTTTCAGTAACGGCGGGAGGATGTGAAGAAGGATTCACGAACAGGACGCATCTCAATAGCTGGACGAGTGAATGGTTAGCAACCGAGGCAGGAAAGATAAAAAACTACCCGAGTATATGTGGGTTAAGAATAACGGCTGGAGATGGGAACGTGTCAGGAGGAGGAACACTCTACTTAATCAATTAGTCAAGGGTAGTAGTGATTGAAATCTATTCAAGTAAAGTTGGGAGAATATTCAAGGATATTTTATCCAGCACACAAGCAATGAAAAAATACCCTCATGTCTAGCAACAATAGTTCATGTAATACGGAATGTTCAAACGATCGGTATATCACGCCGATACCCAGAACTTGAGACTCACTTTATTGAAAGTGCAATATTTGACGAAGTGCAAGGACAAATCAAGTGCACAGAGAACCGAAACTAACACGCAAAAAGCGCATTAGATGAATTACGGAGACCGGAAGAATCGGAAAACCAACGATAAACCACGACTATCGGATCAGAAAGTCACGCCACAACGTTAGTATATCAACTGACATACAATCGGAATGAGATTTATAAAGGACGAATGGTGAGCAAATGTGACGATGTAGCCGTACCCAATTTATAAAGAATATTCTTATCGCGAAACAGCAATACCAAAACGCAAAAGCGCAAATAGACCCCAAAAGATGTAAAATTATATCTGTATATAAATAAACAAGATGGATTCCTATCACAAAGGATTGGCGTCAACACGAGAAAATTATATTACGATTAGTTAAAAATGGGACTGTATTCCTGAATAGAGAAATATTTAAAAACAAAATTGGCCATGGCAATCACGAATCCAGATAAACGCAATTCCACTACTACCACTCCAAGAAGGATATTTTGGGAGAATTGTTGGAGAGAAGTTATGGTTAACCTACAAATGCGAAAAGACATCGCAAAGCTGCCCGAGAATTCAATCATTCCAAGAGACAAATTGCATAAATGAATTAGAAATAATCATAAAGGAAAAATCAGATTTCGCTCAACCAGTACCAGGATGATAAACCCAGAGAAATTCGTACCTAATATTTCTCAGGTTGTAGTAATGTATATTGGACCATTATTGAATAAGACGGAGTTGTTACAATTTCCCCAACCGATTTAATCGTAGACCGCAAAAATATTTTGGACTAACAGAATTGGCCAGCCCGAAGCAGATATTCAAACCAGTTGATATATCACAGAAAAGGGTTGGGAAAAACTTATACCAAACAAAGATCTGGAATGAGCCAGAGACATTTATTTATTCCAGCACAAAGGAAGCTATCTATCTTAATATTTGTGACAATAACGGAGTAATAACTATGGGAGAGAAACCCAACTACGAATTGTTACTATCACAGATTCATTTTCAAAACGCTACAGCAAATATGATGAAAGCATGTGGGGAAGTTCTTTAATCTTCGGACAATGATGGCAGTAATTTTAGGGATAATCCTTATTCATTCAAATGTAAGAGTAATCATACACAAATGTTAGCTGTTCGATATCTACAAAAGAGAAAGGGAAAATTAACTGGAAAATGGCATTGGTTCTTACCGTTCTAGCTAGACAATGGTATTACATGGACACTCAAAAGATATTCACAAGATAAGAGATTGGTAGGTAATTCTAAACTAAAATGAATTGGTTTACTGATGAGAAGTCGACGAAATCAGCGATTAATTGAGACTAGAAGCGACGAAAACCAGAATTGAAGGCGACGAAAAACGAGTAACTGAAACGATGGATAAACTTCAAAAGATGATAAGCAGCGATAACAGTGACAATGATGAAACCAGGAGGAACGCAGATGCTAACTCAAAGAGCAACTTCAAACAATGGAAATCGAAAAGACAAACATAGTGGACATTATAATCATCCACCACCCAGTATATGAATGTTTAAAGAAAGCAAACAACATCAGTGAGAGAAACATGCCAGTAGAAAGGACAAAGTTACCGACACCAAGATCAACAACATTACGAAATATTTATCCAGCTACCATACCGAACCAAATTGGGCAGACTTGGTCAAGACAGCCAAAGTATCAAGAAGTGTGGATCAGGACCAGAAACTTCGAACGATAGCTGTTGCAAACGTTAGCTGGGCCAACATTAACGGTACCCATTAGAGATAAATGAGTAGTTAGAGATTTAAAGGCAATGATCGATACCGGAGCAACATCTCAGCAATAAAATGGCAATAAAATACCAGGAAGATTTATGGCCATGTTATAGACGAAGCTAACATGTGTATAACTTGCAGCAAGGAATCAGTAGCAGTTCATCGGAAAATCTGTAGTTCGCATAATCGAATATAGAAATGTTTGAAAATCATACGTATTTAGCGGGTTATCAGGAGATTGAGTGCAGACTGTATCGGAACAGATCTTATGCCAGAATATTAAAGAGATAATAATAGATCTAGGATCGATGGTAGCTGAGAGATTAAAACCGACGAATATGTATGTTAAAATCAGAAGTTGGAGATGCTCAGAGAAAATAGTTAGTGCCATTGGCGCATCACAAATGATTTGACTATGTGAAAGGGAATGAGGAACCAGAGGAGAATGATTTTTGAGTCCTAATCACAAATTTGAGAAAAAGAAGGAATGCCATTACCGAGAGAGATACGTGTATGTAAAAACGACAACAGTGAAATTCGATCAACATTACCAAATTTTGACGAGGGAAGTAAAGTTATCTTATGAAAAACGAAAAGTGGGAAAGCTAACACCGATGATGGATATTGAACTTCAAACAACAAAACTGAAGGAATGAGGAGGATTATGGACCAATCGACAGTCCAGCTGCTAAACGAAGCTGAAAAAGACCAATTACAAAAAACTGTACGGAATTTAAAGATATATTTTGCAGCATCCGACTTAGACCCGGTTACAAGCGATGTGACACAACATCGATACCACTAACAGCGATACCCCATAACACTACGGGCCTTATCGATTGGAGAAGCGCGAATCAGGTAGCAGAAAAGAAGTCAAAGATGTTAGACGCAGGAGTATCGAACAAGTTGTTCGCCATGGCAATTTCCAGTGGTCATGGTTAAGAAAAAGACGGAAACACAAACGGTTCTGTATAGATTTATCGACGACTCAATGCAGTAACGAAACGGGATACATTACCCATTACCAGATATAAACGAGATGTTACAACGTTACACGGAGCAGCTTATTTTACATCGCATAGATTAAAAGTGGTTACTGGCAATAAAAGTCAAAGAGGAGGACAGAGAGAAAAACTGCCTTTTACAGTTGGAAAAGTCTATATTCAATTTCAAGAAATGCCTTTCGGATTAACCTAACGCACCAGCTTCATTCCAGAGATGTATGACTTTGTAACTCACGCATCAAACAATGTATATGGTAAATATTGATGATTTACTAATTTATTCTAGCACCTTCGAGCAACATTTAAAAGATATCCGTAATGTATTCGTTTCGATGAGACAATGGAAAATTAATTAAAACCATCAAAATGCGATTGGGCAAGGAAAAAGTCACCTTCTTAGGACTATTGTGTCGGCAAGGCAAAGAACCAGACCAAGAACATCGAAAGAATAAAGAATTGTCCACACCAAGACAGTCACACAAGTGCAAGAATTTCTTTAGGCTTATGTGGTATTATCGGGAAAGTTCATCAAGGAAGCTATGCAACTATTGCGAAACCAATTTACAAGAACTAACCAAAAAAGAACACCCCGTTTTATATGGGAAAGGAACAACAAAACAGCCTTCGAAACACTCAGAGTAAACTAATATCAGCCCAATACTCGTACACCCAGATTTTAAGAAACATTTTTTATTAGAACAGACGCAAGTGGATATGCATCTGAGCAGTCCCTAGGAACAATTGGAACGATGAGAAAAAGAGAACGAGTTATTGGATATTACAGTCGACATTCAAGAAATATGAAAGAATTACTCTTGTGACATGAAGAGAGCTTAGCAATAATCCAAGCTATCAAACACTTTCAAATTATTTAGTTATGGGTCACGAGATATATTCACTACAGATCATCAACCATTAGTATGGTTGGGACAAACACAAGATTGGCCTCGAGTAGATTAATGAGATGGCAATGCAGGTTGCAAGAATACTCACCGTATATCAAATTTCAAATCAGGGAAAGCCAATGCCAATGCAGATTGTATGTTAAGATTGGTATCGAGGAACTTACTGGATCAGGATGTAAGACGAATATTGATGATCATCGCGGAAAGATATCGATTTTTACAAAACTAAGAATTGAGCAGAAAGAAGACGAGGAGTTTGAAACAATATCAGATTTATGGAAACTAACGATATGAAAATCTTCGACGACACAGTAAACTAAAAGGCATATGGAAAAGCGAGTAGACATCGATATAAACAAAGAGATAAGGATGGTTATTATTAATGGGTTGGCTGAGAACGACTTATGTGCTTACCAGAAAGTAGACGAAAGAGGTATTGATGCATTACCACGACGGAAACTCGGAGGACACATGGTCAGCAAAAAAGAACGGAAGCAGACTGCGCCAAAATTATTATTTGGCCAAATATTCGGAGAAGACGTAAAAGATGGATAAAAGGAATTGTCTAATATGTGCAAACAAGAAAAGCACAGGACGTAAATTGAAAGTACCGTTAAGCCTTCCAATTCCCAGAACCCATTGACAATGATTCGCAATGGATGTAGTAGGACCATTCCAGAAACCACGACGGAATATCTTATAATTTTAGAGTGACAGATTATTTTATCAAAATTTCCGGATAGCATTCGCGATACCTAGATCAAAAAGCGAGAACAATAGCGACAAATCCTAGTAAAGAAAGTATGCTGTAGATAGGAACACCTAAAACAGATTTTAATCGATCAAGGACCAACTTTATGGATGCGAAATCATAGAGGAAGTAACGAATTACTTCAGAATTGCGATAGTTGAGAACATCACCATACACCCGCAAAAAAATGTCAAACCGAACGATTCAATGAATATTAATATAAAGATCGTCCAATTATTGTAAGCAGACACCAAAAAGGATTGCGGATTAGATATATAATCTTATTGCCTTTGATGGCTTATAGAATGTCAATACATTAGCAACGAAAATGAGTCCATTTAAATTAATGTACGGCAGAGAATGTAACCATGCCGATAGGACTTGAATATCAACCACCCAATATCACAGTATATGGAAATTTTGATGATTATGTAACAGGATTCAAGGAGAGCGAATGCAGGGAGATCTGGGAAAACGGCAGGTATTGAATATTAGATTTAATCAAGAAAGTTTTAAAGAATTGCCACGATAAAAAGCGAGGACGTACGCGAGCATAATTTCCAAGTCGGAGACTGCGTAATAATCGCAACACCAGGAATTATCCAGGAGTAGCCAGAAAATTACAAAGATGTGGTTAAAGGACCTTATGAGATAATTGTATGTAAACGAGAATATGCCGATTTTAAATTGGTCAATTAACCCACTCACTAGACCTAATTTACGTGACGTGAGTAGATGTAAAGCGATACCGAGAACAATAACAAGAGGAACCAGAGAATCGAGGTATGCAACTAAGATCACAAACCCAACAACTGAGTATAAACGGACTAAGATGAGTCGAAAAATTAGAAGCGACATTAAAAATACCGTTAGAGGAACCTAAACCGGAGAACCAAAAATAACTCTAATTGCGACTCAAGGATAATGTAGACAAGATGGATATAATAGTAAAAGCTATCAGAGAGATAATGCCGAATGCGGTCGAAGGAAAAGGTATGGATTGAGAATAGTAAACAAGCGGGAAAAATCGCTTATGGAATGCCAAAGGAGCTAGAAGTCCACCAGAAATGGACCGCATCAGGAAAGTATACCATTGATCTTCACTTGGCAGATGTGGAGGGAACGTACCTCTACATATTGCAGTACAACACAGAAACACTCAAAGAATAATAGATTATAATCCAGCTGATTGCAAAAATGCGGACACGCCTCAAATATACCAACAAAGAAGGACCAAACACCATTAATGTTCGCAGTTGCAGCAGATGTTTCTACAAACAGTTCTGAGGGCGGAACTTACTAAACAGGATCATCGTTTAAAGAAAAAGATAATGGAAGAAAAATAATGACTACACTATGCACTGAAATCCAGACAGCAAGTGCAATAAAATTTATAACCGAATGCGACAATTAGAAAAAGAGAAATGATGGCAAAACAATTCAAACATTTGGGAAGCTATCGACGCCAAACAAGATGAGCAACAGCCAACCTGATGAAATGGACCTACAAGGATCACCACTTAAGTATTCAAGTAAACTATATGGTAAGGAACAGAAACGTTCTATTAAAGAAATCAATAATATGCTCACTATTCCATTCCCAAAAAACAAATAAAAAGCAATGCTGAAGTGGGAAGGACTGAATTCACCAATCATCCTAAGAAGCAATACGAATCGGAGATAGAAAGGAACAGTTATTGATTTTGATAATACACAGATGGCATTCGAAAGCAAATAAAATTTCAAGCAGCAACAAGAGATAAAAGAGATGGATGATATAAAAAGCCAGAATAATAAAAAGTATACGAGGAAATAATGAATAATTAAATGTCGAGGACGACATTTCAAGGAAACCCGGATGGAAATAATAATTGAAGAGGGGGGTGACAACAGCAAAAACCAGGATGATCAAAATACTAGAGACGAAATAAATTCAAACAACAAGAGAAAAAAGGAATTCACCCAACAAGGACGTCAAGAACCGAACAGCAACAACAAAGGAAAACGAAACAAAGGAATGATGTTTTACTACAACAAAGAAAAAAATCAAACCGACCGACCTGCTACAAAAAATAATGATATTGATTACGTGCCATCAAGTTAACGGAAGCTGGACGAAAACACCACAAAGGAAACAAAATCGTTCAGAATACGAAAATAAACGATTAAGGAATTTCGAGTGAGAATGCTTACAACTGACGATGAATACAAAGCATAAGTTGTCAATTTCGATCATATGAAAACCAGGAAAATAGAAATACGATCCGAAAAACTCATATCATAGTCAGACCACCAAAGATTGTATGTAGAGATGCTACAGAGATAGAAACGTAAAAATCCAATAGTAAAGCCAGGGTAGGCAAATTTTGCGAATAATAAATGAGGAATAGAAACAATCGAACAAGTATGTATACAAAAACAAAATTATCGATTGTTGAAAATGAATATGAAACAGGAAGAAATTGCGAATGGGTAGTCTTGGAGGGCAATTGCGGAAATACATAATATGTGCCAACAACGATATAATAACTGCACACATAGCCAAACCTGGGAGAGAAATTCACAACACCAAAAGAAGAGCCTTATCAACGTCGAGCACGAGAAAATAAAGAAATAATAATAAAGTAGGAATCAGACCCCAAAGAGCGGAGAAGGAATATAGTTTTGAAAATATGGCAAAGAACCCATTACAAAAAGTTTGTATATTTCGAAACTAAAGAACGGAACGATAAATGACAAGAAATCAAATTGCCAAGGCAAATGAAGATAACCAAAAATCAAAAATACCCGCATCCCAACTAAAAGATAAGCGTGGAAAGTAATGTACACGTTCAAGAAAGGAAGAGGATGATTACTGGAATCAATAACAAGAAAGTCACTAGAAGCAATTACGACAAAACGTCCAGAAAAAGAACAAAAGAGGAAACTATACCAACGTCAGATCAGAGAAAGTAGCAGTATAATAACCATAGAATCGTATCGGGAAATGAAGAAGAAATATTTTAATTGAGAACACAGGTTGAAAACCTATCACAAAAATCTTGTATAACGAACCCTAAAAGAAACGAACCAGTAAATAAAAGGATCCCAATGTGAAAATCAAGCAAAAACGATAACGAATCGAAAGATATGTTTACCGACGAAAAAGAAAACTTGGAAAATATGTAATAAATATCCAAAAAGGGAACTCATGAACATTGGAGAACGATAACAAGGAAACCACTCAAGTCCAAATGCGCAGATCAACCTATAAAACAAAATCATCTGAGAGAAACCAAGAAACCGAAACATGTGAAAAAGGAATGATCATGGACGAAAGCCATCTTTTCAATTGACGAAGCATTCAACTCCAGAAAGCACTTAAGAATGTGGCAAACCAAAGGAAAATGATGGAACAACCAGTGCAAGGAAAATTACAACAGGCAGCCTAATGAAAAATTACATGATTAAAATTGATTTTGGATAACAACAGCGGTAATAGCAGGTTAGTAATGCTGATAATAATTCAACTGTAAGAACTACCAATGCAGAAAAGAAACGCAGCGAAGAGAGATAATGGCCAGCAGTAGAAAAATTCAACTATGATATCGAATTAGACAATACGATGCAGAAAGAGCTGAGGAATACGAAATCATAGGAAACTCCAGTACAAAGTGGACTCTGGTTAAAGAGAACGCCCATTATCGAGCACAACAATGCGTTTCCAAATTGAATTTGATGTATATCGATAACGAATGAGAAATACGGGGATTACGGACACTGCGTATAGAGTCCCCGGAAGACAATGGTGTTAAAACGAAAAGAGACATTTGTATTAGTGTAAAATATTTATTGTAGTTAATAGTAGTAATAGTAATGGCACATATATAATATTAAATTTGTACAAAATGTGTTCATAATAGTAAGCAAACAAAATGAATGCCGGTTGAATTAAATGATTGTTATAATCAACAGCATGGTTCCGAATAACGTATCAACCAAATTCAAGTGAGAATACCACCTTCACAGAAGCAATACAAAACCAAGCAGCTGCCAATGTACTATAAGAGATTGTAGAATTAAACCAAGGAATATTACCAAGATCAGGAATTGAGGCAAACATGGAAGACGACAATGCGAATTAATGACACTATAACGAACAATGCGCAAAACTCAGTGGACAAATTACTCATCTAGTATTAACAGAAGTCGTGAACGAGGGCCTACAACCAAGCCAAAGACTGAAGACAACAAAGAACAATTACAATTACAGAGAATAAACGAAACAATTAGCAGATTCAAGTTAGATGGCAAGCTTGACGAAAATTAGAAGACTTACGTAACAATCAACGCACGTTAGATCCAGGCAAGTTGTGGGCGGAATGGATAGCATCAATGCCAGATTCACCCCAGACCGGATTCAACAGTAGAGTAAAAATAAAGCGCTACCGTTTAAATATGTATTAAATAAAGCGATAGAGTAAGCAACGTCAAGTAATCAAGTAAAATTTTTGTAGATATGAGCAATGTATTCGAGGAGAATTAGAGGAAGCGAGAATCCATCCAGAAACTACGAGACGAATAATGAAAAACAATGGAGTTGGTGAACGATATCAAGGAAGATTAAAATGTTGTAAATGTAAAGAATTACTGATTGGAGCAAGACAGACGAAATGCGGATGCAGAATATGCACAGATTGCTACAATAGAAGTGATAGAAACAAAAACAATAAAATGAACCTGGATGTGACGAAACAAATGGAAAGAGATGAAGATCTAACAATGGATAAGGCCACCAACAAAGAGATCAATAATCTATTTAGTTCAATTGCCGTAGTAAACAGAATGTGAATGGAAAGGACTCATTGAAGGAAGCGAAGGTCACGCAAACGAATGCGAATATAACGAGGTATTTATGCGAAGATGTCAAACGATTCACAAACAAAAAAAGACGATAAAAGCCATCACAAGTATTGCATCAAGGAGAGAGGAAAAGATGCGATTCTGTGGAGGTCATCGACGAATGGATTAAAAATTTAGAAATGGAACATCGGATATCCAAAAGAAGGAACAAATATGTGACCTGTACGAAGGGATATGCGCAAACAACTGCGACAAGAAGGATAAATGTCAAAACTAAAGAACATTGGGAACGAATGTAGCGCAAACCAGTCAATGTCCATTGGACTGGTTATTGCAAAGGCACAATTACCAATTGCGGGAAAATGCAAAAGCACATTGATGGAAAACAGTATAGAGCATGCCGAAAACTCATGATGAAAACGATAGGAATGTTGGCATGGGAAATAAAAAGCTACGAACAGAAATGATGCACCAAAAGGGCAATAATAAGAGAAATATTAGAGTCCAGAAAGAATTTTCGAGAGAGCCAAGAGACACACTCAAGAAAAATGGACCGAAATAGAAAAGAAAAATGCAACAGATGACCAACAGCCTAATGGAACTAGAAACCAACAGTTTCGATAGCCAGAAAGGATCATCCCACAGCACCATTTATATGGAAAATAACTTGAATTCTCGCAAGAAAAGCTTCAAGGAGCAAAAGATGGAACACAAGAGAATTTTTAGACAGCCCACCAATATACAGTTGGGGAGAAGATACAAATTTAGGCATAAGACTATACCCAAATGGAGATGGAAATGCAACAGGGCACCCATATCAGTGTCTTATCAGAGTTAGGTAAGAGGAGATTATGATGAATTATTAACATGGCCTTTTAAGCAAAATAATATTAAACAATTGAAAGGACAAGAGGATTTATTCGCAACCCCAATCAGACAGGAAATGAACCACAGATTGGAAGACCAACAATCGATGATACATCGATTGGTACACCACGTTTTTATCCGCAACAACGTTTGGAGGAGAAGGATTCTTTGCGAGAAGGATAATCTGTATATAAAATTTAGAAGTAGAAAGCCAGACAAGACGTTGTAAAGATGAGAAAGGAAAGTGTAAATTAATGTTAAATAAAATAATAAAAATCAAATAAAAATCAAAATTACATAACCAGAAAATCAGAAAAACAAAAATTTCAAAAAAATAATGACGATATTTTAGATTGCAAGCGTAATCAACGAAGAGACGACAATACAGATGAGAGAAGACCAGATTTCATATTTGGACGAGATTATGAAAAAAAACGGAGGAAGAGGGAAAAAAAATCAAAACTTTAACATCGAATTTAGATATACCAGTTTTCGACACAACCGGACGACCATGGAAATTGAGGAAAGTAATTTACCACAGAAGAAGAGTAAAACACGAACAACTGAGAAAAGAGGAGCAAGATACCTAACATTCAAAGACAACCCAAAGTATTTACTGGACCGACAATTGCAAGAGATCTGGACCAGCACAAGGATTCTTTTTCTCAGGAACCCCTGAACTACCAGTGAAGTTACTTGAATTTATTGTCAAGGAAGGACTATCACATTGGGGAGAAAGGAGAAACAGCAAACGAGAACACCTAAGGAAATTTCAACCCTGCCATTTAGAATTAACATTTGATGTTGGAAAACCAAGCGATGAACAGATGGAGAAGGACTTCGACAATCAGAATTAGACCAAGATGAAAAGGGAGGCGGAAAAAGATAATTGATAATAAAGGGGTTTCGCGAAGACCCAGCAGAAACCTAATCTGGGAAAAAGAAACCTAAGAGAACATTCGAAGAGGAATTAAAACTTTCAAAGGAAATCCAAGAGCAGCAGAATTGCGAAGTCAAGGTATTTGCCAAACAGCCAGAGGAATAATTGTTGCGAAGGTGATGCAAAAATCAAACAGCCAATTACCAGATCAGGATGTTAAAAAACTAAGACATAAAGGAAAATGTATTGTATAAAACAAGAAAAGAGGCAAAGAATATCGAAATAATAATTACGAATCACAGGCAAATAGGAAATATCTTAGATCGACCAAAAAAACGAGAACCATTAATCTATTATCAGGAGTAGATACTAAAAAGAATGAGGGACAATAATCAAAGAAAGGTTAGCTAATAATTTAGATGGTTATGACTCGACACAAGCAATAATCGAGCAATCAAGCGTATCAAGGAGAAACCTTTAAAGTGAATTTCGAGACAAATCAATAATAAAAGAAGCTATTTTGGAGCAGTATGCAATGGTATTGTGACATGTTTGGCAGAGGACATGTTGAATAATTTATACTCCTTGTGGACATATGGTCACGTGCGTGAAGTATGTGGGTTAAATTGATGTTGCCCAGTATGTAGAAGGCCGATCAAACGGGCGGATCAAGGAATTCCGTTTCGCTGCATCAGTATTTAAAAATGAAAGCAACGTGTAAAAGGTGTAAATAAAGATGAAACGTAAAAACAAAAAAAAAATTATAAAACTTCAAAAATCACAAAAATACGAGACGATGTAAATATGATAAAATTTTTGCAGATGATCGAAAAGAGAAAATAAATCATTATTAATATTCAGAATTTACAATGAACCCAAAACGAGACGATAAACCAAAAGATAGAGGAAAACTGTAAAGAGGACAAAAGAGTCCAAAAACCGAAAAACCGATCGAAACAGCTAAAGAGATTAAAGAGGGATGGCAACAAAGGTCGATGAGATTAAAAGAAATATTAACGATCAGTGGAAGGAGAACTACTGAGAGGACACGTTAAAGGATAAAGATGATAAGAGAAGAAACTAGAAAACAGGCAAAGAATTCCGAAGGAAATAATGATAAACATATCAAAGACGAAGAAGATGGAAATGATGAAGGAATTTTATGCAGAACCAAACTAGAATCAAAAACAGAGGAAGAGATACAAACCCTGAGCAACGCGCAGAAGGCAGGATCAAACAAAGTGAAATCGAAAGGATTGTCGATAGTGATTAAAAGATAAAGAAGCAGAGATAAACGAGGAAGAATGGAGAGGAGACGATAAAGATTATTACACAAAATGCAGGAGGGAAATTGTGGCAAATTAGCACTCAATATCGAATAGAGGAAGACAAAGAGACCCATTTGGAAACAGCCAAAGAATGGTGCTAAAAAGACAAGCGCGATATTGGAAAATCAAATGGACAGAAGATAGAGAACAATCAAGAAGTATTGGGATCGCGGATCAGACATTATATTCAGGCAAATAGCCGAGAGGAGGAACGAACAAGAGCTTTTATAAAAGCTAAATGGGAAAATTGCAAAGATCGAGATCAATAAACTGCAGGAATCAAGGGCCAAAACCATTCAAAGAAAATTAGAAGAGCCCAGAGTACGATAACAAGAAAGAATGCTGACTCAGATAACTGATCAAGCAAGGAAAATGCGAAATAGAATTGCAAAAATTGTGGAGGGACGCCAACGCAAAAACCAATCTAACTATTATAGTGAAATTAGATCAGGAAGTTGATATCAAACAAACCAGAGTTAAAAGATATGCAAATCGAACAGGACGAAGCTCACGAAAGAACAAAAAACAACAATGGAAAACGGAGATCAAATGAAAAGCATAAAAAGAGAAAGCGAAAAAATGGAAAGAACACTTCCAAGAAGCCAAAAAAGAAGATAAGACTGGTGCCCAAAAAGGATATTAAATATGGAAGATTTGGGAGCTTTGGGAACAAGTCGAAGTACAAAAAAAACAATTCGAGGGAACTAAACGGCAGGTTCCAAAAACTTAGAATTTCTGGAAAAAATTCAGACAAGGCACAATAAGGAATGGCTCAGGAGACACGAAAAAAAGGAATTACGAACAACAATTCAACGAAATGTACAAAGATCAGCAGAAACGAGAAATCAACTTACAGACGAAAAACGACAAAATCAAACAATTAAACGAGAGGATAACAGAACTCCAGCAGGAGGTGAACGGCACCGAGGAGTTGCAGTGTTTAAAGAGTTCCAGCTTGAGACACCCAGCTCGAAGTCAACGACAGGTTGAAAGAACAAGTAGAAGGCGGAGATTAAAAACGATGAAGCAAGGATATTGGAAACGAGAGAATCTGAGAAAAGAGATGAAAGTTAAAAGCGTTTGGAAAATACCCCCCCATCATTAGAAAAGCAAATAAGAAGGAATTTAACCGAAAAATACCGAATACCTTGCCTATCTCTTAGACGAAGAGAGTACAAGGTATCAAATACCTTGAGAGAAGAGGTTAAATATGTTACCAAAAAACCGACCACCAATCCTGCTTATGCCGTTATACCCAACTGAAAATCCAACCCAGTACCCGCCGAACCCGTGAAGGGATTTCGGGGAAGCGACGAAGCGGCAATATAAAGCTAAATAGAAAAAATTTGTACAAAAGTTGTAAAAATAATAAAAATAAAAAGAAAAATAATAAAAAAAAAAATTGTAATCGATGTATATTTGAGCATGAATTTGAATGAAGTTAAAATCCAAATGGATCTAGAAGACGGAGAACACATACCAAACCCAATTCAATTAGTAGAACCAACCGAGCAAGGGACCCACTGAGATATTATTAGTAAAAGATTGGAGAGCCGAAAGGAAAGAATGGCAAAAGTTTAGTGGAGAGCAAGAGTCAGAAATCGCACGGATAAATCAACAGTTAATACAGTCAAAACAGCAGCCATATTGTAAAGAAAACTAACATCCAGCATGGAGAAAACAGAAATCAAAAGAGAGAAACTGAACGATTAAGACGAGAAAATTAGCTGAGATAAAACCCGTGTAATCTGGGGATTATTGAAAACCGAAGCAGAACGTCGAGATAGCAGAAAAATGCGAACAAAGATATGTTATACAACTAGAAGACAGTTTGTAAAGAAGAACCAGAGATTATAATAAAAAGAAAATCATCAACAACCCAGGATGAAATCAAAGCGCTAACCAGAAACAGCTTCAAGAAACAAAACGAAAGTTAGAAAAACAACAACCAAACCGAGTTTCAATTATAAGCGTCAGCTCAGAGAAAACAAACAAAAGAAAGAATCTTCAGATGAAAATTTATAATCACAAAGAATACTTAAAGAAAAAAAGAACGATAAAAGAACTCCCAAATTGACCGAGCGATTAATAAAGCCCCAAAGTCCTGATAATGAGATTTTCAGAAAACAAAACTAAAGAGGAGTGCGAGATACACGCAACACCAGAAAAAAGGAAAGAATAAAAAAGGCAAACCTCAACTGTAAATAAACGAAACAATCTTGTAATAAATAAAAATTGACGTATGTATAAAATAGAAAGTATGAATCCAAACCTTGTGGGGATAATAATGATGTAAAATGGGAGAGTGTGACACTGAAAACCCGTTGGAAAAATGCGAGGAAATCCTCAACCTTCAGAAGAAGAGGGACAGCACCGTATGTCCGACTTCAAAAGAAATTTTGCAGGAACCCCAATAATGAGGAATGTCAACAAAATAAACCTCCAATGTATGCAATGCCCACAAAGAAAACAAAGGACGAATTGAAACAGATTATCGAGAAAAACCCAAACAATGGTACAAACCCTACTGAAAATAATGAAGAAATAGCTAATATTAAAAAATGAGAATCGAGAGGACGAAGAAACCTAGAAACCCATCAAGACAGATTCAAAGAAAGACAAAGCAAATCCCAAAATAAAACCAATCCAAGAAATCGCCCTATCAAATCAAAAGGCAACAAGAAAACAATTAAAAATGAAACCAGTCCAACAAGTCTATCAATCGAACTATACTACAAATTAGTATAACCTCTTACATGATACTTCTAATATGCTGTCTCATCCTCGGCCTAACAAAAAACAAGCAAAGGCAAAATACCCAAATTCAAAAATTCAGAAAAATGTTCACCCAAATTCGAAAAATTAACAAAACTAACGAAACGACAAGACTTTCGCAGATTTCCATCAATCAACCTTCAAGATCAACCCAGCTCGAAAGCGAAACCCAAACCGTCAGCGATTCATCCGAAAACAAATATAACTGAGTTACAGTAACTGATATTGATTTGAACTGATATTATAAACCTTGCACTGATATTAAAACTGAACTATCTGATTTTATTTGATTACGTATCGTAGCAGGACCTTAAGTCCATCTTTATCTTGATGATTAACCTTACCGTAGATATTTTTATGAATGTGAATATGGAAAACGAAAATGTATGTATCATTATGAAATCAATCGAAATTGCGGGTCGCAATTTTACGGACCCCCGAGTGTTTTATGTTGGGCCAGAACGTAAACGGCCTTGAAAAATGTTTAAATGGATCAGAAACATACACGCAAATAAAACACGCAATTTAAATAAACCTGGAAACACCAATTTAACCATATAAAATCTGAGAAATAAAAGAATTAAATATAAATTAACAAACATAAAAATAAATTAAAATATTAACAAAATGCACCAAGATCCGCACGATACCTACACAAATACAACAAGAAAACACAACAAATTCGACGAAATTGAAAAAATCAATTAAAGTTCATTAAAGTGAAATTTAAATCGAAAAATTTGAATTAGCAATAATTCAATAAAAATTCTAAATGAAAAATTATAAAAATAAATCAAAAATAATGAAAATAACTAATAGAATTTGCTAGAAATAACAAGTCGAATTTTGTTTTACTACATCAAATTTCACACACCAGAAAATTAGGTATATATACTGATCCATTTTCACATTTAACTTAACCATTTTTGAAAATTGTGAACCATTTTCAAACCATTTTGAAATCGTTGTGAAGCTATTTTAAAACTGTTTTAGAACTTTAAATCTATTTGCAGATTATCTCGGAGAATCTTAATTTTTAGGTGAGAAATATTTTGGTTGGAACCCTCTTTCCACGTCACGTCCATAGCATCTCTGTAGAGCTCTGCTTGGCGGCGACGTGGGGAGAGAGGCATTTATGTTATGTTATGTTATTTTATGCTATGATGTTTTTCAAATTATGGAATGGTTCGAAATGGGTAATTATGTTGTTTTTATAACTAATAAATATTATTAATATACCTAAATTGTTTTACATATATATATTTGTTCTATAAATTAAAAATGTCGAAATTTTTCCGGCCCACAGCCAACACATAACGCAAGATAGTAAAATCAACATAGTACAGATGCATGTAAGTGCGTGGAAAATCGCCAATGATATGTACCGCGTGAAGACTCAGCGTGCGCAACGCAGCGGTCGTAACGTCAATATTTATCCCTATAGTTGAACCGAGGAATAAGGAAGAAGTCTCTGGCTGCTTCCTCGTTTCTCAGTTCTGTAAAATCGACCTAAAATCATATTACATACGGCTTAAAATCATCACACCGAGTAGTCCAGTGGGCACTCAATAAATATAATATGAACACAAAATGCGCCTAAGGCCTATTAAAGGGAAAGGGTACGGGGATAAAACAAATTAAATCGTTGATATAACTAACTAAAATCGATAATGTGTAATAAGAGAATCATTAATATTATACTTGTAAAAATTCGTAGATAAATAACTCATTTACTCAGCTAAATTAGATTTTTTAATTGTTGACTAAAGATACATAACTAGTTGATCAAACCGAATTTGTCTCATTTTCATTAAACTTAAGAAATTTTACATAAAAATACCTACTTTATTTGTTAAATTTACTCAATTCAGACGACTAAACCTAATTTATGGATTAAAAATAAAGTTTTATCGAAATAGTTTGTTGATTAGCCAATATAAAATTACTTGATTAATAATAGCTAAACTAAAGAACGATGTAGATTTAGTGATTATAACTAGAATAATTAGAACGAAGATAAAATAGTTTCATTAGTAGAGACTAAATAAATCGTGAATAAAAATAAAGTAGAATTAGATTCATAGATTTAATAACATGAAGTTAATATTACGGTAGTTTTATAGAGTCAAAATAAAAGGTCGATTAAAATCATTGAAGCGAATGTATGAGAAAACCGAGTAGTGTAAATAACAACCAAAAATGTTATTAAAACTATCCTTAATCTAAACTGGCATGAAGTATGGGTTGAAAATAAAGTCTTCTTAAAAAATGAAACAAATTCAGAGGCTAAATTAAAACGATCCTAGATGAAACAAATGAATGATAGTTTAAATCAAATTAAGAAAACGTTTAGAATGAGAAAAAAAGTTTTATTTTAATATTACAGAATAGTCAACTCACGAGAAAGTGTCGAATACATAAATTCCATAAATAAAAACATTGTAACGGCGTAAAAATTCCATCCACTTGAAGGCTTCAATCGAGATACCTAGTTTCCCTAAAGAATAGTGATAAAATATGTCCATATCGATTTACATAATAGCTTACCCAAATAAGTTCAGATTAATCCGTCAATCAATAATCCTGAAAATGAAATGTTATAAATCAGCGGATGTCACTAAATAGTCTCACTTCCTGTCAACCGTTTAAGCCACCAGATCCGCCGGAAGTTACGTGAAAACGCCAAACATACGTCGACGCTTCAGTGAATCGACATCCGCTCTCGCCTTCCAACGATCATAGCATTTGCTAAATGAAATTAACGTCAATATTAAATTTAGAAAATCCGTAAACTTGTATTATGAGATATGATGATAAGAGTTGTTCGGTTTAACGACAAATTTTATATTGGAAAGCCTAAAAATGAAAAATTAAGTAAACGAACAAAATAAGATATAATACCGGTACAAAATCCTTAAAATCCCCACTTGCATTCGACGCTACCTCCATCAATATAGCCGCTACCCTTAAAATCAACTCGGCAATTTCTTAACATCATCCTGCCTAACTAAATAAAATGAGTTGATCAATAGGCTTACCACCTGTGTAAATGTAATTTCACCAACATAGTTCGCCCGTTTCGAAAGCAGTCCAACCCGCTAGAAAGCCACTAGAACTCAATAAGATTAAATCAGATGACACACTCAACAGTGACATAGGCCCATTTACTTAACAATTTAACATGGTGAAGTTAACGGAGCTAATAATAAAAATGTTTTAGACATGTCACCCGAACGAAGCATCAGATGCAGCACAGGCAAACAAGGACAGTCAATAGTTCAATCGACCACGAGAACATCTGACCCGATACATCAACAATGGCCGGATCCGACTGCCTGGAAGATATTAGGCTTAGAGAAGGAGCCCTGCGGTCTCTCAGAACAGCAATACCCAGCGGCAGAGACCTATACAAACGCGCAGAACCTCCTCACCCAATGGGAAAGGGTGCAGGAGCAAGTAGATTTGCAGGTGGTTAAGGCGAGGATGTACCTTGCAAACGTGGTGGAAGACATCCTCGCCGGGCGGATTGCCGTCGCCTATCCGCCTCGCCCAGTCCGAGATACCCGAAGACCCTACACAGTGGAGGCTCTCAAACGAAGCCTGAAGCGATATTGTCCCGAAGAATGACTTAATAATGATAGTTTTATGTAGTGGTTGATTCAAAATATTAGCAATTTGTGTGTTATTTTCTTCTTATAATTAGAGATAAGCATGATTTTGGTTTAATGGGATGAGTGACTATTTAACTTAATCAAGGATAAAATAAAATAATCTGTTTAATTACAGCGATGTCGTCCTTACGAATCTTGCAAACGGAATTGGACCACGCGAGACAAGCAAACACGGAATTACTCGCCCAGATTATCCAATTAACGCGAGAAATGCAACATATGAAAGCGACATGGACGGATCCCGCAAAGACGAAAACGATCTACCACCGACTCACAGCGGCCCAGAAAGGTAACTTACCCGCTCATCTTCGCCCCAACCCAAATGCCGCAGACAACCACCAAGCCAGCAGAACAACCCATCACTCCAACCAACAATCGTCGACCGGGACGCAAGGAACGTGCCCGACGTCGCGCAACACAACTCCAAAACGTCAAGTAGTAACTGTTATACATGTGTTTGAATCGAATAGAATAGTTTTAGCCTTAGTTGAATTGTTACTTTAACATAATCGTATGCTAACATTGTCATAAACATTTTTATTACACCGCCAAGTCGTTCCACAGTCTAATAAGAACCTAATCCTGAATAGTTATGAGGGACAGAACAAAGCGAGCATAGGTCTTCTATCGACAGCTCGTGAACCCGAGGGTTGTCCGAGCAACTATAGTACTAGCCAATGGTACTCAATTTTGCGGGCAATCCACCACTTGAACACATTACCAACGTTGCTTAGCAACGGGTGCCAAGTGGCGATCAGCATCATTTTGTATGGCGTTACCAGGGTCACCAGGAGGATAAGCAAGATTTGAAACCCTGTAACCCACCATTTCATTTATTATTTATTTATTTTCAATAGGTAGGCAACAGCCCAAGTCAATTGTCATCGATTTTGAATTGTGATTCTATTCAAATCCCACGCAACTTTTTTATTAGATTCTCACAATTTACATACTAACACTACTTTAACCTATTTAAACTATATGTAAATTTCTCAGCAAAATATATTAAACTAAGACTGCTGAGAGCAAAATTAGTTAATATTTGCTAAGAAATATACATGAAATTTAAATAGGATAAAATAGTAGTTTTGTAAATTTTAAACAGTGTGGGTACGTAGTAGTTTATTTT
The DNA here is from genome assembly GCA_022537955.1 of Schmidtea mediterranea. Classification (NCBI taxonomy): domain Eukaryota; kingdom Metazoa; phylum Platyhelminthes; order Tricladida; family Dugesiidae; genus Schmidtea; species Schmidtea mediterranea. The sequence continues at coordinate 138,646,166 of CM039680.1, forward strand.
ATATATAAATTCTATTTGGCTCTTAGTTCTTTTCTTATAATACTTACTTAAGTACGTACTTATTATGATTTATAATTATGGTCTATGGATAATAAATTTCAATAAATTTAACAGTTAGTAAAGAGTAGGTAATAAAAAATATATTAGTTCGAAAAATCACCATTCATTACAATCCTTGGCGATTGGTGACAATGATAGTATACATTGATTGCCACTTATAAATCACTATGACAGAATCACTATTGTTAAAATATCAATAATTCGAAAAAATTTTCATACCGGCCGCGCTTCTCGTACCACCGAGAAATGCTCCACGTACCCCTACGGGGTCCATGGACCCCCGGTCGGGAACCCTTGGTGTAGGGTTTATTTCAGTGACTTTTATAAACAACCTCAAGGTGAGTTAGTGTGTTTATATGTCATAAATTTATTAATTTCCTTTTAATATTATAGGTGATTTGTCTCATCGTGACTTGGTGTATAGTTACTGTGTTACGATGCAAGTCGGGCATAGTCTTGGATAAATCAACGATAGCATTTTGTTAATCCGAGAAACAACCTTAACTGTTTAAAATATTTTGGTACTTCAGCTTTCTCAATTTCTTAAATTTTCTTTCTGTTTGCTTGAATACTCTTTGCGTCAGTTGAATCCCCCATGAAACACAATTCTGTTTTATTAAATTCGCATTTTCTGGATTTTTCTTCAACTTTACCATTTAAATTCTTTAAAATATTTCCTCTTGTATCTCATCTTGATCCCTTTTAGGTTTTTATATATATTCTACTACTATTTTGAATAGCATTCATTCAATACTATGTGCATTAATAGCTGAAATGTCACAGGAGCTGTTGTTAGTCAAAACGGTTACCTATAAAAGCATCATTGCACTTCTTTTGTACTAAATGCAGTGATTTCTTGAAACTCTGGAGTCAGTTCTACTTAATAGTATGCTTGACCTAAATCAATTGACGAAAATACCATTGCATCCGCGAGATAGTTCAGTAAACATTTGGTATTATGCTTAGGAAAAGATTGCTTTTCATTTAATGCATTCAATCCATAATAGTCTACATCAGGGTTTACCAAAACGTTTTCAGCAATGGAAAAGTTTTCAAATTCGAAAATTTTGGCGAAACACTTAGCTTATTTTTTAGGTTGGGTAATTTATAATATTATAAATAATATTATAAATATCATTTATTTAATAAACATAAAAATACAAATAAATAAAACTCCTAATGACTCTGATGATTTTGGAATTCTTAAATTACAAATTTTTTTTTATTGATTACCTACTTCTCGGTACTTAAAATCTTTGCCTGCTCTTGATGTCATAAAACTAAATGAAGTTTAACAGTCACTCGTCTTTCATTATGAAGTAGAATATGTTCAATTTGCTAAATTTACTCCAAATCTTTGGGAAATATCTATTTAGGCTCCACGGAACACCATAGTTTAGTAAAACCTGGTTTACAAACGTTCTTATGGATCCATTTTTCTTTCCCACTATCACTAAGGGAAAATTCCAAGAGCTCTTACAACGATGGATCTCATTTGCTTTTATTAATTTTTTTATCAGATCTTCAATTCTTTTTCCGTATGCATTGGTTGATGTGATTGATGTTGATTTATTACACCTCCTGCTGTCCGCATCTCGTGTCATACTAAATTAGTAAACCCTAAATCAGATGTTGATGTCATGCAAATTTCATCTTATTTCCTGATCATTCCTTCATAGTCTTTGTTCTTCTTACCTGTCAACGCCATCAGAGCTTTGTTTATTATAGCTTCATCAATGTGAATTTTATTTATAAATGAAGTTTCTATATAATTAATCTTCATCAACCTTACTTCAGTCTCTTTCATTGCATCAATACCACTTATGAATTTGGATTTAATCTCTTTAAGAACAACCGTTGTAATAATTTTGGTCACATGATTTTAATGGCTGGTATAGTCATACGTGTCAATGAATCTTCACCTCCATTTAAAAATACTCCACATAATAGTAAAGCACTACGTTGAAGGTTAATTTTCTCCAACAAAATTTGTTCATGACTGTTATCGGAGCTCCAGGATCCCATAACATATCTACTTCTGTATTATTTAAAGTTATTTTACTCTAACTTCTTCCATTTTTTATCTGAAATATCTCTGCTATTGTCTTTTCTCCTCGTCGCTCATTAATTGGAATCAAACTTTTAATATGTAACTTCAGTATTGATTTTCTTCTAGACACTGGGTTAAAAGATAATGTAGTGCAGTGCTTCTCATCTGAGCCCCCAGTTGGGGCAATTTCAAAAATAATGGATTTTTAAAATTTGATAAATCATAATTTTTCTCAAGTATATGACATCTTATTTTAGGTATATTATTGTTGGGCCAAAACACAGTTTGTTTAAATGAATCGGTTATAGCACGCAAACACAGCAAGCAGATTTAAAATCAGACCCTAAAACATCAATTAACCATGCAAAATATGAGAAAGAAATAATTAAAATATAAAATTAAAAACATCAAAATAAATAAAACTATTAACAGAATGCAACAAGATCCGCACGAAACAAACATAGAAATAACATGAAAACACGGAAAATTTGACCGAAATATGACAATTTAATTAAAGAAACAAGAGTTCATGAAAATTAGAACTAAAATAAAATAATTTGAATTAGAAATAATTCAATTATTTGTTAAAAGAATAAACTGTCAAAATAAATCAAAAATTAAGAAAATAAAGTTAGAAAATAGAAGAAATTCTCGAGGTCAAATTTTGTTTTAATACATCAAAATTAACACGCAAGTTTAAGGTCACAGAATAGGTACATATACCGATTCATTTTCACATAATTTTAACAAAAACAAAACAAATAAACACTCGTTTTTAACCAGTTTTTTGAAACTTAAAATCAGATTTACTCTGAACACTCAGTTTTTTGGAAACTTATAACCGTTTAAAGAACTTGAATCACTTGTCGTTATTAACGTTATTCAAAGCCGCGAATTTATCAAAAGTAAGCAAGAATGACTTGCTGTTATTGTAATTGTGTATGACATGAGCATCAATGAAATGGAACTGAAATTGGTATTGAAAATATATATATATATATATATATATATATATATTACTGATATTATAAACTTCATTATGTCGAAATCTTTCCGGCCCACAGCAACACACCGACAAGTTATTAAAATACGTCATAAACAGTCGAGCAGTGTAAGTGCGGTGTAAGTCCGCCAACAGCTCGTGCCCGTAGGAGATCTCGCAGTGGGTAACGACGGACTCGAACGTAAATTCACTCGTTTCCATAGGGGCAGCAGGGAGATTGGGGGTACAATCTTTTGGTAGCCTACCTTTCCACCTACTCCAGAAAAATCGACCTAAAATCTTATTACTCAACTGCTAAAATATTAACACAGAGTAGTCCAGTGGGCACTCTTAAAATCTAATATCAACATAAAATTCTTCCTAAGATCAACTTGAGGTTAAAGGGAACGGGCTAGCGGAAATCGATGCATCAAGCTCTTATTAATCATAAAAAAATCAGGGTTGATAATAAAAAATGAAAGAAATGGATCGCTAAATAAATAGTTGGTTAAATAATGATAAGACTCAAAAATAGTTTAATAACCATGATGGACGATGCAAACTAGAGTCCTAGCTAAATAAAAATCGCACAATCCAATAATAAGTTTAATAAATCGGATAAATATGACAAGAAAAGTCCCCAAGCCACTGTTCCCCAAAAATCAACCCGTTAATAAATTTTAATCACGCAATGGCTCGTCCACATCACCAGTAAGCCGTAAATAAATGCCCGAATTATTTATTATCTAATAGTAAATTCAATTCATAAAAATATCAGGAGACCTCAGTCAATAAGTAACCACTTTATTTAAATTACACCCGCAGTATAAATTGTCATAATATAAAACTTAGTTGGCGTTATAGAATCAAAATTGATTTTTGTCTTGATGAATCTTATCAATCTACACGCACTTCGTAGTCCAAACATAGGCTTAAAAAATTAACAACATTTTCAACAACAATCCCGAACATTTATTCATTTAGAACAAAAAATATCGAAAAAGGTTTGCATGAATCCACAAATATATATAGTTGGGAGACAAAGAATCCTTTCGTCGAATCCGACGATTTACAGTGAGTAGTAGGATGTGAGCCCGTCAGATACAATCCCCCCACTAGCTCACGTAATTATTACGTAACATTTGACCTCTGCACGCGCTGTTGCTACCTGGAGATTGACCTTTGTCCACTAGTTGCTACCTAGTAATTGACCTTTGGTCAGTGACCTCATGATTACATCACTTGACCACTGGTCAGTGCACACTTATTATGTCACTGGTCACACTTATTATGTCACTGGTCACACTTATTAAGTCACTACTCGGAGACTAGTTACCTAACTGTTATTATGTCACGTAGTTGTGGACCAACACACCTACCTTCTAGAACCTTCCACACACCTACCAACTTCCACACACCTACCTTCTACACACCTACCAACTTCCACACACCTACCTTCTAGAACCTTCCACACACCTACCTTCTAGAACCTTCCACACACCTACCAACCTTCCACACACCTACATTCTAGAACCTTCCACACACCTACAATCTTAAACATTACACACACACACATACCAACCAACGATCCACACACACCGATCCGTACCCATCAGTACCCATCAGTACCCATCAGTACCCATCAGTACCCATCAGTACCCATCAGTACCCATCAGTACCCATCCGCACCGATCCACACCGATCCACACACACACACACACCCATCAGTACCCATCAGTACCCATCCGCACCGATCCGCGCCCAACACGCCTACAACTACGTCTACGACTAAGTCTACGACTAAGTCGTAGACTTAACAAAATCACTCACTAGTACTATTGGTATTATTATTATACTTTTTACTTCATATAAACGTATGAGTTTCGTTTACCTCATTGATTCATGTTACTTACATGTGATATATTAAAAAATTATATTTACATGAAATTTTCAATTGTTAATTATATTATTACATAAAAAATTATAAAAAATTCATTAAACATAATAAATTAAGATCAAACTCGTCTTAAAAATAAATGTTCAATTCTAAATTATTTAGCTTACTGACTATTTTGTTAGTAGTATATTACATAACAATTTTATCAAAATAATCATAAAACTTTAATAATTAATAAAAAATTATATTTACATGAAATTTTCAATTGTTAATTATATTATTACATAAAAAATTATAAAATAATCATTAAACATAATAAATTAAGATCAAACTCGTCTTAAAATAAATGTTCAATTCTAAATTATTTAGCTTACTGACTATTTTGTTAGTAGTATATTACATAACAATTTTATCAAATAATCATAAAACTTTAATAATTTTCATGAAAATTTAAGTTTAAAAGCACTATAGTATATTCATAGTTTATTTAATTAAAAGTCACTCAAAACTTAAATTTTATCACTGGATTTACAAAATTTTAAGAAAATAATTCAACAAGTTTAAAATTTCAACTTAACTAAATGTAAAAAATTAAATTATACAAGATTTACTTTACCAATTTCTATAAAATTTTAAATTTACACCAAATAAAATATACAGATTTATATTCTATTAAAAAATTTAATTTTTAAAATAAAAAATAATTCGCCCACTATAGGAGTTGAACCCACGACTCAACGAATTATTACCGACATCAGACTGTTACAAGTCTCATTTAATAATAATTACAAAACAATAGAATAAAAGACAAACACATTACAAGACAACATTTATTTAAGTAAAAGCTTCAATATCTTCAGTGGCATTGATACCTAAATAATGTCCGAATGCAAAACTTTTGTTTTTACCTACCCATTGACGTTTATCATCGTTGTTACTTAAAGCAATTTTACTATTTTTAAAAGTAAACAACTGATGATTTCTCGTCCCTATTCTCGTTTGAGGAACAGAAAAAATTGTATCGTTTCTATAACAATCAAGATAAGAAGGATGCTTTATTTCAGTTCCTTCCAAAGTAATTCCCTTTGCTTTATTACTTTCAGTTTCACCTAAAAGACTATAGCATTTCGGTCGTAAGAAAACCCATTCCTTATATCCAAGTCCCTTACTCTCATCTTTGAATTTACCTATTACTGAGTCAAGTTTTCTTGAATACAAAGGATGACCAATATCATAATTCGAAGTGTCCAAAAGATTATCCGAAACCATTGCAGGTAAAAGAGTACTTAATTTACAGTTTTTAATTTCAAGGAAGAAAGAGTCAGTGTCGCCAGCAACAATGTCAATCCTACAATTGAAAAGATTCCTATATTTCTCTAATTCAACATACTGGAGCTGATACATCCGTAATTTCGATAAATCAAGAACTGTTTGACCGATATAACTAGGTCGGTCTAAACAAATTAATTCTTTATTTAGATGAGCTGCTATTAGATCATCGTCAATCTTTATACACTTTCTGAAAGACGGCTTTGATGAATAAGTAACCATCTTTTCAAATGAATTACATAATCTTAAATTCATTCGTTTTTTAAGATTTTCCACAGATTTTCCATAAAGACTATTATTTAAAAGTTTGAAATAGTTCTTATCAAGATTATTTGTAGCATCTGCTCTCAAACATGTGTTTGTATCAATATACTCTTTAAAAATCTTTGCCTGTTTAAACCTTATAGCTCTATGAATCTTAACAACCTTAACACCAAGAGAAACAAACATCTTTAGAAGTCTCCAATGAATAACATAGTTTTTCTTGGGATAATGAGTGAGCATTAATTTTTCAACTTTAGAATGATGTGGACACATCTTTTCAGGCGCCACAGGGAATTTATCCAAAAACTCATGTACACTTTCAGGAATTTCGAGATCAACTTCCATCGTGTAACCATATGAAAGCGTTTCAATATCTGTACTCATACACTCATCCAAAATAGAATCAAGATTATTAATTACCCAACTAAAATCACCGAAAGGAAGACTTTGGCTAAGAGCCCAACCATACAGATTGTTGATATCAATATATAACAATTCTGTATCATCAGAAGTTTTAACATAATGTTTATTCACAAATGTTATTCCACCCCTGATCCCACCTTCATAGAAATTATACATTTCCATATCGGTAAGGAGTTCAATGGGTACTTTCAATGTCATCAAAGCAGAAGCCCAACTCATTCCAGGTATACCGTAAAAATTTAAGGGATCTAAACCGTTATGTGCAATACTCTTTGAACGAAATTGTTGAAAAAAGTCAGCAAGAAGAAATACATCTAATTTCAAGTATACCATCATATAATCTAACAAGGTATTGCAATTATTCTCATTCCAAATCTTTTGAGCTCTCAAATATTGTGATTCTGTCACTTCAGGCCAAATTGGTGGTAATTCAAAAGTTGTTTCCAAGATTTCCAAACTCTTTGCAAAATTATAAGGAAAAATACCTTTACAACCCATTATTGAACCAGTAAATACAGAATCTGTCAAAGGAAAGTTAGAAAGAGTTTTAACTGCATTGTCTAATGATGCGCTATCAAACTGATAACTATCAATGAACCTAACTGATACTTTATCGATATGTGCTATCAAAGATATAAACTTTTCTGTTGTAGTTGGAATGATATTCAAATCCCAAGAAGGAAAACTTCTAAGACCATACTTCAAAATGTGATGAAGGTCATAACCCTAAGATTATGAAAATAACAGGTAAATGCTGACGATTTCTTCTAACATTACGACAAAGACTACAAGCAGCCCCAAGATAACGACCTGAAAAGTGTTCGTAAACTTTAACACGATTTCTAATGGTTTCTTACAAAGATAACAATTCAAGCAAAATTTAAAAGCATTTTCCTGATTAAATGATAGCGGAATAATGTTTGAATCACTAAAAAGATCAAAATAAGGTTGTACAATTGTCGCCGCAATTTCCTCTATCTTTTTCAAAAATTCCAAGACACAGTCTAAACCAATGAAACTAAAATACGATTTAGTATTATTAAAGTTATTAATTAATAATAGTCCTGCAGATATTGGTAGATGTTTCTGATGAAATCTTATGTCAATCGGTAAAATTGACTCAAAGTCTGCATAAATTACAAATGGTGGGGTTACTGTTTTTGAGTAATCACCAAACTCTAAATATTTATTTTGAGGAAGAGTGTATAAAGTTGTTCCTACCTGATTTTTGATACACAATGCATAATGACTGTTAAAAGCATCCTGCAAACGAAAACCATTAAGACATCTAGGACACCATTGACATTGTATCCGTACACTAACTATATCATTAATATGTGAATTCATTAGGCGTTGCAAGTCAATAACAGCAGTATAATGATATTGTTCATCATTTTCGAGAAGTAAAAGATACAAAGGATCAACGTCAGTCACTTTAGTGCGATGAATAATATCCAAATGAGGATGATGAGGAACAAAATCGTCATTTTCATTTTCATCACTATTAATAACAGTTGGGTTATAAGACAAGATATTAATTGCAAGACCTGGATTCTTTTCCTCAAACTACTTATATTGCACAATCTCATAGGACAGTCATCTATCTCATCATAATTTAATTCATTCAGGAAGTTAGTATAGCTATACATATTACTACGATTATTTACAAGAACGTCATGCTTCAACAAAGCCAAGATACTAGTAGTGGGATGTGTCACATCCAGCACATGTCACATCCAGCACAGTACCCCCTCCCCCTCCCCCCCCCCGGCTGAGAGAAAATTTTTCTAAGTCCAAAAGACAAAGACCATGACTCATTCAAGGTCATTTAAACAAAGACCATGACTCATTCAAGGTAATTGAAACAAAGACCATGACTCATTCAAGGTCATTGGATGACTCATCATATTTTTTCAAGGTCATTTAAACAAAGACCATGACTCATTCAAGGTCATTTAAACAAAGACCATGACTCATTCAAGGTCATTGGATGACTCATCATATTTTATAATATTTTTAATTTTAAACAAAGACCATGACTCATTCAAGGTCATTGGATGACTCATCATATTTTATAATATTTTTAATTTTAAACAAAGACCATGACTTATTCAAGGTCATTGGATGACTCATCAAATTTTATAATATATATTTTTAATTTAATTTATATTTATTTAATATACTTTTATTGTTTGTTTTAATCAAGTCAATTATTTTATTTTAATTATATTATTATTAAATTTAATTGTTTGTTTTAATCAAGTCAATTATTTTATTTTAAATTATTTATTATTATTAAATTGTTTGTTAATGAAGTGAATATTGTTTAATCAAGTCAATAATATTATTTATTATAAATTATATTATTATTAAATTGTTTGTTTTAATGAGTAATATGTTTTAATCAAGTCAATATATTATTTATTTTTTTATTTTATTTATGTAATACACTTTAATTTTTTTGATTAATAAGTCAATATTTTATATTATTTACTATTTTAAATTATATTAATATTATTATTGTTATTGTTATTGTTATAATTATTATTATTATTGTTATTATTATTATTATATTATTATTATTATTATAATTTTATTTTTATTATATTATTTTATTACTTTTGTTATTATTGTTCTTATTATTATTATTATTATTATTATTATTATGATTATTATTATTTATTATTATAATTTTTATTTATTATTATATTATTATTATTATTACTGTTGTTATTATAATTATTATGATTATTATTATTAGATTTTTATTATTATTAATATTATTATTATTATTATTATTATTATTATTATTACTTTTTTTTTTATTAATGTTTTTTATAATTATTTTATTATTTTTATTATTATTATTTTTATTATTATTGTTATTATTATTATTATTATTATTATTGTTATTATTATTTTAATTATCATTATTTTATTTATTATTATTATTATTATTTTTATTATTATTATTAATATTATAATTATATATATTTTTATTATTATTATTATTATTATTATTAATATTATTATTATTATTATTAATATTATTATTATTATTATTATTATTTTTATTATTATACTTATAAATTTGTAAATTTTATTCTATTTTATTATTATTATATTATTATTATTATTATTATTATTATTATTTATTATTATTATTATTATTACTATAATTAATATTTTTATTATTATTATTAATATTATTATTAATATTTTATTATTATTATTAATATTGTTATTATTATTATTATTATTATTATTATTATTATTATTATTATTATTATTATTATTGTCAAGGTTATTGGATGACTCATCATATTTTTTCAAGGTCATTCAAAAGTAGGTCAAGGTCATTCAAAATTTCTCGAGGTCATATTATTTTTAAACATTTTTAAATTTTAATTTACTACTTATTTTTATAAGTAGTATATTTTGTAAATTTATTTTATTATTATTATTATTTTTATTATTATTATTAATATTATTATTAATATTATTATTAATATTATTATTAATATTATTATTAATATTATTATTACTTTTTATTATTCTATTATTACTTATAAAAAAAAAATTTTTAATACTTATAAAAACTTTAATTATTATTAATATTAATATTTTTATTAATTTTATTATTATTATTATTTTTAATAATATTATTATTATTATTAATGTATAAAACTTCTATTATAAGGAAATAATTTTTTTATTATTAATATTATTATTAATATTTTTATTATTAATATTATTATTACTTTTTATTATTCTATTATTACTTATAAAAAAAAAATTTTTTAATACTTATAAAAACTTTAATTATTATTAATATTAATATTTTTATTAATTTTATTATTATTATTATTTTTAATATACTTATTACTTATAAAATTTATTAAAATTTTTATTATTATTAATACTTTGAAAACTTTTTATAATATTATTATTATTATTATTTTTAAATTATATTATTATTATTATTTTTAATAATATTATTATTATTATTAATGTATAAAACTTCTATTATAAGGAAATAATTTTTTTATTATTAATATTATTATTAATATTTTTATTATTAATATTATTATTAATATTGTTGTTATTATTAATATTATTATTATTATAAATATTATTATTGTTTTTATTATTATTATTGTCAAGGTCATTGGATGAGTCTTATTTTTTTTTTCAAGGTCATTTTAAAGTATGTCAAGGTCATTTAAAATTTCACAAGGTCTTAGTATTTTTAAACATTTTTATATAAATTTACTACTTATTTTTATAAGTAATGTTTTAATGTTTTTTAATTTTAATTTTATTATTATTATAATTTTCTCAAAGTCATAATATTTTAGTCATTTTTAAATATAAATTTACTACTTATTTTTATAAGTAATGTTTTAATATTTATTATTATTATTATTTTCAAGGTTATTGGATGAGTCATAATATTATTTCAAGGTCATTTAAAAGTAGGTCAATGTCATAGTATTTTTAAACATTTATAATTTTAATATACTACTTATTTTTTATAAGTAGTGTTTTAATGTTCTTTAATTTTTATTCTTTTAGTATTATTATTATTATTATTATTATTATTATTATTATTATTATTATTATTATTATTATTATTATCTTATAAGTAGTGTTTTAATGTTTTTTAATTTTAATTTTATTATTATTATTATTATTATTATTATTTTTATTATTATTATTATTTTATTATTATTATTGTTATTTTTATTATTATTAATAATATTACAAGTTTTTATTATTATTATTTTCATTATTATTTTATATAAATTTTCAACAAAGTATATAAAATTAATATTGAATAGAAAAAGTTTGTTCAATTGTGGTTCATAGTATAGAGGGATAGAACAATTATAAATGTTTGTAAAAAGTTAAAGAAAAATTCTATATTTTTAAGAAAATATGTGCAAATAAATATCAAAACTAATTATGGCTCAAATGTGTGTGTTAAACCATCGATATGTTACAGTGTTTATGGAAAAACTTTAATGAAAATATGTGTTATTTTTCAACAATTTATGAAATATTTATTTTATGGCTAATAATGTGTATGTGTTAAATCATAAAAATAGTTCAATATTTATGTAAAGTTTGAGATTGTTAAGAAAATGTATATAATTTATGATACACACGTGTTTTTTGATTGAAATATGTGTGTTTGTTTTACGATATAAGAAAAACTATGGACAATTTTTAAGAAAATACACGTAATTTATGATTATCATGGGATTAGAATTTGATTAAAGTTGTGAGAAAGTTGTTAAATTTGAGATAAAACTGATTAATTTGTAAATAATGTTATTACTTTGAAGAAATTTTAAAATAAGACCTTCAGCAAATTGGTAAGAAAATAGTAGTTATTGAGTAATACTTATTAAAATTACCAAAGTTTTTGACAAGTCTTGATAGATCTTTAATAAAATTTGTTAGTACTTTGAATAAGAATTTAAAAAAAAAAAAGTTTCAACACAGTAGCAAATCGTAAAGAAACAAGTACTTATCAGTTAATTAAATTAACTAAGTTGTAAAATAATTGAAAAAATTGTTAGATTTTTTAAAATTTTAAGATTGTTAGGTAATTGTTCTAGGTACTTGTTGAATAAAAATTAATGTATTTTATCAACAGCTCATAGTTTTTAATCGTACAATTTCTCTTCATTCCTGGAAATAATCGTAAATATTTAAATTATTCAGAAAATTGTCAATAAAAAAAAACATAAATAATAGGTAACCAAATATTTTTAAATACTAGTCAATTTTAATTTTTAATTTAATTACAAATATAATAATAATAAAATAGTTACATGAATCAATCAATTTCTTAGAACTGAAATCTTATCGATATATTCTGATTAACCTTAAATCAATGAAAAAAGTAACAAGTATTTTATAAATTCAACCAACTCAATCCCCTTTTAAAAAAAAATACTATAAATTCTACTCTCAACCAATCATTCCTCTTCAAATGTCATTTTTCACTCCATTATACCAACTATATTCATAATTTTTATAAAAGCCTATCAAGTAGATAATATTTACCTTTTGAATACCAATATTCATTCCAGTAAATTTCTTTAGAAATATTATAAATTACTTTCTTGACCAATCATTTTCCATCAAATAACAATATTTCCAGCCATATTCAATGTTTTTCATAAAAAAAATCATAAAAATACCAATTTAGATAATATTTACCCTTTAAATAACAATATTTAACCAACCCAACCCCTTAAAAATGACAACAAACTTGTTAATTGACTATTTCTCACTAAAGTAAATTCCACTCTAGACCAATCATTTCCCATCAAATAACACTTACTCTTACCCTACCAACTATATTCATTATTTTTTATAGAAATCACCCTTTAAATAACGATATTTAACCGACTCAGTACCTTAAAAATATCAACAAATCTGTTCTTAATCGATTATTTCCCCTTAAAATATTATAAATTTTGTTCTTAGCCAATTGTTTCTCACTAAAATAAAATAAAATTCTCTTTAAATGACATTAATCTAAGCTATATTCATTATTTTCATAAAAAATCACCGACTTATATCGATATTCAACCGAATAAATTTCTTGAAATCCCCTTAAAATAGAATTCATCTCGTGACCAATCCTTTCCCCTTAAAAGATCATAAATTCTCTTCTTAACAAATCATTTCTCTTTAAATGACAATATTTCCACTCTCTCAAAAGATTTACACACATATTGATATCTATCTGAACAAATCCCCTAAAAATATTATAAATTCCTCCTCTATATTCTCCATTTAGAAAATATTTACCTTTGAACACAGATATTCAACCAACTTAACCCTTAAAAATATCAACAAACTTGTTCTTAATCGATTATTTCCTTAAAATATCATAAAATTTACTCTTAACCAATCATTTCCATTGAAATAACATTTCCCCCAACTGCACCAATAATATACATATTTTTTAAAAACCTACAAGGTAAAATTTCTTTAGAAATCTATGTTTAACCGACTCTACTCCTTAAAAATTCATCATTCGAATCATATTTACTATATGTATTCAACCAATCAAATTCCCTTAAAATTATCATAAAAATTTGAATTTTACCAATAAAAATAAATTTTCTTTAAAATATTACAAAATTGTTATCATCATTTTCCATCGAAAATCACCACAATTTTGTTCTGGCAACAATTTCAAGCAATTAAAAAATTCATCAAAAATGACTAAAATCGAATAAAGTCTATGTTTCCCACATAAATTAAATTATTGTAAAATATATATCATATTGCTCATTAAAATTAATCAGTAAATCAAGTATAATTCAATAAAAATTACCAGTCAACCATTAGAGATATATCAATGATTTTCATAACTATACTGATAACCACACTGAGCATCCCCTTAAAATTCTCTAAATTATACTACTTTTGTGATTGATATCCATGAAATCAATATTAGATTTGAAAATGAAAGTAATTATTGACCCCTTTATTTACACTGTAAAATCAATTAAAATTTTAGGTTTCACTAAAATATTTTTAAAAATTAACTGATTTAATCAACTATTTAAATAGAACATAAAATTATAATTAAAATATCATTTACTATTCAAAATCTATCAGTCAAATTGGATTCTAATTGGTAAATAATTATCTTAAATAGATGTTTCATAAACATTTTGATCCTAAATTTATTTATTTATTTATTTATTTTTATTTAAAATAATCCTAAAATCAAGTCTAATCTAATAAATTAGGAAGAAATTAATTGTTTCTAAAATTATAGATTTACCCTAATTTCTTCAATAATTTCATTAAAAACATAATCAAACCTTAAATCCATTAAAATTCAAAAGAAAACCATAAAATTCACAAAGATGATTAAAATTTACTAAAATAAATACCTCGTAAAACTAGATATTACTTAAATTATAATAAAATTTCCCTAAAAGCTCTAATTGATTTACATAGCCTAAAATTATTTTATTTTGTCGAGTACAACCTAATCTATTGAAAGATGTAATTTATTTAGTTAAATTTTCATTGAAAATAACAAGTCAACAAATGGAATTTTAATTAGTAAAGATTATATTCTATAAAGAAAATTTTCAGTGAAGAAGTAATATTGGTGAGATAGTACATTAAGTGACTAAAATCGTTGAAATTACTGAAAACAGTGGGATAGCTAAAGATATCTACTAAACAGATGAAATATCAATTGATATCTTAATAACTTACAAGGGTAATATACTTTGAATGGAGAAAATATACATCGAAGAGAAAAATATTCGTTGAAGAGGAAAAAACATTCATTGAATAAGGAAAACATTAATTGAAGAGAGAAAATATTCATTAAAGAGGAAAGCAATCATTAAAGTGAGAAAATATGAATTGAAGCTAACAAATATTCAGTGAATCGAGAATTGCTTATAATAAATTAGTCGGTAAAATTTCTCAATGATGAGATGAAATATCAATTAAATATTGTGAAATACTTGAAATAAATGGTCTGAATTATTCAATGATCAACAAATATACATAAAAGATGAAAATATTTACTGAAAATCAATTGTACTTTAAGAGTGTATTAATTACTATTATATTAAATTAAAACTTTTTAACAATTGAGTAGATTTCATCGGTTAATTATATTTAAATAGGATATATATTTTGATGGATACTTACGCGCGGAAGAATAGTTATTAAAAACAATAACCGTGCGCGTATACTAATTCGGCGAATATACATCAAATACTGAGATATTAGAAATCAAATCTAAGTCTCTTACAATAGTAAATTCAAAACACATTGAATAATATATTTTGAATGAACATTATGGATATCTATTGCTATTAAGAATTATTATCTAAATGTTATTAATGTCGATAAAACTTATATTTAAATACTTTTTAGGTGTAACTATTGACAATATATTATTTTCAATTCTAAATTTATTCTATTATTTGAAATTATATTCGAAATTTAGTTAAAATAATTTTTTTTTGATTAGTAAATAGAATATTTGATTTAGTTTTATACTCAAATAAAACTTTTTGATAAATTAAAAATATTTTGAATAATCTCTTTATAAATTGATGGTTATAAATAAATATCCAAATGTAAAATTAATTTAAAAATTTTATTCAATTGTAACTATTGACAAAATAATAATTTAAATTCAAAAATAATAAGAACATCAAAAATGATTGTTATTTCTAAAAGTAAATTTATAACATTTTATAAAAAGCAATAATTAATATAAAACATACATCAATTTTCTGAATTTATTTAATATTACAAAATACTAAATGTTTCTTATAATCATAATACCAAATTATTCATCTATTCATTGTATTGTTTACTATATTCCATTATTTGTTGGACTTTCTACTACATTCTTCCTACTTGTTATATTGTATCAGATCCACCCATATTTATAGTATTAAATTTGCCGCATTTGTTGAATATTCGTAGGATTTGTATATATTCACCGGATTTGTATATATATTCTATATACATAAGATATATATATATATATGAATATTAAATTTGTCAGATTTATTGAATATTCGCCGAATTAGTATACGCGCACGGTTATTGTTTTTAATAACTATTCTTCCGCGCGTAAGTATCCATCAAAAATATATATCCCTATTTAAATATAATTAACCGATGAAATCTACTCAATTGTTAAAAAGTTTTAATTTAATATAATAGTAATTAATACACTCTTAAAGTACAATTGATTTTCAGTAAATATTTTCATCTTTTATGTATATTTGTTGATCATTGAATAATTCAGACCATTTATTTCAAGTATTTCACAATATTTAATTGATATTTCATCTCATCATTGAGAAATTTTACCGACTAATTTATTATAAGCAATTCTCGATTCACTGAATATTTGTTAGCTTCAATTCATATTTTCTCACTTTAATGATTGCTTTCCTCTTTAATGAATATTTTCTCTCTTCAATTAATGTTTTCCTTATTCAATGAATGTTTTTTCCTCTTCAACGAATATTTTTCTCTTCGATGTATATTTTCTCATTCAAAGTATATTACCCTTGTAAGTTATTAAGATATCAATTGATATTTCATCTGTTTAGTAGATATCTTTAGCTATCCCACTGTTTTCAGTAATTTCAACGATTTTAGTCACTTAATGTACTATCTCACCAATATTACTTCTTCACTGAAAATTTTCTTTATAGAATATAATCTTTACTAATTAAAATTCCATTTGTTGACTTGTTATTTTCAATGAAAATTTAACTAAATAAATTACATCTTTCAATAGATTAGGTTGTACTCGACAAAAATAAAATAATTTTAGGCTATGTAAATCAATTAGAGCTTTTAGGGAAATTTTATTATAATTTAAGTAATATCTAGTTTTACGAGGTATTTATTTTAGTAAATTTTAATCATCTTTGTGAATTTTATGGTTTTCTTTTGAATTTTAATGGATTTAAGGTTTGATTATGTTTTTAATGAAATTATTGAAGAAATTAGGGTAAATCTATAATTTTAGAAACAATTAATTTCTTCCTAATTTATTAGATTAGACTTGATTTTAGGATTATTTTAAATAAAAATAAATAAATAAATAAATAAATTTAGGATCAAAATGTTTATGAAACATCTATTTAAGATAATTATTTACCAATTAGAATCCAATTTGACTGATAGATTTTGAATAGTAAATGATATTTTAATTATAATTTTATGTTCTATTTAAATAGTTGATTAAATCAGTTAATTTTTAAAATATTTTAGTGAAACCTAAAATTTTAATTGATTTTACAGTGTAAATAAAGGGGTCAATAATTACTTTCATTTTCAAATCTAATATTGATTTCATGGATATCAATCACAAAAGTAGTATAATTTAGAGAATTTTAAGGGGATGCTCAGTGTGGTTATCAGTATAGTTATGAAAATCATTGATATATCTCTAATGGTTGACTGGTAATTTTTATTGAATTTATACTTGATTTACTGATTAATTTTAATGAGCAATATGATATATATTTTACAATAATTTAATTTATGTGGGAAACATAGACTTTATTCGATTTTAGTCATTTTTGATGAATTTTTTAATTGCTTGAAATTGTTGCCAGAACAAAATTGTGGTGATTTTCGATGGAAAATGATGATAACAATTTTGTAATATTTTAAAGAAAATTTATTTTTATTGGTAAAATTCAAATTTTTATGATAATTTTAAGGGAATTTGATTGGTTGAATACATATAGTAAATATGATTCGAATGATGAATTTTTAAGGAGTAGAGTCGGTTAAACATAGATTTCTAAAGAAATTTTACCTTGTAGGTTTTAAAAAATATGTATATTATTGGTGCAGTTGGGGGAAATGTTATTTCAATGGAAATGATTGGTTAAGAGTAAATTTTATGATATTTTAAGGAAATAATCGATTAAGAACAAGTTTGTTGATATTTTTAAGGGGTTAAGTTGGTTGAATATCTGTGTTCAAAGGTAAATATTTTCTAAATGGAGAATATAGAGGAGGAATTTATAATATTTTTAGGGGATTTGTTCAGATAGATATCAATATGTGTGTAAATCTTTTGAGAGAGTGGAAATATTGTCATTTAAAGAGAAATGATTTGTTAAGAAGAGAATTTATGATCTTTTAAGGGGAAAGGATTGGTCACGAGATGAATTCTATTTTAAGGGGATTTCAAGAAATTTATTCGGTTGAATATCGATATAAGTCGGTGATTTTTTATGAAAATAATGAATATAGCTTAGATTAATGTCATTTAAAGAGAATTTTATTTTATTTTAGTGAGAAACAATTGGCTAAGAACAAAATTTATAATATTTTAAGGGGAAATAATCGATTAAGAACAGATTTGTTGATATTTTTAAGGTACTGAGTCGGTTAAATATCGTTATTTAAAGGGTGATTTCTATAAAAAATAATGAATATAGTTGGTAGGGTAAGAGTAAGTGTTATTTGATGGGAAATGATTGGTCTAGAGTGGAATTTAGTTTAGTGAGAAATAGTCAATTAACAAGTTTGTTGTCATTTTTAAGGGGGTTGGGTTGGTTAAATATTGTTATTTAAAGGGTAAATATTATCTAAATTGGTATTTTTATGATTTTTTTTTATGAAAAACATTGAATATGGCTGGAAATATTGTTATTTGATGGAAAATGATTGGTCAAGAAAGTAATTTATAATATTTCTAAAGAAATTTACTGGAATGAATATTGGTATTCAAAAGGTAAATATTATCTACTTGATAGGCTTTTATAAAAATTATGAATATAGTTGGTATAATGGAGTGAAAAATGACATTTGAAGAGGAATGATTGGTTGAGAGTCGAATTTATAGTATTTTTTTTTTAAAAGGGGATTGAGTTGGTTGAATTTATAAAATACTTGTTACTTTTTTCATTGATTTAAGGTTAATCAGAATATATCGATAAGATTTCAGTTCTAAGAAATTGATTGATTCATGTAACTATTTATTATTATTATATTTGTAATTAAATTAAAAATTAAAATTGACTAGTATTTAAAAATATTTGGTTACCTATTATTTATGTTTTTTTTTTATTGACAATTTTCTGAATAATTTAAATATTTACGATTATTTCCAGGAATGAAGAGAAATTGTACGATTAAAAACTATGAGCTGTTGATAAAATACATTAATTTTTATTCAACAAGTACCTAGAACAATTACCTAACAATCTTAAAATTTTAAAAAATCTAACAAATTTTTTCAATTATTTTACAACTTAGTTAATTTAATTAACTGATAAGTACTTGTTTCTTTACGATTTGCTACTGTGTTGAAACTTTTTTTTTTTTAAATTCTTATTCAAAGTACTAACAAATTTTATTAAAGATCTATCAAGACTTGTCAAAAACTTTGGTAATTTTAATAAGTATTACTCAATAACTACTATTTTCTTACCAATTTGCTGAAGGTCTTATTTTAAAATTTCTTCAAAGTAATAACATTATTTACAAATTAATCAGTTTTATCTCAAATTTAACAACTTTCTCACAACTTTAATCAAATTCTAATCCATGATAATCATAAATTACGTGTATTTTCTTAAAAATTGTCCATAGTTTTTCTTATATCGGTAAAACAAACACACATATTTCAATCAAAAAACACGTGTGTATCATAAATTATATACATTTTCTTAACAATCTCAAACTTTACATAAATATTGAACTATTTTTATGATTTAACACATACACATTATTAGCCATAAAATAAATATTTCATAAATTGTTGAAAAATAACACATATTTTCATTAAAGTTTTTCCATAAACACTGTAACATATCGATGGTTTAACACACACATTTGAGCCATAATTAGTTTTGATATTTATTTGCACATATTTTCTTAAAAATATAGAATTTTTCTTTAACTTTTTACAAACATTTATAATTGTTCTATCCCTCTATACTATGAACCACAATTGAACAAACTTTTTCTATTCAATATTAATTTTATATACTTTGTTGAAAATTTATATAAAATAATAATGAAAATAATAATAATAAAAACTTGTAATATTATTAATAATAATAAAAATAACAATAATAATAATAAAAATAATAATAATAATAAAAATAATAATAATAATAATAATAATAATAATAAAATTAAAATTAAAAACATTAAAACACTACTTATAAGATAATAATAATAATAATAATAATAATAATAATAATAATAATAATAATAATAATAATAATACTAAAAGAATAAAAATTAAAGAACATTAAAACACTACTTATAAAAAATAAGTAGTATATTAAAATTATAAATGTTTAAAAATACTATGACATTGACCTACTTTTAAATGACCTTGAAATAATATTATGACTCATCCAATAACCTTGAAAATAATAATAATAATAAATATTAAAACATTACTTATAAAAATAAGTAGTAAATTTATATTTAAAAATGACTAAAAATATTATGACTTTGAGAAAATTATAATAATAATAAAATTAAATTAAAAAACATTAAAACATTACTTATAAAAATAAGTAGTAAATTTATATAAAAATGTTTAAAAATACTAAGACCTTGTGAAATTTTAAATGACCTTGACATACTTTAAAATGACCTTGAAAAAAAAATAAGACTCATCCAATGACCTTGACAATAATAATAATAAAAACAATAATAATATTTATAATAATAATAATATTAATAATAACAACAATATTAATAATAATATTAATAATAAAAATATTAATAATAATATTAATAATAAAAAAATTATTTCCTTATAATAGAAGTTTTATACATTAATAATAATAATAATATTATTAAAAATAATAATAATAATATAATTTAAAAATAATAATAATAATAATATTATAAAAAGTTTTGAAAGTATTAATAATAATAAAAATTTTAATAAATTTTATAAGTAATAAGTATATTAAAAATAATAATAATAATAAAATTAATAAAAATATTAATATTAATAATAATTAAAGTTTTATAAGTATTAAAAAATTTTTTTTTATAAGTAATAATAGAATAATAAAAAGTAATAATAATATTAATAATAAAAATATTAATAATAATATTAATAATAAAAAATTATTTCCTTATAATAGAAGTTTTATACATTAATAATAATAATAATATTATTAAAAATAATAATAATAATATAATTTAAAAATAATAATAATAATAATATTATAAAAAGTTTTCAAAGTATTAATAATAATAAAAATTTTAATAAATTTTATAAGTAATAAGTATATTAAAAATAATAATAATAATAAAATTAATAAAAATATTAATATTAATAATAATTAAAGTTTTTATAAGTATTAAAAAATTTTTTTTTTATAAGTAATAATAGAATAATAAAAAGTAATAATAATATTAATAATAATATTAATAATAATATTAATAATAATATTAATAATAATAATAAAAATAATAATAATAATAAAATAAATTTACAAAATATATACTACTTATAAAAATAAGTAGTAAATTAAAATTATAAATTGTTGAAAAATAATATGACCTCGAGAAATTTTGAATGACCTTGACCTACTTTTCAATGACCTTGAAAAAATATGATGAGTCATCCAATGACCTTGAATGAGTCATGGTCTTTGTTTCAATGACCTTGAAAATTTTTGATGAGTCATCCAATGACCTTGAATGAGTCATGGTCTTTGTTTCAATGACCTTGAATGAGTCATGGTCTTTGTCTTTTGGACTTAGAAAAATTTTCTCTCATCCGGGGGAGGGGAGGGGGTACTGTGCTGGATGTGACATGTGCTGGATGTGACACATCCCACTACTGATACTATATATAAAACAAAGATTGTCACTATTCTTAATATTAATAATAGCTCTTTTCCCTTTAAGTGCAAGAGGAGTCTCAATAAAACCGTGACCAGTTAATCTATTTATTTGGGAATATTTAGTCAAGATAAAATGAATTTCTCGAATTCTAGAAATAGTCCATCCACTACCTAATTGAGTAAATCTTTCTATTTTTTCATTTAATTTTCTAACTCCTTCAACAAGAAAATTATCTGAGAAGACCTCGGCGTTATTAGATATAAATTCATCTTTAGTTATATCATCTTTCTCAAATTGAATATTTACAGCAAATTGAATTTTAACGTTCCCCATTTTATTAATTTCAATTTTTAGACGGGTTATAATTCTATCTGTTAATGTTATTTGATTAACATTAAATTCGTCAATATTAAATTTTAGTAATTTACGAGATCCTCTTAAATCTAATTCTACAATTGGGTCATTACTAATGTCGACAGAACCACCTATTTGGATGTTATCTTTATCATCACTAATTATTTCATTTTTAGATATTTTAGGTGTCCCTAAATTCAAACCAATATCAGATTTTCTTTTCTTAATTTTAAAATCGTCAGCCTTAAAAATCAAACGAAAGAAATCGAGTTTATTCTGTTTAAACTGCGTTAAATGAACCTTATGATCAGAAAAGAAATCAAGATAGGGTTGGGCATGGTAAGTTTTGCACGCGGGACATATAAAGATTTCAATGCCATTGAACTGATGGCGATAATATTTCTTCATTAGGTCATGGCATTCGTCACTATGATTCATGGATGAATTACAGTACTGAGGGTATAAATTACCTATTTGTATAAAAATAATTATAAGTGAAAATTATTTTTGAAAATTATGGCGTAATTATTAAAAGTTATTTAAAAGGTTAATAAATTACCAAATTCAAACCCTTTAACATGAAAAGGTTAAACTATTTTCAACCTTATGTAAAAGGTTATATAAATTATGTAATTAAATATTTTTTAAAATATAAAAAAATTTAATTCTTTATTTAAAATATTACTTAAAAACAATTTAAAAAATTCAAAGAATACTTACATTTAATTTTCTTCCCATTTAATTTTGCATTAATATGGGGCATATTTGATGAAGAATTTTGAAGATTGTTGTTAAAATTTTGCATGTTTTGAAGATTGTTGTTAAAATTTTGCATGTTTTGAAATTGTGGAACGTTTTGCATGTTTTGAAAGTTTGGATTGGCAAATTGGAAATTTGGATAATACCAAGGCATGTTAGTATATGGCATATTCTAAATAAATAATTAATAAACATTTAATTTAAATTTAAATCTTACAAAGTTAGCATTCATATTCTGCCAATACATTTGACCAGGAAAGTTATTAGAATTCTAAATAAATTTAATAATTTTCAAATAAAATTTAAAATTTACCATATGATTTGTATTTGGTATTTGTTTTGAATTATTGATATTGGATGAATTATTATTCTAAATAAAATAATAATAAAATTAAAATTAAAAGTTTTACCATATTGATTATTACTCGAAATTGGGTATATATAAAAAAGTGACCATAAAATGAAAAATATATCCTTATATATGAATAATTACGTTATCACCACTACAACAGATTAACCAATCAAAACACGGTAAATTGCATACATATATTTTTAATATTTCAGATAATCTAAAGCACCAAGTAAACAGTTTTTATAAGCACAATCATCATCATGCTCATAAAATGGACAAGATATGTTTCTTGGAAAACTCTGATATTCTTTTAATGAATACTTTACAATTCTCAAAGATGGGAAATATATTTTTAAAATCTTTTCTTTTGTTTCATCTGTCACATAGAAAATAGCTGTTTTTCGATCAGAACCGATAGTATTTAATATACACGTTGGACAGAAAAAATTTTGTCCGTTAAGTATTTGATCTTCATGAAATTCGTTTGCCGAAAACACCCAATGTAATGGTCTTAAAATATTATTAGTATTGATCATACATAATTCTTTTATAACTAATCCACCAAATTCATTTTCAAAAACACTAATATCAATAAAATAACTAGACATTTTAAAAAACATTTATTTAAAATCAATACGTTTATACATTGAGTTTAGCCAAACAAGACAATGTTGACCACAAGTTGTTGTTAAAGGATTTTGATATCGATGTTTATTGTATACAATTGACTTTCCTATTGTTTGTAATTTACTAACTAATAAAGCTGGATAATAGAATCCCATTGGATCGAAAACATGGATTTTATTTGGTTTCACATATACAGCAATCCAGTGTTCACCGCCAAGATTAGATGATTGAGTATTAACCACTATTGCATTGTTATCATCAAGATATGGAATTTTATCTAAAGGATATACACCAACAAACTCATTCCCCAACAACTGTTTTCCAATTTTATCAACCTGAATAGAGCTAATTAAATAAAATTAATTATACATTAAAATCTTACTTCATGATAATCTGATTACATAGAGTTACTATATTTATACTAGTACAGTTCGATTTGCAGTAATTTGAATTTCGTTTTCAAATATTCCATATATTATTACATGTACTGGTTCTTCAACAGCTTTTGAAAACTTTATATCCAATCGTAAATTTCCATTTTGAGGTAATTGACTTTGATTTAAATCAAAATCAGGTGCCAAAACAAATGTGAAAAATGGATATTTTGATTTAAAATCATCAAGAGATATTCCACAATTTAGGTTTTTATCTAAATAACCCATATTTCTCACAATACTTTGCATATATGTGGTACAGAAATTGTTATTTTCGAAATCTTGAGTATATGTTTCGCGATAATCTGTGTTTTTTGATAAAGATAATGAAGTGACATTATAATGTCTGAATTTTGAGCTTGAATCAGTATATGAACCGTTATATTGAGATTCACTTTGAAAAGTTACAAGAATAAAATTAGGCATTCTTCTATCTCCAAATATCTGTTCCTTATAGAATGATGATGCACCTTTACCAATAGCAAACTGAACAATTTCTTTTGTTTTAATTGGATAAATCGCATGTTTTGAATTAAGACCAAGTTGATGACCTGCTAATACTGACGATTCAACACGAACTCTTCGAATCATTAATTTAGCATCTAGTAATTGACATGTTGGTTCCCCAGTTTTTGAAAATAATGATAATGCAGAATCAGATCGTTTTAATCTAATGTGAACATTGACACCAGGAAGTAAATATTTTGGTTGATCCATAAAATCAAACTGTAGTGAGGAACACATTGTAAAAACCTTTGAGTCTTTTATCCAACTTTTTCTTTCTTCAGAATTTCCATATCCCATAGGTGTAAGACAAGTATTTTTAGTATCACCGTTATAATTTAATATAGTTTCAATCAATGCTTTGTGTGCATAAGTATTGTTACCTCCCTCAATTTTAATATGATTAAACCCAAGAATTGCGTCTTTAAAAAGTGTATGAAACATGTAATTGTTTGGCTTAACATCTAAAGTATCCACCATATTTTTTCTGTCGACATTTACAACTTTAATTTGAACAGTTAATAAAGTATCATTCAAATCCAAATATTCAGTTTGGGAGCCATTAATGTAAAATTCAACATCATTTCTACTATCAGTAATTGAATTCATCGGAAATACTTCTTCAAATGCACCATATTCAATTACTGCTTGAGGTGATGGACGATCGAAAATGCATAATTCAGATTTTCCACAAATCATTTTTGAAATATAGTTCCATGTCCTTTCATTCGTTTGTTTATATGCCTACCATGTTTTCTACGTTTTGGCATGGATCCACCTGATGCAGTATATTCAGGCTGAGGTTCCTCACTCTTAAACATGTTTGCAACACCAGGTAACATTGTTGATACTGCAGGTAAAGCTTTACTAATTTCAGACAGAGCATTTGATTTTAATGATGGTAATATTTTCTTATCATTCATTATCACATCCTTTGCTGTTTTCATTCCAAAACTGCCTATACGCTTAAGAATTGGTAATGCAAATCTTCCAATTGTTCGTAACCAACCAGACCCATACTGCTTACCAATAAAATATGGTATTTCGCCACCAGTTTGGCTATTACTATACAATGAAATTATATCTGGATTAATCATTTAATTTACGGAAATGTAATGTCAAATGTGTTTTTGAATTTTTTGGAAAGTTGATAAGTTTCCCACCATCATCACGAATATTAATTTCTATATTGTTTATACATGACGTGGAAAGCGATAAATACATTGGATTATCCAATACAATTTGTACAACTTCATCTTGTTCATATTTTTTAATCCAGACTGCTTTCAATAAGGGAACTAAAGAATCGCCAACAATTACTGGTTCAATAATGTTACTATAGATGAACATTTGTTGATGATGATCATATAACTTTGCTTTATAAATACTCTCAAATTGTTTCACATTATATGTTTGCTTCTCTAATCCAAGTGAACTAACCAAGTTTTTATCGAATACAACCTCTGTAATATTATCTTGAATACTGAATGTGAATATTTTATCTTTTATTTGAAGAGATGTAAAAATATGAGGACAGTTGTACACTATATAATCATACAAGTCCATAAGATTTGTCAAGTACAAATTATCACGAAATGAGAAAACTGATTGAATTACAGTGTTATATGTTAACTTTATTTTTACTACATTATTCATATCTGTATTTGGTGGAACTACTATTTGAAATGACTCACTGGGACTTGTAATTATTGGTTCAGATACACCCATTCGTTTTGCACTTTGCATATCTTCAAATGATATTTGGAATGGGTAGAAATTACAATAAATATGTAAAACTCCTTTAGTTATGTACATGTAACTATGCTCGTTGAATTCTTTTATTGGCATTTCTTCTTTTTCCGGTTCAATAAAGTAAAGACTGTTAACTGATTTCGATACAATTTCTTTGTATTCAATCTTTGCTTTACTATAAAATGGAAACGTACTATATACAAATGTAAAATCTTGCAAAGCTACTTCCCAATTACCCTGTAAATAAATCGGGTTTTGTAGATTGACCATAAATTTACTGGCTTGATTGTCTGGATGAATTGTTGGACAACTATTGCTCGGTAAAATCATGTAGAAATTCATTTTACTAGATCTTTTGAGGATATCCATGATGGGTTTTGATATCCATGCCACTTGATATAATATTGTTTATCTTTATTCACCATTTTAGTTTTCAAAATCTTTTCAATTCTAAATACTGTTGGTGGAGGAATAACTTGTAGCTCTTGTTCGTAGAATTTACCAGATACCTCATTATTTTCTCCATCTTTTATAACATACATGATTGGATTTTGAGCTGAATTAATCTTTGAGATTTGAAAAACTTCATCACTCCAATTGTTATCAAAATTCTTAATGAATGGTGATGCTGATATTTTAGATATTCTTACATAATCATCGACATTATATTTTGGCTTTTTAATTTGTTCTTCCTGAATAAAACTATCTTTTGAAGTTACATCTATCGGTTTCAATCCCTTTAAACCTCTATGAGATGAATGATTGTAACTGAAAATCATTTTTGGTAAAACATTTATCCATGTTTTATTACCCTGATGCACGAAATACCTTTTAAGTTTATCCCTTAATGTTCGATTAAATCGTTCAACATGTGCTGCTTTGAATTGTGAAAATACGGAGTAATGATTTATTCCTTTTATTATTTCTTTAACTTTACTGTTGTAAAATTCTTTACCCAAATCAGTTTGTAAATTAATCGGTTTTCCATTTTTAAACATTGATTTTATTGCTAAAGCCATTTCATTTGCAGATTTTGTTTTGACTGGTATAGCGCGAACAAATCTACTAAAAACATCAATACATGTCAAAATATACTTGTAGCCCTTGTTAATTTTAGAAAATGGTATCATTTCCATCAAATCCATTTGCCATAAATCATTAATTCCATATGTTTTATATGCTCTCGTTGGAAACCTTTTCAACATCGGTTTGTTCAAACTGTAAGCCAGTTGACCTGATAACCATTTTTGCGTCTCTTTTTTCGAGTTTGTAACTTTTTTCTTTAGCTTTTCTACCCCACTGAAACCTGCTTCGTTTTTTGGATTTGTCCAAATTTTCTCCATTACAACATGTAGACTTAAAATTAAGTATAAGATTAGGTAATGAAGTAGTTGTACCCATTGTTTATGATAATGAATTTCCTATTACTCCACCTAATAATGATAATGCTAGTGGTAGCAACGCCGCAATAAAACCACCTTGTTGTTTATATACTATTTTACGCATCTGCATTCGATTTTTTGAATTTACAAGTGATAACAGTGGTTTTTTGTGTCTGTCTAATACCTTTTTACTTGATTTACTGATTTCAATTTTACCTTTGACAACTTTAACTATAATATCAAGTAAATCGTCAATAACGTAATTTGGAAAAGATTGTAAGATATTAATTCTTTTCACACTTGGAGCCTTTAGTAAAGCATTAAAAAATGGAAAACTACGATGACTTGATTTTATAGACTTTTCATTTTTATTCGGAATTGATTTTAAATTGTGTGAAATAAGATTTTGTGCAGGAATATTTTCAGTTATAAGTTTTTGAGATGGAGTGAAACTAGTCGTTGGCGGAATCAGTGGTTCACGAGTCTTTTTAAATACTTTTCGAAGTTTTGATAATTTTGGATGTTTAACACGAGTTTTAAGTAGCATGATTAGATGTATATAGCATCATTTTCAACTTTGTTTATAAAACATTGCACCTTCTTTATTGAAAATATCAGTTCTAACTCGTAAATCATCATTGCACTGCTGTGTAAAATCAAGAAAAATATATCCATGTGGAATTTTGGTTGCATCTTGAAAGGCGTTTATCAAGAAATTACGATTATTAGGGTAAGCCTGTCTTGCAATGAAATCAATAACAGTTGCATCTCTAGGATTTTTGAAAACAATCAAATATTGGACATTCAAATTGCGAGTTCTGTGAGATCCTCCTTGGTGAAAAAGATTTTGTGTTATAAAAATAACTGTAACACCTTTATGTCTAGCTATCTTTGTAAATAAATTATTAAAATCCTTTTCTTTATTCGCTTCTTGATATAAATCATCGATAATTATCACATCCCCTTGCCGTAATCTAGATACCCAATTTTTATCAAACCCTTTTATAATTATCATTTTTATTTTACAAAATTGGTCCTGTGTCATTCCATGTTCATCATCGGCTCCCCTATGCCAATATATTTTATTAAACTTTGATTTAAACATGTTTGATTGTAATAATTTACAAACAAATAATGTTTTCCCACTTCCGCTTGGACCAACAATTTGATATACTGCATCATTTCTTAATTCCATTTTAAATATTAACTTTAATTATATTGTTTATATTTGTTTAAATTAATAGTTATACACGAATAAAAAATATTCAAAAATAATTACGTCATAGATGCTTAGCAACATAAATTATAAAGGAAGATGTTCAGTTGCTCACATGAATTTTCCATTTGGGAAACCACAACAAATTGTAGATCGAAGTGGTAAGTATCCAATTATATTTTTCAAGTCAGGTAAGTGTCGAATTATGGGATGTAAGCAGCCTCTAAAAGTTGAAGATTTACCATTTACAATTGAAAATGTTCAAATTCAATCAATTACAGTAACTACCGATATTGGAGTAGATATTAATTTATATGATTTATTGAACAAAATTAATTGTATATATGAACCTGAAATATTCCCAGCTTTACGATATGTTAAATATAATCCTTTATGTGTTAACGTGTTTGCTAGTGGTAAAATAGTAATTTTAGGTCTTAAAGCATTGGATTATCATGAAATTGTTGGAAATATTATTGCTGATATTAAGTCAGTCATTGAAAACGATGAAATCTTAAAGTTTTTACTTAGCATTACCTAACGTAGATGTAATAGTTGTGTATAGTTTTAATTGGCTGTGATGTGTTTGTAATTTGTGTGAATGATTCTGATTCGACGAAATGAGTCTGATGTGTGTTTAAAAATTAGTATAAATACAAGTGAGTTATTCATTCAAATAACAAAATGAGAAACAATACAACTGATGGTAAGTTTCTTTAATTATAAATTGATATCTTTTAATTTATGGTTTTAGAAATGGCTATTCAATTCCTTATTGAAAGGATAGTCTTCTCATATCCCGAGCTAAAGAAAAACATGGCATTCTGGGCTCCGGAAGTTATACCATATAGAATCTTTGAGGCGACTGGTATCAGCGTCGAAAAGATTCTGATGGAGTATAAAGACAGAAAACAAAACCCGATAAAAACCGAAGCCATTTGCGGATCACCCTGCAATTGTTGTAACAATTTGAGGGCGGAAAAGGCAAAAGCCGATCTGCTGTATATGCTGGCAAGATGGATCGAAGACTTGAATTAAAAATAAATTATTTGTATTTAAATTTTGTTGTCTTTTTTAGTTATGTTTTAATTGGTTTTCATAATTTTGTTTATATAGTAAACCTTTTTATTAAAATGATTATGATTGGACGCACACGTGTTACTTTTAAGTATAAATATTGAAATTTGTAAATTAATTTTCATTTTTCAGATGCATGGACTTTTTAGCGATAAATCCGTGATGGTAATAAATCAGAACGAAACAGCCAAAAATACTCGAACAAGAAAAGATGTAAATTTGAAGCCGGTTCAGATATATCACGGTCATAGAATGTACTTCTTAGTGAATGAAATAGAGTATAAATTTTCCAAAGCTGCTAAATTAAGTCAAACTCAATTTTCAAAACTTCAGGTGAATATTATGAAGGAAGATGCAGATTCAATCAATAAAATTTTACATCAAATCAATAAGAAATTATGTTGCAGTGAAAACAATTATATTATTTCTAGAAACACTCGATATTATGATGCTTTTGAAGAAATCCAATTCAAAGAAATGGAAAGTTGGTACATTAATATTACTATTCAAGGTTATAAAGTTGATCAAAATGAAGTTATGTCACCAATATGGAGAATTGATAATGCTAGAATTGCTATTGTTAACTAAATATATTTAAAAATTGTTTATATTTTTACTTTGTGTTATAAATTGTTTTTGTGATTATTCTACTTTGTTGCTCTTATTAAAAACTGTAATGTACCAAAAATCTGTATGGTTGGGCTCTTAGCCAAAGTCTTCCTTTCGGTGATTTTAGTTGGGTAATTAATAATCTTGATTCTATTTTGGATGAGTGTATGAGTACAGATATTGAAACGCTTTCATATGGTTACACGATGGAAGTTGATCTCGAAATTCCTGAAAGTGTACATGAGTTTTTGGATAAATTCCCTGTGGCGCCTGAAAAGATGTGTCCACATCATTCTAAAGTTGAAAAATTAATGCTCACTCATTATCCCAAGAAAAACTATGTTATTCATTGGAGACTTCTAAAGATGTTTGTTTCTCTTGGTGTTAAGGTTGTTAAGATTCATAGAGCTATAAGGTTTAAACAGGCAAAGATTTTTAAAGAGTATATTGATACAAACACATGTTTGAGAGCAGATGCTACAAATAATCTTGATAAGAACTATTTCAAAACTTTTAAATAATAGTCTTTATGGAAAATCTGTGGAAAATCTTAAAAAACGAATGAATTTAAGATTATGTAATTCATTTGAAAAGATGGTTACTTATTCATCAAAGCCGTCTTTCAGAAAGTGTATAAAGATTGACGATGATCTAATAGCAGCTCATCTAAATAAAGAATTAATTTGTTTAGACCGACCTAGTTATATCGGTCAAACAGTTCTTGATTTATCGAAATTACGGATGTATCAGCTCCAGTATGTTGAATTAGAGAAATATAGGAATCTTTTCAATTGTAGGATTGACATTGTTGCTGGCGACACTGACTCTTTCTTCCTTGAAATTAAAAACTGTAAATTAAGTACTCTTTTACCTGCAATGGTTTCGGATAATCTTTTGGACACTTCGAATTATGATATTGGTCATCCTTTGTATTCAAGAAAACTTGACTCAGTAATAGGTAAATTCAAAGATGAGAGTAAGGGACTTGGATATAAGGAATGGGTTTTCTTACGACCGAAATGCTATAGTCTTTTAGGTGAAACTGAAAGTAATAAAGCAAAGGGAATTACTTTGGAAGGAACTGAAATAAAGCATCTTTCTTATCTTGATTGTTATAGAAACGATACAATTTTTTCTGTTCCTCAAACGAGAATAGGGACGAGAAATCATCAGTTGTTTACTTTTAAAAATAGTAAAATTGCTTTAAGTAACAACGATGATAAACGTCAATGGGTAGGTAAAAACAAAAGTTTTGCATTCGGACATTATTTAGGTATCAATGCCACTGAAGATATTGAAGCTTTTACTTAAATAAATGTTGTCTTGTAATGTGTTTGTCTTTTTATTCTATTGTTTTGTAATTATTATTAAATGAGACTTGTAACAGTCTGATGTCGGTAATAATTCGTTGAGTCGTGGGTTCAACTCCTATAGTGGGCGAATTATTTTTTATTTTAAAAATTAAATTTTTTAATAGAATATAAATCTGTATATTTTATTTGGTGTAAATTTAAAATTTTATAGAAATTGGTAAAGTAAATCTTGTATAATTTAATTTTTTACATTTAGTTAAGTTGAAATTTTAAACTTGTTGAATTATTTTCTTAAAATTTTGTAAATCCAGTGATAAAATTTAAGTTTTGAGTGACTTTTAATTAAATAAACTATGAATATACTATAGTGCTTTTAAACTTAAATTTTCATGAAAATTATTAAAGTTTTATGATTATTTTGATAAAATTGTTATGTAATATACTACTAACAAAATAGTCAGTAAGCTAAATAATTTAGAATTGAACATTTATTTTTAAGACGAGTTTGATCTTAATTTATTATGTTTAATGATTATTTTATAATTTTTTATGTAATAATATAATTAACAATTGAAAATTTCATGTAAATATAATTTTTTATTAATTATTAAAGTTTTATGATTATTTTGATAAAATTGTTATGTAATATACTACTAACAAAATAGTCAGTAAGCTAAATAATTTAGAATTGAACATTTATTTTTAAGACGAGTTTGATCTTAATTTATTATGTTTAATGAATTTTTTATAATTTTTTATGTAATAATATAATTAACAATTGAAAATTTCATGTAAATATAATTTTTTAATATATCACATGTAAGTAACATGAATCAATGAGGTAAACGAAACTCATACGTTTATATGAAGTAAAAAGTATAATAATAATACCAATAGTACTAGTGAGTGATTTTTAGTGAGTGAAAAAAAAATTGCAGATTCCGGTTTATTTGGTTGGCAAAAACTCAAGGCCTACAAAATTTTTATTCATTCTCGACTAACATTTGCATTCCGAACACGTGAAATTAAAACTATGGCTTTATCAGCTTCTCAAGGAAATACTAATCCCTGTGGCAATAACTCAAGTAAATTGCGTGGCCATCTGAGAAGAATTTTGAACTTGCCGCACAATTCTGAGACAGTTTATTTATACAACTCAACTGAAAATGGTAGAGCTTCGTGTGTCGATTTGCTTGATGAATATCATACTCAAACAATTGTGCACTTTTTCCGACTCTTTACTTCCAATTGCGATTACTCGAGAAAAGTTAATATTGACTCTCTAAAGTTTGTAACGGGTCCTCGTCTTGGAATCAAAGAGCCTACATTACAACAAAGTTTTGATTGGATTAATGGTGCTGAAACTAAATTGAATCATGGTGGAAGGAAAACGAGATTTCAACGTGCACGTACTTCAATAATTTACTTTAAAAGAGAACACTCAATCTCCGTATCTTTTCATATTGTTAAAGAGCAAGTTTTTTTATATCTGATAACAAAGAGTCATGGAACTTTCATACTTACGACTAAGTTTCGAAAAGCAATTTCTAAGATATTTCACTCTGCATTGTACGACTCATATATGCAAAAATGGCAACTGAGTAATAAAAGCGACATGATTGCAGCGGCTATAAAATTATCTCCTCAAATAAATAAAGCAATTTTTAAAAGTAAACTTGGCGAATTTGCATGGAACTTTATACATCGAGCGCGAACTAATACACTTAACATCAATGCAAAGCCTAATAGAAAAGGGGATTCTAGACTTTGTAGACGTTGTGAGAAAGAGGATGAAACTATGTCTCATGCCTTACAGTCATGTAAGATTCACCAAATACTGACATTAGAGAGACACAATGACTGTATAAAGATAATAACGAATAATCTAAAAAATCCTAATTTTATTGTCGTGGTTGATCATTCTTGTTCTCTTGTCCTGAACTCTAAACAACGCGTCGATCTTATAATAACTGATACTGAAAGAAAAAGAATATTCATGATTGATATTAAGTGTCCAATGGATTCTGTTTCACATTTTGAGTTGACTGATAAGGCAAATATTGAGAAATATAGCTTGCTTCAGAGTGAATTACAGGTAGCCAAACCTGATTATCAGGTAGAGCTTTACACTTGTATTATTGGTGCATTAGGGTCGATTCCTCCATCAACTTATGATCTAATTTGTAAACTTGGCATTGAACCACTTCAAACAGAAGGTCTGCTAAAAGAATGTGCAATGAGCAATATCCTGCACTCAGCTAAAATATGGTATTACCATGTGCATGGCATTCTACCAGACTTCTGCAATTAATTTAAAATAATGGATATTTAAACTAACTTAAACTTTTTCATTGAGATCAGAATTATTTTATTTGTTTAAAATGATTCAGACTACATTCCTAATTTATCTTTAAATTCAATATTATTAACCTGACTTTTGCCTTTGTAAAAGTCGTAATTGAATTTAGAAAACTTAGAAAATCAAATCAGAGCTTAGTTCGTAGTATTTATTACTGCATAATTTAAATTTGCAATGCCGGATGACGACGCCGATGAATCCTCATATCAGATCAAGCAAAAGAAAATTCAGAAGACGCCAATTGCAGAAGAGACTGATTGATCAAATACTTGATAACTTACATTTGAATTCATCCTTCTCTACTACGATTGCAGTATGAATTGCATGCTTCATGTTGAGCATATTCTTTTCACTGTGAAACAAACTTGTTATATTTAATAAAATTTTGAATAGTACTAGTGAGTGATTTTGTTTTATAACTATTGAAATTTTCAATTCTTCTCACACAACATGATGACGCAATCTCTTCCGATAGTGCAAGATCAATTTGCATCAAATCAATTGAATAATAGTTCATCAGAACTTGTTATTTTCAAGAATATTCTACAAAATCAAATAATTTTTTCCCAGCAATTATTGGATTTTATTTCTCAAAGATCAAATGGACAAAATCAATTGCCACTTTCGGCGAAGCCAATTCATCCAGATCTATCGTTGGATTTAGTATCAAAGAAATCGACTCGTGATAATCAATTGCCACATTCAACGAATGCAATGGATCCTGAAAAATCGTTCGACGAATGTGATAAGGAAGCACTTTTAAACAAAATATTGCCACTTTCGGCGAAGCTAATGGAACTTGAAGAGCACATTTTGCGAATGAATAGTAAGTTTGATATTGTTTTGAATAGATTGAGTAATTCTGATTTTAATGATAATAATTGTAATTTAAATATACTAAATAAAATTAATGTCGATAATAATGATGACTTAAATATCTCATCTAATTATAATCTTGTTTCAGAAAATACAGAAAATAGTCCTTTAAATCCTATAAATACACAGCTTAAAAATTTTAAAGTTACTAAAACTAAGGATGCTTTAAATATGAAAAGATTTAACTGCAATTACCTTTCACGTATTTTAAATAAAAATGAGCGTCGTAATATTATTAATAATTATCCATGCTTCATAAGTTTATTGAAAAAGAAAAATTCTAAGACCAAGTTTGATCTTATTAATTATGAACTTTCATTGATTAATAAATCGAAACTTAATTTTAAAATAAAAGATTGTGATAGTTTATTCTATAGAAATGGCAATCTCTGTATTTCAATTAAGTTAAGTGAAATTAAAAAAACAGATGCTACTAAAAAGATAATTACAAAATCAACAAATTTTCAAAATAAAAATAAAACTATTATTTCGAACCTTATTAATACTGATAATTATTGTTCAAAGCTGATTAAAGCTCCATTAGCAATAAAGAAATTTTTATTTGTATTTTCACATAAATTAGCCGAAACAGTTTCTATTAAAAACGAACTGCATAAAAGAGCTGTCATTAATAAAACTTTGGATAATTTAAAATTTCAAAAACAATTACCATACTTTCTTGTAAAATCTGACTTAAAATATGCTGATGGTGACTTTATTATGAAGGATCTTATAACTTCTGAAGATACTGATAATGAATCTTTTAATATTGGGTCATCTAATTTAACAAGATCGCAGCTTGATAAACTTTATTTTGATTTTCCAGAGATTAAAGAGATGTTCTTTACTGAAGGCATGCACAAAGATTCTGATAAGATAAGTAGTTTAATTAATCACTTAAAGGTAAATAAAGAATTTCCAAAAGATATTTCATTTTCTGGTGGTAAATTCATTACAAATCAAAAATCAAATAAAATAGAACCCGATTTAAGCAATGCTTCTGACATTATGTTTAATTTTGGATTATTCGACTTATTTAAGATATCTAAAGACGATATAGAACTTGAAAGGCTTATTTCATTACCTGCTTCTTCAAATAAAATTGTTGAAATAATTTTCCATCTAAATTATTTAAACTTAAAGGGTAATATAAAATATTTTAGTAACATAACATATGGTACTTATGTTTTAAATTATTTCCGTAATGTTTTACTATTACATTCTATTATTGATAGTGAAAAATGCAATTCGTTGATAATTGATACTCTTGAAATATGGGGGTCTGAATTAACTGATCAAATTCCTTCTACTTCCTATTTTAAATTTAGTTGTCAAGAAAAACTAATTAAATATAAAAAGTGGTTACTTAATGGCGAAATTGATAAGTTAAAAAATATAATTTCACCACTTACAATTAAAAGAATAAATAATTTATTTAATTTATTTAATAAAACAATTTCGGAAAAAACTAACCGATTGAGTATGATAGACTCGCTCCTTACTTACATCAATGATTTTCGTCCTGAAAGAGACGATAATGTTACAGTTACGGCAAAAAGATTATTGTATTTTGTTATTAGAGATAAGAAAAAATTTCTACTTAAAAATAGAGACGACTTTCAGATATCAATGAAATGTCGGAAAAACTGTACTAAGGAAATGAGCTTGATTATTTTTGATCTCATTGAATCTCTTGAAAATTTGATAACTTATGAAGAACATGTTAACTCTGTCGAACTCACCGATAAAATTGATAACTTTAATAAAGGAAGTAGTTCTAACGTAACAAATAACGAAAAAAAGTAGTTTTACCTGTTGATATTGACGAGGAAGCTGTATCTTCTTTGGAATTAAAAATTACAGAAAATAAAAAAATGATGACTAGACAAAATCTAAAAGTGTCAAAGGCAATGTCCAAGTGAAGGTACGTGCCAGCATCAGTCTTAGAATCTGCCACAATCTCTGAAGAGACTGATGCAGAATGCACTAAATTAAAAAATACTAAACTTCGTGATCCAAAAGTGTGGTTTACCGACGATGACATTGACCAATACCTTGAACGGCATATCAGTAATCCTACATTTGCACATTTACCGTGCTTTATTATTAGTATTTTATCTTCAGACATTAAAGAAAATATTATCTCAATTCCAGATGCAGTATTTAAAGCTGAGGTTATTCTTTGTCCGCTAAATATAAACAATGCCATTGGATTTTTTTTGTGTACAGCAAATCGTTGCTTGAGTCATATTTTATTGACCCAATATTTGCAAATAGAAATCTGTTTAAAAATAAACAAGCTACTCTTAAGATTAACATTGCTTTAAATAAGATTTTCAAACTTCAAGTGGCTTCATCTTGTCACCCTTTCCAAAATCTTATATATCAAGAGAACAGTTTTGATTGCGGTCCTTTTATTTGTGCTTATGCAATTCTTATAAGTCAAGGTTTGGACACTTTTCCTAACAATTTTATTGATGGGATAAGACGAGAGGTGCATGATTTTCAAATTTTTGGCTCAAACAAAGTATCCAAGTTATCGGTGGGGGCCTTCCTAGAAATAATTTGATGGGAATCAATTTTAAAAAAGCAATTGCGCTTACTCTTGAAAAACAAAAACGAAACATCAATAACAGTATTAATATTAAACCAAAATTTCAAAAGTCATGTGTGTCATTCCTCTTAAGTAAATGGTTTAAAAGCAATACTAATATACTTGTTCTTTCCCCGGATCTAACTATCAATTTAATAGCCCAAAATAATAATTATATCTTTGAGAACGTCAACTTTCGGCAGTTCAAAGACGTTCAACATGTCATTAGCATAATTCCGAATGAAAATTATTGGTGTTTACTTCTCTATTCGACCAGTCGTATGACTTGTAATATTTTCGATTTTCGAAAGACTGATATTTCTGATAGACTAACCGAAATAGGAGGAAACTTTACGGATTATTTAAATAGTTTTTTCTTGAGTATGAAAATAAAATTTCAAATAAATCATGGTATTCTCCACCGCTGCTTCATTTCAGATGATCCAACTTTTCATGCCACTGCTTTCATTGTGTTTTTGGAAAAATTGATTTTAGATCGGGATTTTCAACATGATAAAATATATAAGCTACTTGATGATATCAACACTAAAGAGTGTGTTGAAATTTCATTAAATTTAAACCTAATAAATGGAAAGATTACCGACAGCATTTTAATAAAATATTTTAATAATTTAAGTTTTTCAACAGACTTCGTTCTTTTGGTTTCACAATGTGTACTGCTATTCTTGACGATTGTACTCATTATTTGAATGAACATTTGAATTATAAGTGCCTCCAAAACGCGAAAGTTGTATTTGCCATTTTTGCTCCACCAAAGTCTCGGGAAACACTAGTGGTAATTGATTATAACACTGATGAGCATTACTTTCTGGATCCAACAACACTTGATGTCAGCCTAAACTATACATTTATTTGTAAAGTATTAGTTACTAAAATAAATGAAATAAGAAACTCACGTGGTTGTGCCATTAGAGCAGGCAAATGTCCACATGATGTTCGTGGTTCAGGTTTGCTCAGTAAAATTCTAATATGTGCTTTCATCAACAACTATGCGCATGATATGTCCCTTGAAAACATTAATTTGAGAGAAATAGCAAGAATTATCAACTCTGTTCTTCCAATTGTTTCTGAGATCAATAACAAAGATAAAGAGAAAATTTTAACAAAAGCAAAAGAAACAATTAAATTTGACTTACAACAGCGTAAAAATAAAGTATTTGAATTAATTATTAGTTTTGAAAATGCTGATGTTAACCAAATAGTTGAAAGCATTATTCGACAAATTCCTCACTTAAATAATTTCACTGAAATTAAATCCCACGAACCATACCTAGGAAGTAAACAAAACTCAAATATAATAAGTAAATATAAAAGTAGATCAGAATTTTTAATTAATATGAAATTAACTTTTTATAAAATTATTAATGACTTACCAGTCACTGTCAGGCCTGAAATTCAGGATATTCTGAACCAATTTAGCCACGAGGACCCAGTATCGAATTCATGGAATAAAATTCTTAAAGATTGTCGAAGCACGACAAATGTTCTTAATCTTGTAGATATTTTACCGTTTGAAGTTATTTACGAATTAAAGAGAGCTGATAACACTTCACCGGGTATTGATGGTATTCAATACAAAGATCTTGCTCTTCTTGACCCTGAAGGTATTTTGTTAAGTTTCCTGTTTAATAAAATCATCAGTAGTAAAATCATTCCGACTAGCTGGAAAACTTTCAAGACTATACTAATTCCGAAACCTGATAAGACAGATAATTATGATAAAGTTTCATCTTGGCGACCAATAGCTCTGCTGTCTGTTATTTATAAAGTCTTTGCGTCTATTTTAACTACACGCCTAACATCATGGGTGATTTGTAACGATATTTTGCATATTGGGCAAAAGGGTGGCTCTTTCCATGAAGGTTGTGTCGAGCACAATTCAATACTTTCTTCTGCACTTGAGCATTCGAAATATAGCAAGAATTCCCCATTAGCTATTGCTTGGTTAGATATTAAGGACGCATTTGGAAGTGTTCCTCATGACTACTTGTGGAGTGTTCTGAAAACTATTGGCGTTAGCGAAGAATTTATTACTATTGTCAAATTACTTTACACCGACACTCAATCTTTCTACAGCTGTGGCCCAATTGTAACACCTAATCTTTCAATCAAAAAAGGAGTTAAACAAGGATGTCCTCTTTCAATGATTCTTTTCTCGATTGCCATTAATCCTGTTCTTGAAGCAATAAGTAGATCATGTATTGAACCATTTATGATTGGTGATTTGCCCGTTCAAGTTCTAGCTTATGCAGATGACATTGCACTTGTTGCAAACAATGTCGAGAACCTTCAAAAAATTGTTGATGTTGCTGTTGAAGCTGCTACAGAAATAGGATTTGAATACCGACCGGAGAAGTGTGGCTACATGCAGCTTCCCAGAGTTAACATCAATAGTGAGATCTTGATAAATGAAAAGGAGATCAAAAAATTGTTGTCAAAAGAATTTTATCAATATCTTGGTGTTCCAGTAGGTGAGGACAATGATCAAAGTCCCTATGCAATTCTTGATAAAGTTGTTAGTGACACAAAAAAAATTGCAGATTCCGGTTTATTTGGTTGGCAAAAACTCAAGGCCTACAAAATTTTTATTCATTCTCGACTAATATTTGCATTCCGAACACGTGAAATTAAAACTATGGCTTTATCAGCTTCTCAAGGAAATACTAATCCCTGTGGCAATAACTCAAGTAAATTGCGTGGCCATCTGAGAAGAATTTTGAACTTGCCGCACAATTCTGAGACAGTTTATTTATACAACTCAACTGAAAATGGTGGAGCTTCGTGTGTCGATTTGCTTGATGAATATCATACTCAAACAATTGTGCACTTTTTCCGACTCTTTACTTCCAATTGCGATTACTCGAGAAAAGTTAATATTGACTCTCTAAAGTTTGTAACGGGTCCTCGTCTTGGAATCAAAGAGCCTACATTACAACAAAGTTTTGATTGGATTAATGGTGCTGAAACTAAATTGAATCATGGTGGAAGGAAAACGAGATTTCAACGTGCACGTACTTCAATAATTTACTTTAAAAGAGAACACTCAATCTCCGTATCATTTCATATTGTTAAAGAGCAAGTTTTTTTATATCTGATAACAAAGAGTCATGGAACTTTCATACTTACGACTAAGTTTCGAAAAGCAATTTCTAAGATATTTCACTCTGCATTATACGACTCATATATGCAAAAATGGCAACTGAGTAATAAAAGCGACATGATTGCAGCGGCTATAAAATTATCTCCTCAAATAAATAAAGCAATTTTTAAAAGTAAACTTGGCGAATTTGCATGGAACTTTATACATCGAGCGCGAACTAATACACTTAACATCAATGCAAAGCCTAATAGAAAAGGGGATTCTAGACTTTGTAGACGTTGTGAGAAAGAGGATGAAACTATGTCTCATGCCTTACAGTCATGTAAGATTCACCAAATACTGACATTAGAGAGACACAATGACTGTATAAAGATAATAACGAATAATCTAAAAAATCCTAATTTTATTGTCGTGGTTGATCATTCTTGTTCTCTTGTCCTGAACTCTAAACAACGCGTCGATCTTATAATAACTGATACTGAAAGAAAAAGAATATTCATGATTGATATTAAGTGTCCAATGGATTCTGTTTCACATTTTGAGTTGACTGATAAGGCAAATATTGAGAAATATAGCTTGCTTCAGAGTGAATTACAGGTAGCCAAACCTGATTATCAGGTAGAGCTTTACACTTGTATTATTGGTGCATTAGGGTCGATTCCTCCATCAACTTATGATCTGATTTGTAAACTTGGCATTGAACCACTTCAAACAGAAGGTCTGCTAAAAGAATGTGCAATGAGCAATATCCTGCACTCAGCTAAAATATGGTATTACCATGTGCATGGCATTCTACCAGACTTCTGCAATTAATTTAAAATAATGAATATTTAAACTAACTTAAACTTTTTCATTGAGATCAGAATTATTTTATTTGTTTGAAATGATTCAGACTACATTCCTAATTTATCTTTAAATTCAATATTATTAACCTGACTTTTGCCTTTGTAAAAGTCGTAATTGAATTTAGAAAACTTAGAAAATCAAATCAGAGCTTAGTTCGTAGTATTTATTACTGCATAATTTAAATTTGCAATGCCGGATGACGACGCCGATGAATCCTCATATCAGAT
Source organism: Schmidtea mediterranea (assembly GCA_022537955.1). Taxonomy (NCBI): domain Eukaryota; kingdom Metazoa; phylum Platyhelminthes; order Tricladida; family Dugesiidae; genus Schmidtea; species Schmidtea mediterranea. Next base: position 138,688,950 of record CM039680.1, read on the forward strand.
CAAGCAAAAGAAAATTCAGAAGACGCCAATTGCAGAAGAGACTGATTGATCAAATACTTGATAACTTACATTTGAATTCATCCTTCTCTACTACGATTGCAGTATGAATTGCATGCTTCATGTTGAGCATATTCTTTTCACTGTGAAACAAACTTGTTATATTTAATAAAATTTTCAATAGTACTAGTGAGTGATTTTTAGTGAGTGAAAAAAAAATTGCAGATTCCGGTTTATTTGGTTGGCAAAAACTCAAGGCCTACAAAATTTTTATTCATTCTCGACTAACATTTGCATTCCGAACACGTGAAATTAAAACTATGGCTTTATCAGCTTCTCAAGGAAATACTAATCCCTGTGGCAATAACTCAAGTAAATTGCGTGGCCATCTGAGAAGAATTTTGAACTTGCCGCACAATTCTGAGACAGTTTATTTATACAACTCAACTGAAAATGGTAGAGCTTCGTGTGTCGATTTGCTTGATGAATATCATACTCAAACAATTGTGCACTTTTTCCGACTCTTTACTTCCAATTGCGATTACTCGAGAAAAGTTAATATTGACTCTCTAAAGTTTGTAACGGGTCCTCGTCTTGGAATCAAAGAGCCTACATTACAACAAAGTTTTGATTGGATTAATGGTGCTGAAACTAAATTGAATCATGGTGGAAGGAAAACGAGATTTCAACGTGCACGTACTTCAATAATTTACTTTAAAAGAGAACACTCAATCTCCGTATCTTTTCATATTGTTAAAGAGCAAGTTTTTTTATATCTGATAACAAAGAGTCATGGAACTTTCATACTTACGACTAAGTTTCGAAAAGCAATTTCTAAGATATTTCACTCTGCATTGTACGACTCATATATGCAAAAATGGCAACTGAGTAATAAAAGCGACATGATTGCAGCGGCTATAAAATTATCTCCTCAAATAAATAAAGCAATTTTTAAAAGTAAACTTGGCGAATTTGCATGGAACTTTATACATCGAGCGCGAACTAATACACTTAACATCAATGCAAAGCCTAATAGAAAAGGGGATTCTAGACTTTGTAGACGTTGTGAGAAAGAGGATGAAACTATGTCTCATGCCTTACAGTCATGTAAGATTCACCAATACTGACATTAGAGAGACACAATGACTGTATAAAGATAATAACGAATAATCTAAAAAAATCCTAATTTTATTGTCGTGGTTGATCATTCTTGTTCTCTTGTCCTGAACTCTAAACAACGCGTCGATCTTATAATAACTGATACTGAAAGAAAAAGAATATTCATGATTGATATTAAGTGTCCAATGGATTCTGTTTCACATTTTGAGTTGACTGATAAGGCAAATATTGAGAAATATAGCTTGCTTCAGAGTGAATTACAGGTAGCCAAACCTGATTATCAGGTAGAGCTTTACACTTGTATTATTGGTGCATTAGGGTCGATTCCTCCATCAACTTATGATCTAATTTGTAAACTTGGCATTGAACCACTTCAAACAGAAGGTCTGCTAAAAGAATGTGCAATGAGCAATATCCTGCACTCAGCTAAAATATGGTATTACCATGTGCATGGCATTCTACCAGACTTCTGCAATTAATTTAAAATAATGGATATTTAAACTAACTTAAACTTTTTCATTGAGATCAGAATTATTTTATTTGTTTAAAATGATTCAGACTACATTCCTAATTTATCTTTAAATTCAATATTATTAACCTGACTTTTGCCTTTGTAAAAGTCGTAATTGAATTTAGAAAACTTAGAAAATCAAATCAGAGCTTAGTTCGTAGTATTTATTACTGCATAATTTAAATTTGCAATGCCGGATGACGACGCCGATGAATCCTCATATCAGATCAAGCAAAAGAAAATTCAGAAGACGCCAATTGCAGAAGAGACTGATTGATCAAATACTTGATAACTTACATTTGAATTCATCCTTCTCTACTACGATTGCAGTATGAATTGCATGCTTCATGTTGAGCATATTCTTTTCACTGTGAAACAAACTTGTTATATTTAATAAAATTTTGAATAGTACTAGTGAGTGATTTTGTTAAGTCTACGACTTAGTCGTAGACTAAGTCGTAGACGTAGTTGTAGGCGTGTTGGGTGCGGATCGGTGCGGATCGGCGCGGATCGGTACGGATCGGTGCGGATGGGTACTGATGGGTACTGATGGGTGTGTGTGTGTGTGTGGATCGGTGTGGATCGGTGCGGATGGGTACTGATGGGTACTGATGGGTACTGATGGGTACGGATCGGTGTGTGTGTGTGGATCGTTGGTTGGTATGTGTGTGTGTGTAATGTTTAAGATTGTAGGTGTGTGGAAGGTTCTAGAATGTAGGTGTGTGGAAGGTTGGTAGGTGTGTGGAAGGTTCTAGAAGGTAGGTGTGTGGAAGGTTCTAGAAGGTAGGTGTGTGGAAGTTGGTAGGTGTGTGGAAGTTGGTAGGTGTGTGGAAGGTTCTAGAAGGTAGGTGTGTGGAAGTTGGTAGGTGTGTGGAAGGTTCTAGAAGGTAGGTGTGTGGAAGGTTCTAGAAGGTAGGTGTGTTGGTCCACAACTACGTGACATAATAACAGTTAGGTAACTAGTCTCCGAGTAGTGACTTAATAAGTGTGACCAGTGACATAATAAGTGTGACCAGTGACATAATAAGTGTGCACTGACCAGTGGTCAAGTGATGTAATCATGAGGTCACTGACCAAAGGTCAATTACTAGGTAGCAACTAGTGGACAAAGGTCAATCTCCAGGTAGCAACAGCGCGTGCAGAGGTCAAATGTTACGTAATAATTACGTGAGCTAGTGGGGGGGGGGGTTGTATCTGACGGGCTCACATCCTACTACTACAGTGTACGAAGCTGAAACCGAGGAGATAGGCGTGACGGATCGAAGAGGTTCTGAAACTCAATCCTGTTCAACAAAACTTCCCCCAAGACGCGACCAGCGGAATATGTGCAATAAAGATCGCCCAACATGTACGGCTTCTCCAGCCTTCGTAATGTATATGAGAAAATAAAAATTTAATATTATGCTCGTTCGTTCAAATGATTTTACTAGAAAGTTTGGATTGAAATTCCGTACTTGGAAAACCAGTAAAAGCTTAATTTGATTTAAAGATTTTCTTGCGTGACTAAACTTATTCGCCACGTTCTCAACCCCTTTCTTTTTCACATCAATTGGAATATTCAAATCAAAGTTTTTGTCATGACCTATAAATCATTAAATTGACCCCACCTCTATAACGTTCGGGTTATTAGGAACATTTAATCTTAGTCGATCATGTTCGGGATTAAAAACATTTAGTTCATGCTTTTAGGTATTTGGATCAATGATAATTACTCAATTTTCCGTCATGCCAGAAAGTGTATTTGAGCCTCCAGAAGATAGAATTTTTGTAAGTATGATATGTAAAACGTTGGAAACATGAGATTCGTTAGTCATGGTAAGTAGATGGGTTTTCGAACTACCCGTCGTCACCTTTTCTTGGGTTGTTTTGAATTCGAAACGTGTAGGAATATTTAACCTGAATTCTATGATCATGGCAGTAATATCACGCGACGTATTTTATCACCCGTCAGAGGCGGCCAAAGCCTTAAACGGAGTTTGTGGCTAATTAGTTAAGTAACTCTTACAACAATCCCATGACAATATTCCATTTCATCCAGTGCTGACGCGGAATACTTGATTGATTGGATCTCATCGAGAAACCCGTCCCCTTTTTTCTTCAGAGTCACCACAGGTGAGAAGCCTCATTCAAGCCTGTTCCATATAAACGTTCAATTTGGTAAAACTATCGGAGAAAGCCAATTAGTAAGAACTTCGAACAACCCTGTACCGACGAGAAATTAAACTCAATTTATAAATTTTTGAGGAGAAAAAGGAACCAACGATAATATATTTTATTTGCCATTAACAGGTACGCAACATGATAACTGGGAAGATGCGGATCGTACCACCTTGACGGTGCCGACCAGATTTGCTGGAAGGTATCGACAAGCCCTGTGGGATTGGGGTTATACCATATCGACTTATGGTACCCCGAGTGGCAGAAACGAAAAGCCAACTAGTTTGGGGATGATGTCGAACTCCCCAGTATCCTGATCAAGCGAGAGCCAGGTCGGAACCCCGCGCGCGAGATCCGGCAAAAGGCAGAAGGCGAGCTCCACCGCCTAGAGCAACTAGAGTGGCGATATTGATTTCTGGTGAGACGGCAGAAGGAGCACCTTGCTCGGATTAATCGGGATATCGCCAGTGGACGCATCCCCAGCTCGGACGGATATATGCCCTCCTACGGAATCGACTACGATCACAGAGACCCGGCGTTACTCGAAACCGACGCGCCAGTGCATCTAGTGGTTCCAAAAAGTCTCATCCAACTAGACATCCGGGATATACTGGAGGATCGGGGCGTCGAAGAGCACGCCTATTCGCGGAGGCGCTTCCTCGACAAACAACCACACTGAGATCGAGGACTTATAATACAATCCATTAATTTTTGTGTTTTGTTGTTCTTATCTGTGTTTCAATAAACTTGTTGTATCAGTAACTCTTCTTTATTAATCTGGATAATAAAATGGCACGCGGAAACTAGATAAGGTGAATGATGAACCTGTTTCCGGATGGTTACCACGCGTAAGACGACCACCAGTTGGAGACTAGGATCTTGTTTTATTTTTGCATTTAAATGAAATCTCCGAAACCTATCTTATGTCTAATTTATTATTAAGACATCGCAAATAAGATGGCCATGCGAGAAATCAGCAAAGAATTAAAGGACCTCCGAAAGGAAAACACGAACCTACATCAGCAGTGCTTGCAATTAAGTCGGGAGTTACAATGGATTAAAGCCACCTGGTCCGAACCGATCAGAGTGAAACGACTCTACCAGAAGATCGATGTGGCACAGATGGGCTGACAGGAAGAGAGAGCCCTGAACTAAGCCCAGAAGGTCCAGATATGTGGGCTAGAAGTAGCTGTAGCGGCGAGTCAGGAAGGACAGGCCATTCCTACCCGCTGGTGTTTGCCCCAGCCCAGGTAGCTTACCAGAGTGCGACAAATCCAGCACAACCATTATTCCAACCAAAGTCTCGCGCAAGGTCAGGACGAGCAGAGAGAAAAAAGCAGAAACAATGTAGATTACAATTAGGACAAAAATTAAATTGATAATGTAGTGAATTAGTAAATAAAATCCTTTTTGTCATTTCTATCTTACCATGTATATTTATTAATACAATTTTCTGAGGAATAAAGCCAATGTAAAGTAAAGTAAAGAGAGTAAGGGACCTAAGAAGATAAGACGAGCACAGACCTTCTATCGGTAGCTCGCTGAACCAGCTGTAGATCGGGTCTTAGCAGTTTTGGAAACAAAGCTCACCTTCGACGGTCACAGAACCAATGGTTACAGTACCAACGTTGCCTAGCAACGGGTAACCAGTGGCAGGTAGAAGAAAGTTTATGATTGGGGTCAAGGTCATGCATACCGAGTACCTATATAAACCCCACATTATGATTGAAACAATTTCTTAACACTGAAGATTTAGCTCTAACCAAGATCTATTTATTGTATTTACATCGTCTCAATACAATCTTCACCTTATAATTTTGATTTTTTACAAACATTTTTTGATATCACATACATTAAATCAAGGTATTAACATATAAGCAAAATCGACATTTTTAAGTAGTGGCTTGTAAATTAATTCAAAATCTGGGGTAGTTTGACTTTTAAACTCTATTGTTTGAGACATAGAGCATAACATGATGAGTAGCACTGATATAGGGCCTGCTCAAACTAAATAAAAAGATAATTAATAAAAAGGATTATTTATGTGATTGAATTTCATTCAACCAACTACATCTACTTATAACTTTTATATCACTATTATTAATTTTGCTGGTGTTGGGCCAGAACACAAACGGCCTTGAGAATTGTTTAAATGAATCGGTAATACACACGCAAATACAACATGCAGATTTAAAATCGGACCTATAAAACATCAACTAACCATGCTCAAATATGAGAAAGAAAACAATTAAATATAAAATCATAAAACACAAAAATAAATTAAAATAATAACCAAGTTCAACAAGATCCGCACGAAATAAACATAAAAATAACATGAGAACACGAAAATTTGACAGAAATTTGACAATTTACTAAATAGGGAAAATCCAAAAAAATGGAACAAAAATTAAATAATTTGAGTTGGAAACAATTCAATTTAAAAGTTAAAAAGAAAATTGTCAAATTAAATTATAAAAATAATAAAACTAAGAATAGAATATACTAGAAAATCACAAGGTCAAATTTTGTTTTACTAAATCAAATTTAACACGCAAGGTTACGGTCATACAATAGGTATATATACCGATTCATTTTCACATAATATATCTCGATTTAATTCGGAAGAATCAGTTTGAAATCTGAAGACAAATCTTAGCAATGTAATTGAAGGAATGCTCGTAAACCATCTCCACGTCGCGTCCTTGTAACCTCGTAGGAGCTCTGCTTGGGCGTCGGCGTGGGGAAAGCCTTGAATATGATTTGATGATGAAATGTGCTATGCTAATTGCAACTGATTTCGTCAATAAATATTATGAAATAGAAATAACGAATTTTTTCGTCGAAATTTTTCCGGCCCACAGCTACTCATGCACCGCAAGAAAATAAAATCAACATACAATTCAGGCTGTGTAGGTGCAGTTTATCTGCCAATAGCCTGTGCCCGTCAAGGTTCCGGCGTGAATAATGCAGGGCCTAAACGTCAATAATATCCGTTATAGGAGAAATTGGGAGGAGGGGAAGTAGTCTTTTGGCTGCTCCTCCACCACTCATTTTCCTATAATTTCGACCAAAAATCATCAAACATAACGGCTAAAAATCATAAACATTGAGTAGCTCGGTGAGCACTCTTAAAATCATAATATTAACATAATTTTCTTAAGGTCAAATCGAAGGGAAGGAAGAAGGGGAAAGAATGCGGAAATAATTGTTATGTTAAAAATGCTTTAACTAAATAAAAATTCACCATATCATATGAAAAGACTTGCGAGAATTAACTACTCCGATACCTAATTGGCATAAATTCAAACTGTAACCAAGGAAGGTGATAAGAAGCTAATGCTGCGAACATCGAAGTCAAGGGTATAAAATGACTTAACTCCAGATAATAGTACCACCAAAAAATTCGTCGCCACGTAGAAGTTAATCATGGTAAATAAATGGCCCAATTAATGAAAATAGCGTTATTATCCTTGTCGACGACACTTTTATCACAACTAGTTGCTCTGTCTATTTCTAAATTAGCGATTATCTAACCATAGAGATCAATCACTATTCAACCCTCCGCCTAAAATTATAATTAATCTCAGCAAAAATAATAAATAATAGCATAATATTACTCACACCAGTCGGGAATAGAAACTATCCGCATTAGAATCAAACCAAATCTGTTAATAAGTGATAGAGCTCCGCTTGGGTATAGGATAACTCACGAACTGTAATAGGTATAAAGATGAATTTTCCACCGGAGGAAACGGTCAATTTAAGTAAAAAACGACATGAAATACAGCACCGACCAGACGAAATACGCATTGCGTCCCGAATTAACATTGTGAAAACTACCCTTTAGAGATACCCGCTAATCAATCATAAATAGAAAAAGCGAAAATTTAAATAAACGAATGTAACAACCGATACATAATGATCACATCAAGCATATAGAAGTTAATCATAAATTAACAATGAACGGCATCACAACGAATTAGAGGAAAAATATATGAGAGATTTAGTAACATCAGTGAATTTTGAGGCTTGGCATAAATAACAAAGGGATCTCGCTTCTGTGAGGTGCGAAACTGAAATCGGAAATATGTTTATGCAGTGAATATAAGTAAATTCATCTAATCTGAAGAAGTTCAGACATATAATAAGGTTCCAAATTCCGACGAATAACCAACAACGTTGTCTTAGGACTAATCGATAGAAGAGAAATCAAACTGGTAAAATTCACTTTGAATAAATGATAGACGTGGCGGATCTGTTCGATTGTGATCAATAAGTGGGTAGAGAAAATTCCACATCAACAGAAAATCTCTGGTAGGAATAGAACGCACACATTGTTTGCCCTGACCTGAACACGAGTTCAGACACACCTGCGGGGCAGAAGTTGTAATATAAATACGATAGTCAGAGTCGGAAATTCACAAATCGCAGTGAAATATTGAAATGAATTCTAACAGGCGAATTGCTTCTCGAGTCAGGAACCATCTCTCTCCGGTTAGGAAAAATGAAGAGATCACGATGGAGCGTCGGACCGACGCCCAAGTAAAGATGGATCCTAGTACAATATTTAATACAGCTCTCAAAGATGCACGCAAGGAGAATACCGATATTCATAGACAATTGTTACAATTAACCAGGGAAATCCATCAATTAAAATTGACATGGATAGAGCCAGCCAGAGCAAAACCCTATATGAGCGAGTGACAGCCGCCCAACAAGGATGGACCGAAGAGAAGCGAATAACACAGGCCATGAAAATTCGCGGCCTGGAGGTGGCACTGGCAGCCTGCCAAGAAGGCCAAGCTGTCACATACCCCCTGGTCTTAGCACCGGCCCAGGTGGCGTATCAAGACTCAACAAAGACAACTACAACCGTGGCAAACCACCTCAACGACGTCCGGGAAAGATTGAAAGGGCGAAACGACGGGCGGTGAGACTTGTAGAACAAAAATACTGAGCATGTCCTGATAAATAAATATTATAGTTGATTAATTTAAAAATTATTGCAATTAATTAACCAAAACTGAGAGTAACTCCCGCACGACAGTATAGATAGTCGACCGAATGAGGGAAAACTAAAGTAAAAGAGACCGAGGTAAAATCGCACACATACCTTCTATCGGTAGTGCGTTGAACCCGCTATGGAATCGGGCCTTAGCAGTTCCAATAGGGCACTCACCTTTGGCGATTCCATTACCAGTGGTTGCATTACCAACATTGCTTGGCAACGGGTAACCATTGGGGGAAAGACAACAATTTTAATATGGGGTCAAGGACGCTGACATCATACCATAAAAACTTCACACTGGTTACAAGTGGATAAATATGCACTAATGACTATTTTATTTCAGCGATGGATAGGATTTACTGGCTGGAAAACAAACAAAAACATCTCCTTAAGAATAATGAAAATCTTCAACAACAACTACTACAAATGAGCCGCGAAGTGTGTCTGATTAAAGGTACATAGTTCGAGCCTGGTCATGGAAAGAAATTATATCAACAAAAAACAGAGGCCCAAAAGAAGCAGCAAGAAAAACAAACCCAGCGAACTAAGTATCGGAGTCTGGAAACGGCTCTAATGGCTAGCGAAGAAAGGAATACGGTGACATATCCATTGGTCTTTGCACCACCCCAGTTGACCTACATTGAATGTTCTTGTCAATTGCTGTCCATTTGTCAAAAACCATTCTTCAAAATCTTTGGATCGCGTCCATATAACGTTGAATGTTTGATTTGACATTTTGGTAGATATTCGATTATTTAATTCGATGTTTTTGTAACTGCGTTGATATTCTTATTTTCGATGTGGTCTCCATATACATCAAACTTATTTTTAAACGAATTAATTTCAATCAAGATTTATTTCACAACAAATGCTAAATAATCAATTACTTAAATACTAGATAATTTAAATATGTTAATGTTGTAAAAACTTTAGAAATTATCATGTCAATTATCAAAAAAGGTTAAATAAACAAGTAAGTTTCTTTATTTAACTTTTTTAGACTAATAAATTTAATTATTTTTAAGAGAAAAGAAACTTTTTTTCTATTTTAAGAATTTTAATCTTTATATTTGTTTAACTAACGTAATTATGTTAAAAATAAATCGTGTTTGAATTTTAAAGAAATTGGTATTTTCTATTAAATTTTGATAGAATTATCGATGAAAAATGTTTATCTTGTGTTTAAGTATATTTATTATTATTCACACCAGTAACTGTATTGAAATGCGAAGTGAAAAAACACTTTAATTATAATTTTGTAGGCACAACCGATAAACCAGAAAAAACATTTGCCTGCTACACTTGTAAGGACTGTTCGATTACCTTTCAAAAAGACAAAGTCAAGGTGCTAACCGGATGCACTGGTTGTATGAACAAGTACAGGGATGTCACTGTGAGCAGATATTGCGTACAATCTGAATGTGTGGATGGGAATTTGGGTGCTTCAGTTTATGCTTGTTGTTTTAATGACTTATGCAATTCTGAAATGCGATTGTCGTTTTTTCCTTTATATATTTTAGGTTTATTGTATTTTGTAATGAGGATTGTTTATTAAATTAATTAATGAGTCCTACAATTATATATACATATGTATGTAATCATAATATCTTGCAAATCATCTTTTTCAGTGATTTGAAAGTAGTCACTAATGTAATTAATTAAATTATTTCGTATTATGTAATATAATTTAATTTTTGACAAAATCTTTTCAATACTCACAACATGGTGAAATAAAATGATGTAGATTAGTATTACATAGACGTAAATTATTTAATAAATTTTCTGGCTTGTTTACAAGTCATTGGTATAATTTTGAGCTACGGGTAACAGTTGTAATAGACAATGAAGCAGTTTGGTTCATTCACATCTTTGAACTTGTAATATGGAACTTGTTTGACAGTAGCATCATTAGTACTGAAATGTATAATAAAAGTTTAAATAATAATTAAATAAATTCTAAAATATGAGAATTGTTCGTTTCAGTATCAAAATCAAATGTTTTTGGCATATCTGAATTTCGTTTCATTTCATAAATCAAAGGTACGCGTTAGTGCATTAATCATAAGCAATAAATAAAAAAAGCTTATCGAACTTACACTTTCATTAGTGTATATTTTTAAACTATTTTTTTTATAATATTTTTTTCTCTTGACATAAAACGATTACCATAAAATTTTTACAAAAGTAAAATGGAAAATCAATAAAAACATTGATATTCGAAATAATAATTAAAAAGGCAAAATCAATTAAAATTTTAAAATAAATATATATTGGGGAAAAGGGTATGGACGGATGCCAAATGACGAGACGAATCCAAATATAATAAAATTAAATCGATCGGGGGTTCTCGAAAAGGAAATATTTAATAAAAATAGAAATTAATTAAAAGTTAATTGGCTAATTGGAAACCCGAGCTAATGGGAAGTCCGAGTCAACAGAAAACCCGAACAGTGTGAGAAACCCGGAACGTCAACAAATTTTCTAATTACGGTAAATGAAATTGATTGACGAAGGAAACCCGGAATAAAAGGAGAACCTGCCACCAAAATAATTATTGTAAACTAATGGAAACCCAGAAATATCTAATTTGCTTTTGGAAAAAGATGTCAAAAATGCCAAAATCAATTTAGTTTGCGGGTGACCTGATTTGTGAGATGAAATTCTTGCGCAGCAGACAAGGACATCTCCCTTTGGAAGACGTATACTTAATCATTAAAATATTGTGAAATCGTGCAGAGTAATTGTGTAGAGTATTGTGAATTGAATCGATATTTGTGAAAGTTGTAAATAAAGTTGTGATATATAAATTGGCAATAAATTTTATTGTGTTGGGTTAATTGAATGGCTTAAAGAAGGACACTATGCAGTCAGACCTATTGTGAGGTTTATGATTTTGATAACCTCGACCCCAGATGTAAACATTCACTGCGCCCAATGGTTACCTGTTGCTAGGCAACGTTGGTAATGTAACCATGGGTTTTGAGGTCGCCAAAGGCGAGCGTCACAGAGGAACTGCTCTGACCCGACCTCAAGCTGGGTCCAACACACTACCGTTAGAAGGCCTGCGTGTGCTTTATTTATTCTGGTCCCATCATTATTTGTTTGATCTTACTCAATCCACATTCAATTACTTGACTCTCGTTATTTATTCTCGTTTGTACTAACATTGTACTGTTTCGATCAGCCAACGGAACAAAAGAAACAAACAAACACAAAAGGAAACCTGTATTTAATGATACTAGTTACACTCTAGTTGGGGTGTCAAGCGGCTCGACGCTTGGCTCGCTCCTTTCTTCCTGGTCGATGGATGCTGGGCTTTGGGGTAGTTTTCGGAGTAACTGCCATATCTCTATAAGCTAGTTCGGCAGGGACGATGACGAGGGGGTACGTCACCGCTGCGCCTTCTTGACAGGCTGAGATCGTCACTTCCAGACCCCTTATCTGTGTCCTCAAGGTCTGGTTGAGTTGTTTCTCCTCTGACCAGCCCTTCTGTGCCGCTGTTATCTTTTGGTAGAGCATTTTTACCTTCTTCGGCACTACCCAAGTCGCTTTGATTTGTTGAACCTCCTTTGTCAACTGCAGGATTTATTCGTAGAAACTTTTGTTGATCTTATGCGCGTGGTCCAATTCTTGTTGCAGGATTTTAATTGGCTCCATGTCTACAAAAGAGCGTTATTAGATCATATTATTTCACCTCAGTTTTTTTAATTTTAATCATTAATTATAGAATCCTATAGTCGTCATCATTGAAAGTTTTAATCAAACAAGAAACTCATAATTAACTAAGATGTTTTATTATTGATAATTAATCATAATTTGAATCACGACGATGTCTATAATCATTTCGTTTTGGGGCCGTTCGAGCGTAAGGGTGCTCGCGGTGTTCCTCGGTCTGCTCTTTCTCCATTCTCATACCACGGGGAAGGATCCTCCGCGGGACCACTACGTTGATGGCCTTGGAGTTTAGTCTCTCATCGTCGAGGTTGAACGATGTGTTGTACGAAGGAGCATATCCGTCCGTACTGGCGATTCTACCTGCCGCGATGTCGTCGTTGACATTAGCTAAATAGCATCTAGCTTGATCCACCTGAATGTCAGTCTGCCGCTGATGTTCCTCAAGACGAGTGAGGAGGAACTCAGCCTGACTCCGAATTTCTCTGGACGGATTGCGGCCTGGCTCCAGTTCTATGGCAACAAAAGGGACCTCGACCTCCTCAGATTGTTGCAGGGTACCAAATCTGGATTCTTTGTCCTGCGATACGGTAAATCCCGCATTCCACATGGCTTGACGGCAACGATTTTCCGCATGTAAGGGAAAGCGCATCGTGATCCGGGATGCATCGATCCACGAATCATCTAAACGAAAAATGATTTTTAATGATTAATCGAGCTATTTTTCTGTATTATACCGGACACTATTTTAGTCATGAATTTTAGACGTAACTTTCCCTAGGATGTATGCTGGTAGTATTGAATTCAAGGCTTAAAGAGTAAGACTCGGGGATTGTGAACACGTTAGGCATTTCGACTCTTCTGTGACACTTACCGAGCGAATGTTGTTATAATAATTATTCTTGCCCTCCTGATCGTCATGAGAGGATGGTTCGAGATTTTTGTCGATTTTTTTGTGACGATTAAACAACCTAAAGTTATTCAAGTTAAAAAATGAATGATTTTCAAATCTCCATAACCTACCCTACGTAGGTGAACCTGTTCTCTATTTACATAAATGAATGTTTGCATGTTGGGTTGATTATTTTGAGGGTGTAAGCTCAAGTTATGCAGTAATGTCGTGTTAATATTGCTGCTATTATTATTCACATTTTATATTTTATTTTTAAGATTATAAATAATTAATATATAAATACAAAAACCTCTTCAATTTTAAATGACATTATTTTTATTCAAAAGTGTTCGACTTGAATCGGTAAATTACTATCTATATTTTATAAATAAAATTTCATTGTAGTGTAAAATAAATAAACGGTAAATTAAACCAAACCTTAGTTAATTAATTTTATTTAGGATCTTTAAAATAAGATAACATTTAAATGAGTTATAATGATATATTAAACAATTTAAATTTAATGCATAAAAAAAAGTTAAATATTTCAACTAGTTTTATTGCGTAAATTGTCAGGATTATTGGATTCTATGCTATGTATGTATGGAAGTAGTTGATTCGACTAGAATTAATTACAACCTAAGCGGGTGTTTAATTTAAATATTAAAAGTTACCATACCGATAACCAAGACCTTGGTAGTAAACCTCTTATTAGCTGGGTTATCTTAATTACACAGTCAGATTGGATTGTTCCGTGAGGTTAATGTTGTGTATACAAATCACATCATCTCTCGAATCATCATCTCAATTCTAGTCAATCAGGGTGAGGCTGGCATTTCAAATTCAGTGCGAACATAAGCTTATCGTTGTTGGGAGAATCAGAATAATAAAAAGTCTGATCGACCTCACTATCGTCCATAAGAATATTTTATCAAGCTCGACGTTTCTTCACGTTACGTAAAACTTGGGAGATTTTAATTCCTCGTCAGAGCTTCACTATTGTTGGGCCAGAACACAGGTTTGTTTAAATGAATCGGTAACAGCACGCAGATTTAAAATCAGACCCTAAAACATCAATTAACCATGCAAAAATATGAGAAAGAAATAATTAAAATATAAAATTAAAAACATCAAAATAAATAAAACTATTAACAGAATGCAACAAGATCCACACGAAACAAACATAAAAATAACACGAAAATACGGAAATTTGACCAAAATTGACAATTTAATTAAAGAAACAAGAGTTCATGAAAATTAGAACCAAAATAAATTAATTTGAATTAGAAATAATTCAATTAATTGCTAAAAGAATAAATTGTCAAAATAAATCAAAAATTAAGAAATTAAAGTAAGAAAATACAGAGAAATTCCCAAGGTCAAATTTTGTTTTAATACATCAAAGTTAACACGCAAGGTTAGGGTCACAGAATAGGGATATATACCGATTCATTTTCACATAATTTTAATCGGTTTTTCACAACCTGAACACTCGAAAAGATTGAATTAAATCGAATTTAATCGAAGTAAATCGGTTCGTAATAACCAGCACACTCGTTTTAAGTCAATTGTACTCTGAACAATCAGTTGTTGAAACTTAAAAGCACTTTTACTCTAACTGAAACGCTATTCAAAGACGTGAATCTATCGAAGTAAGCAAGAATGACTTGCTGATATATTAATTGTGTATGAGATGATTAATGATGACAAATGGGACCGAAATTAGTATCTGATAAATATATATAAATTTTCTCTCAATCATTTCCTCTTAAAATACTTGGTTATTCACACACTCACAATATGTTATCAATAACTAGTTACTAAACAAATCAATATCAAAAATTGTTTACTGACCAAGAAATCTTTAAATAAAAGCACATAAAAATTTGAACAATCAAAAGAAATACAATTTCAATTACAAATTTTATTAACTTCTCCACTCTGTTATCGATCATTGATGTCTCCAAATTGTTTGGTTGCTTAGTTACCCGATTACTATCAAGAAATTATTAATCATAGAAGCCCAATCAAGTGTTGTATTTTCTCTGAATAAAAATTTATTGCTTTACTGTCTTGTATGTGATTTATTGAAATTATTTTGTAAAACTTAGTTAAAAAACTTTGAAATTTTTCTACCATTTTTGTAATATTTTTAATTGCGTCCAACAATGAACAATTACTAAACGTTATTTTCATAGATGAATGCCAACCTTTTCATTTATTTTTCACACGTCCCTAAATAAATTAATTGCTAACACATCAAAAAAAAATTACTTAAATTTATTTTTATAGATTTTCTAATCTTTTCACCCCCAACTCTTATTGTTTACTGAATGATAAGTTAATTAGTAAGTACAAGTAGTGGTTAATCTAATTGCTAGTGAAAAGAAACTTGATTAGAAAAAGATACTTAAATTAATTTCTCGAAACATATATTACTTTCATTGTACTTGGAATAAATTTTCATATATTTATTGAAAATGATTCGACTCTTTAAATTATTAACTCAAAGATGCTAAAGGTTTGAATAAAACTGATAGAAAAAAAATTAATATCTACAGCATTACTAAAATCAAATAACTATAATTTCTGATACCATGCTTCAATACATACATTGGTTCTTGTGTACTGATATCACTTACTGAAAACCCAAACTTATAGGAAAAATGTATGTGATTGTCTATTAGTCTTTGTAGAAATTATTTTTATTAAATTGTGGTTAGCTGGTGAATAGAATTTGATTAAAGTAGTGGGAAAGATGTAAATTTTAAATAAATTTGATTAAATTTGTTAATTCTTTAAATAAAATTTTTTAAAGAAAGCTTCAACATAGTAGCAAATTTTAAAGAGAATAGTACTTATCAATTAAAAATTAAATTAAAATAACTAAGTTGTAAGATAATTGAAAAATTTATTAGATCATTTTTTAAAATTTTATAAGGTTTTTAGGTAATTATTCTAGGTACTTGTTGAATGAAAATTAGTGTATGTTATCGACTGCTCATAGTATTTAATTCTACAATTTCCGGATAAATAACTATTAAATTCTTGATTCCTGAAAATAATCGTAAATATTTAAATTATTCAGAAAATTGTCAAAAAAAACCTAAATGGGTAACAAAAAGTTTTAAATACTAGTCAATTTTAGTTTTTTAATTTAATTGAGTTACAAATATTTTAATAAAATCAAATAAATAGTTACATGAATCTAACAATTTCTTAGAACTGAAATCTTATCGATATATCCAGATTAATCTTAAATCAATGAAAAAAGTAACAATTTTCCTAAGTATCTTATAAATTCAACCAACTCAATCCCTTAAAAATACTATAAATTCGCCTCTCAACCAATCATTTCTCTTCAAATGTCATTTTCACTCCATTATATCAAATATATTCATAGTTTTCATAAAAACCTATCAAGTAGATAATATTTACCCTTTGAACACTAATATTCATTCCAGTAAATTCCTTTAAAAATATTATAAATTCATCTCTTGACCAATCATTTTCCAACAAATAACAATATTTCAAGCCATATTCAATATTTTTCATAAAAATCATAACAATACCCATTTCTATAATATTTACCCTTTAAATAACAATATTTAACTAACTCAAGCCCCTTAAAAATGACAACAAACTTGTTCTTAATCGACTATTTTTCACTAAATAAATTCCACTCTTGACCAATCTTTTCCGATCAAATAACACTTTCCCCTACTCTACCAACTATATTTATTATTTTTATAAATATCACCTATTAAATAACGATACTTAACCGACTCAACACTTTAAAAATATTAACAAATCTGTTGTTAATCGATTATTTCCTCTTAAAAAATCATAAATTCTCTTCCTAGCCAATTGTTTTCCCCTAAAATAAAATGTACTCTTAACCAATCATTTCTCTTTAAATGACATTAATCCCAGTTATATTCATTATTTTCATAAAAAATCACCGACATATCGATATTCAACCGAATAAATCTCTTGAAATCATCTTAAAATAAAATTCCTCTCTTGACCAATCAAATCCCCTTAAAAATATTATAAATTCGCCTCTCAACCAATCATTTCTCTTTAAATTACAATAATCCCCGCTATATTCATTATTTTCATAAAAACCACCAACATATCGATATTCAACAGGATAAATTTCTTGAAATTCATCTCGTGACCAATTATTTCCCCTTAAAAGATCATAAATTCTCTTCTTAACCAATCATTTCTCTTTAAATGACAATATTTCCAATCTCTTAAAAGATTTACACACATATTGATATCTATCTGAACAAAGCCCATTAAAAATATTATAAATTCTTCCTCTATATTCTCCATTTATAAAATATTTATTCTTTGAACACAGATATTCAACCAACTCAACTCCCTTAAAAATGACAACAAACTTGTTCTTAATAGATTATTTCCCCTTAAAATTTCCTCTTAACCAATCATTTCCCTTGAAATCACATTTTCATTCACTGCACCAACAATACACATATTTTTGGTAATAACCTACAAGGTAAAATTTCTTTAGAAATCTATATTTAACCGAATAAGATCTTTAAAAATCGGATCATATTTACTATATGTATTCAACCAATCAAATTCCCTTAAAATTATCAAAAAATCTGAATTTTACCAATAAAAATAAATTTTCTTTAAAGTATTACAAAATTGTTATCGATACCCAATATTTTCCGTCGAAAATCACCACAATTTGATTCTGGCAACAAATTCAATCAAATAAAAAATTCATCAAAAATGACTAAAATCGAATAAAGTCTATGTTTCCCACATAAATTTAACTTCACTCAATTATTGTAAAATCATAAAATATATATCATGTTGCTCAAATAATTAAAATTAATCAGTAAATCAAGTATAAATTCAATAAAAATTACCAGTCAACCCATAGATATAATTCAACGATTTTCATACGTATATTGTTAACCACATTGAGCATTCTCTTAAAAATCTCTACAATATACTAGTTTTGTGATTGATATCCACGAAATCAATAAATGGAAAATGATAATAATTATTGATCTCCTTTTTTACACTGTAAAATCAATTAAAATCTTAGGTTTCACTAAAATATTTTTAAAAATTAACTGATTTAATCAGCTATTTAAATATAACATAAAATTATAATTAAAATATCATTTACTATTCAAAATCTATCAGTCAATTTGATTCTAATTCTTAAATAATTATCTTAAATAGATGTTTCATAAACATTTTGATCATAAATTTAACTTTTATTTAAAATAATCCTAAAATCAAGTCAAATCTAATAAATTATCAAGAAATTAAGTGTTTCTAAATTATAGATTTAACCTAATTTCTTCAATAATTTCATTAAAAACATAATAGTCCCCAAATCCATTAACATTCAAATGAAAACCATAAAATTCACATAAATGATTAAAATTTACTAAAATAAATACCTCGTAAAACTAGATATCACTTAAATTATCATAAAATTTCCCTAAAATCTCTAATTGATTTACATAGCCTAAAAATATTTTATTTTTGTCGATTACAACCTAATCTATTTAAATGTGGAATTAAATTTATTAAAAGTTAATTAAATTTTCATTGAAAATGACAAGTCAATAACAAATCAACAAATGGAATTTTAATTAGTAGAGATTATATTCTATAAAGAAAATTTCCAGTGAAGAAGTAATATTGGTGGGAGAGTACATTAAGTGTCTAAAATCGTTGAAATTACTGGAAAAAGTGGGATAGCTAAAGATATCTACTAAATAGATGAAATATCAATTGATATATTAAAACCTTACAAGGGTAATATACTTTGAATGAAGAAAATATACATCGAAGAGGAAAAATATTCATTAAAGTGAGAAAATATTAATTAAAGTGAGAAATTATTCATTGAAGAGAAAAATATTCATTAAGAGAAATTATTCATTGGAGAGAAAAAATATTTATTGAAGAGGGAAAACAATCATTGAATAACGTAAAATATTGATAGAAGCTAAAAAATATTCAGTGAATCGAGAATTGCATATAATAAATTAGACGATAAAATTTCTCAATGATGAGATGAAATATCAATTAAATATTGGAAATACTTGAAATAAATGGAGTCTGTATTATCACTGTTCAACAAATATACTTAAAAGATGAAAATATTCACTGAAAATGAATTGTACTTTAAGAGTGGATGAATTACTATTATATTCAATTAAAAATTATTAACAATTGAGTAGATTTTGTCGGTTAATTATATTTAAATAGGGATATATATTGTTGATAGATGCGCGGATGAATAGTTATTAAAAAAACGCGAGCGCGTATATTTTGTTGGATTTTGTTGGATTAGTATACGCGCGCGCGTTTTTTAATAACTATTCCTCCGCTCATAAGTGTCCATCAAAATATATATATCCCTATTTAAATATAATTAACCGACAAAATCTACTCAATTGGTTATAATTTTTAATTGAATTTTTAATTCATCCACTCTTAAAGTACAATTCATTTTCAGTGAATATTTTCATTTTTTAAGTATATTTGTTGAACAGTGAATAATTCAGACTCCATTTAAAGTATTTCACATTATTTAATTGATATTTCATCTCATCATTGAGAAATTTTACTGTCTAATTTATTATTTGCAATTCTCGATTCACTGAATATTTTTTAGGTTCAATTCATATTTTCTCACTTTAATGATTGTTTTCCCTCTTCAATAAATATTTTTTCTCTCTAATGATTGTTTTCCCTCTTCAATATATTTTCAATATTCTTCAAAATATTTTCCTCATCAATGAATAATTTCTCACTTTAATTAATATTTTCTCACATTAATGAATATTTTCCTCTTCGATGTATATTTTCTTCATTCAAATTATATTACCCTTGAAAAGTATATAGTTAAAAATACACACAAAAATTAATTAAAATACACACAAAATTAATTAAGTTGATTACATCATTATGTAATCAAGATAATCCGAAAATAATCTATAAATAACCCCCCCTCCCCCTATTTTATTATGCAATTTTTTATGTTCCAGTGTGCTACTGAAACAAAAAAATTTAATTTAATAAAGTTGTTTGAAAAAAGTTTTTGAAAAATTTCTTTGAAAATTTGATCGTTATCAACATGTATAAAAAAGTCATAGTAAAAATTATACTAAAAATTTGATTGTAAGATTACATTAAATATTTTTTCAATTAAAAACATGTATAAAAATTTCATTGTAAAATTATCGTAAAAATTTCATCTTTAAAAATTATATATAAAAAATTCATCGATAAAATTATACTAAAAATTCTATTTAAAAATCATGTATAAAAAATTTCATTGTAAAATTATGTTAAAAATTTTATCTTTAATAATCATGTATAAAATATTCCATTGTAAAATTATGTTAAAAATTTTATCATTTAAAAATATGTATAAAAATTGATCGATAAAACTATACTAAAAATTTTATTTAATAAATTTCATCATGCAATATTGTCGACTCTTTAACTTTAAAAATTCTTACCTTATGTAATTTGCCTACTATAACTGCTTTTAAAATTTTCATCTTTAAAAATTACCCTTATGTAACTTAACTGTTGACTCTCTATTTAATTTTAAAAAATTCTTACCTAACCTACCACACTTTACTCTAGGCACATTAGATTACTTTAAGAACCTTAATTTACTTAAATTTATTCTAACGTACTTTAAATTACTCTGATGTATCATAATTTACTAAAATGTACCCTAATGTACTTTAATTGACTTTCAACCCTTTAATTTACTTTAATTTACCTTAATGTACTCTAATGTATCTTAATTTACTAGAGGAACCTTAATTTACTCTAATATACTTAAATGTATTCTAATGTACTTTAATTTACTTGAGACCCTTTAATTTACCTTAATTTACTTTAATATACTCTAATGTATCCTAATGTACTTTAATTTATCTTAATTTACTTTAGGTATTTTAAATTATTTTTATCTAGAGCCTAAATATACCTATAAAAATTGTGTGAACAAATATTTCAAGTGTTTTTTTAACAAGCTTATAAAATACCCCTGTCAATTTTTTATCAGTAGGCGATTCAAGCCACTTTTATTTTATGCCTATATTTACCCATATAAAGTATTGAGACCAAATATTGCATTGTATTTTATTACGAGTTAAAAATACCCCTGACTATAGTGTGTTCATCTTAGGCGATTTAAGCCAATTTTAATTTTATGCTTTTTTTATCGTTAGGCGATTCTAGCCAATTTATTTTAGTCTTTTTCAAAAATACCCCCTGACTATAGTGTGATTGAAAAAAAAATTTATTCAAAAAAAATATTTCAATTTTATTTCAAAAATTCGCCAAAATTTGAATTTAAAAAAATGTTCCAAAAATTTGAATTCAAAAAAAAATCGCGCCAAAAACTCGAAAAAAATTTCGAAAAAAAAATACACACAAAAATTAATAAAAATACACACAAAATTAATTAAGTTGATTACATCATTATGTAATCAATATAATCCGAAAATAATCTGTAAATAAACCCCCCCTCCCCCTATTTTATTATGCAATTTTTTATGTTCCAGTGTTGAAAATGAAATGGTAAAAAGTAGTTTGAGAGAAATTTTAAATGGGTTAAAGGATAGTTTGTGTGTTGGAGATGAAAATGAAATAAATAATAAATTAGAACTAATTGAGGAATCGGAATGGGAAACAGAAAGTAAATTGGAGATTGTAGAGGTGATACGAACATTTTTGTATGGAAAAACTAGATATGCTGAAAAGTCGAAAGAATTAATGAGGAAATTGGACAGAGAGTTGAATTTAAACAATTTGTAGTAGCAGTTGATTACAAAGGTTACGGGAAAACTGAGTATACAGAAGAGCATTGGTGCTCAAAAAGTCAAAAGACTAAGAAAGAGAGCTGCTAAAATTATGGGAAAAGATGGAATTATTATATTGACATATAAAATATGATTGTGGATTTGTACCCCAGGCACTAGATGAAGATGGATATTTAAGAATGAATTGAAACGTAGGATATTTAGTAAATTATTTAATTAGGGAAAAAGGGTTGAGATTTGAATGGAATAATAAGTCGAGTAAGTCAGATACCGAAAAAGAAGAAGGAGAAGTAAAAGAAAATAACGAAAACACGGAAAAAGAAGACGATATTATTGAAAATAGAGAAATTAATGAAATTTTAAATGAGGATGTTCAAAATGAGTGCGGTATTAAAGATTAGTTTATAGAATTAGAAAGGCAAAAGAATCTTAGCGTATCGGAAAACAAGGTAAACAACAAAGGGAAGAAGGTTAGAACTTTGTATGAGATGAAAAAGTATTTAGTGAGATTAGAACAGGATGTCGACGAAACGAAAGAAATGTTGAGAAGTCTCGTTAAAATAGTGAATCCGATGTTTGAAATAGAAATAGAAGTGGTCGATGAACTAAAAGGGAAATTAAAAGAAATAAAAAATCAACTTCTTGACGTTGCTCAGAAGTTTGACCATGTAGATACGTTTTGTGAGATAACAATAATTGAGGACTTAACCAAAGATGGAATTAATGAGGAATTAGCGCTAACAAGTTTAACCTATGCTATTTTAGAAATTGGACTCATGCATTTGTAAAGTTCGATGATTTAGATAATCAGATAGATATTGCTGCTCGGTTAATAATCGAATTTTTGATGAGTTGATTGAAGGAAAAAGGTGCTTGGAAAACACTTTGCCCACCGCCTTCAATGCAAGAAAATGAAAATTGGGAGTTAAATTCACCACCAAGACGGTTAAATGAAAGAGCTAGATCAGAATGGAAGAAAACAATGGTTTTTCCATGTCCATGTTTATGATGATCATATTTTGTGCAATCATATTATTGGTGAATTTCATCATCTTTTTAATTAATTTATTATCGATTGCAACAAGGCCCACGAGGATGCAGAGACATCGCAGCTGTGGAAGAACCCCCATCGACAGATCCAATTGTGATTTTTTATTGAATTAATTTAGATGGGTTGATGTTACTTGATTGAGGATGAGAATGTTTGCGTCAGAATTTGTCCAGGCTTTCCCATTTGATTGTTCACTATGATCTGAACCCAACGCTGCCATTAAATATCCCAAAAATAGACCATCAAACAGAAAGTTGTGATATTCTTTCATAGAGCATTCTTGAATATTTGTTGGGATTTTATCAAGTGCAGTTTTAATACGACTTGGAACTGTAGCATTTAACATATCCATCCAACGAAGAGTTTTTCCTGCTTCACCTTTATCAAATTTTGCAGCTTGAGGAGAAACAATATGAGATATAATTCCAACTTGTGGTTTAAGAGTAGACAAAGCTTCTCGAGCTGTGTTAGCCTCTTTGGTTGGACAAGTCACAACTCTACACGAAACATCGTATTGATAAAGAGCGTGAGACAATTCGCATTTAAGAGCCTGGTTCTCTTGTTTCATGATAAATTGTTGAAGAATCAAAGCATCCCATTCATCCTGAAAAGATTTCAATAAGGCTGGAATGGATGTAAAACTGGGTGGTTTCGATTTCACATGCATTAGAACTCTAATTTCAATAAAATAATCTCGAGAAAACTGTACCCCAGTGACTGGATTTAAATCACTGGTTGTTAAGTATTCATCAATTAACCTTCTTTCATAAGCATGCCCTGAAAATCTATTAAGAACTGGAACTTCAGGAATTTCATTATAATTCGAACATATTAACAATATTTTGAACGGTTTAAAGTCAAAAATTTATTTTTCAAATTACACCTTTTTATTCTTTAATTACACTCACAAATTAAAAAACTACAAAATTTCAATTTTTTTACAATTTACCACAAATATTAAAACAATATTATTTTTCCAAAATCACAAATTTCCAATTAATATATAATAAAAAAATGTTGATTCTTATTCATTTACTTTATGTTAAATTCTTTTTTTATTTTTCTATCATTATTTTTATCATTAATTTTATTATTGTTACATAGAGAAAAGACTCAAATTTTGAATCCATTCTCCAAGTTACTAAACAACATGGGGCTAAGGGGACAGACTAACCAAATTCTCAACATATTATTGTACAATCATATATTTGTTGGATATATCAGAATGCCCAGATGCATACCCTTGTAAACTAAAAATCAAAATGATGTAAAGTATTATGTGTACCAAAAGTCGGATTTACGGAGAGCTCCAGTGAGAGAATGTATTGTTAAACATACAACGTTTGTATTCTATTGTGGCAAGTGGTGTCATACGTCACTCATAAAAATGCATGCTATACCCAGACCAGTTGAGGTCCTCCCAGAAAATTGCTTATCTGCTTTTCAAACGGGGGAGTTAAAAAAAGCTCTGAAATTCGATTAAGAGCTAAAGTGAACCATAGAATACGAGAAACAGTAGTTCTGAAATGGTTACTGAAAGCAAAAAGAAGAACCATACAAAATGAATGGTGAAATTGTGCAAAAAACAGTTGTATTGGAAGAATATTTAACTGAATTGAGAGAGTTTGAAAGAGACTTTGATGATGATACAGGCAAATTACAAACACACCCATTTTGCAATATGAGACATCCTTATTTATAATGTTGAAAGAAATAAATGCAATTTAGTACATCTAAAAACTATGAATTTTAATGAGTTAATTGGAGAGCAGTTTAGAGAAAGACCTAATAGTTTTAATGCAAACTATAAATTTAATAATACAATTAAAACAACCCTAGTGTGGACGAGACAAATCAGTACAGTTCTAATATCAACGTTACCAGCAGATGGTATGCGATTCACAAAAAAGGATATTACTAGTAAATGTGACCCAAAGGTTTATACAACAAATTATACAAAAAATTAGCTCATTACTTTAATAACAAAATTGATTATTTGTTTCATTTTAGTCAAAACATCATGGAAAATGTATATCGAGAAATGATCTTAAACGACTGCAAGTTAAATAAAGAAATTCTCTGAAATCGTATGGCAATGGCGGTTACAAATCTAAATTTAGTAGCACCTATGTTAATATCAGAAAGTGGAGTGTTTGCGAGAATATTTTGGGAAGCATTATATAGTTACAAATGCAAGAAAGTCGCTGTGAAACTTACTAAGTATGAAAAGTGTACAGATGAATTTCCCGTGAGTGTCGGCGGAAAGTGCGATTTATAAAACCAATAACACGAATATTGCTGGATGAACCAAGTAAACCAAAGATTTTACAATGTAATCGATTACTTGTGTCGCTTAACCTCAAATTCATGTATAAAATTAGCAGACTATTGTGGAGTCAAAACTCCAAACAAATTATAACTAACGAATTTAGAGTATCTGATCAACTTTACATTCGTTGAATAAAAAGACACAAATTGGTCTTTATGCAAGTGAAGATATTGAAGAAGCTCAAAGAAATTTATTATTTCCATCTAAAAAGGAACGTTACCTGTAAAGAGCTACCTATAAAACAATGGAAAAGATTTGGGCAAATTTATGTTCTTGGTACATGCATGTGCCGGTTTAATTGGAATATATGTAATTGAAGTAACAATACAGGTAATAGTATCACAGATATTGTCAGCCCATCGAATATATTTCCTTTCCGAATTGTCATGGAAATTGATTATTGGGTGTATTCTTTTTGTGGCTAGGTTCTTCATTACAAATCATCAATACAAAGAAATGGCAAAAGTAAACGCACAATTGAAAAATGATCAAAAAAGCGAGGAATCTTTATGTCAGTCGGAAAACAAAAATAGTGCTCATAATGACAATAGCAACGGTGGCAGACCCGAGCAAAGATATTTTTGGAGAGGGATTGTGAGAAGTACAACAGAGTCCAGGTTATTTTCGGAACCAATGCCTAAATTGAGCGGAATTGATACTCTTACTCGGTGGTACACCCCAACGTTCGTCCCAACAGCACCGGTAAATCCTGTCAAAAAACTGAGAAAATTGAATTGAAAAATATGGAATCAACGAGTGCTAAAATTAAAAGAAAGAACATGCTTGGTCTTCCATGTAGTTATGCATTAATGACAATAGTGGTTGGGGGCAAACAACCTCGAACAACCATACAGTTCAATAAAAAGAACAACACCGAAATAATTATTGTAAACAAATGGAAACCCCGAAAACCCAGAAATAACTAATTTGGTTTTGGACAAATAGATGTCAAAAATGCGAAAACAAATTTAGTTTGCGGGTGACCTGATTTGTGAGATGAGTATAAAAGGAAAAGGCAGATCAACAAAATTGCCAGTTGGTCGAAGAGAATATTTCAGAGAGCGGAGTAAAGGAGGTAATAAGCTTAAAGATAAATCAATCAGGCAAACAAATTAAATTCTTGCGCACCAGATAGGGACATCTTCCTTTGGAAGACGTATCCCTACGCATTGAAATATTGTGAAATCGTGCAGAGTAATTGTGTAGAGTATTATGAATTGAATAGATATTTGTGAAAGTTGTGAATAAAGTTGTGATATATAAATTGGAAATAAATCTTATTGTATTGGGTTAATTGAATTGATTAAAGAAGGACACCAAGGAGTCGGACCTAAGCACCGACTTTCTATATAAAAACTCAACAATTTTGTTATTCCATTTTTAAGTTTATTTCATATTATTAGTACCGTTAAGATACCTTCTTTCTTTCTTAATTTATTCGTAACGATATTATCTAATTTTCGTGGATCTCCAGTAAGCTGTTGTTTGTTTCGTGAAATTTTCTACTTTTCTCCTGTTGATTTTTCTCCAAATGTTACCAGCGTCCTTGAAGTGTTCCTGTCCTTCATATCACTCACATTCTGATTAATCTTAAGCAATTTCATGTTTTACCGTTTCCAGAACTTCATACTCTGCCTTTCTATTTTTTATGTAGACAAGCCGGTCGCTTTTCAAAGTTTCTGTCAATATTCTCCCGTTTTTATTTGTCCGCGTTTCGGTGAAATGCCGTCCCAACATTTATTGTTTTTGATCATTATTTGTTTTCATCCAAAATCGTCGTCCATGTTCAATTAAATGTGCTCCTGAAAATCTAAAATAGTTTCTTAATTTTCCTTGACATTTCTTTTCCGTTGCAAAATAATCATTAAATCTCAGATAATAGTGATCAAACAAAGTTTTTTATTTCTTATTTTGCACTGATCTTTTCTTTCTACATTTCTTTCACTCGTTGGTTTGCTTGCCATGTAGATAAGTTGGTCGTTTTTCATAGTTTTTGTTCCATGTCCTTCTATTTATTACCTCTCCGCAGTTGTTTGAAATGTTATCCCGACATTTATTATTTTTATCCGTCTCCATCATTTGCTTTAATTCTATCTTTCCCATAGAACCATACTGAGTCCCCAAATTTGTATTAGGTAGACGAGCCTTTCGTTTCCGCCGAATTTTGTTCTAACATCTTTCGCTTCCTTTGTAAGTAACCCGATAGTTTTACATATTTCATACTCGATATTTTTCATTTATTACCGCTACGTGATTCGTCGAAAAGTCGTCTTGTCATTTATTGTCTTTGTACCTTTTCGTTTATTTATGTCGTTATTTCTTATTTTCCTTTGGCCTTTGGTTCTCGTTATCTGCTGTTTCTTTTTGGTTTGTGTTTTAATTTAGTTGTTTTTAATCTTTCAATATGACATAGCTTTCATCTGATTTAGGGTGCTCCAACACTTTGTTAGTTATTTGTCTTTTCCATTGGCACTTGTTTCATGTAATTTTTCGTTTTGCTTTTCTAAATAGAACCACTTTCTAGCCCCAAAACTTGTATATGATAGGCGATCCATTCATTTTATCAAATTTATTAAAACGTTTTCCTTATTTTGTAGACAATCCCGTCGCATTCTATAGTTCAAGCTCAAACTTTATATTTTTCAATAATTATCTCTCTGGGATTCGAATAAAGGTTGTCATTACGTAACCTGTTTCTTGTCGTTTACAAAAGGATTCATATATTTTTCTCTCTTTGTTCATTTGCAAAAGAAAATCATATGAATCCCGGTTGAAGATGTTCTGACAAATTGCTCGTTATTTCCTTTTTTCCATTGACTCTTGCTTCCTGTTATTTTTACGGTTCATTTGATTTTACCAATAAAATTACTTTCATCCTGGCTGACGGTGTATTGACAAATTCTCTGTTATTTCTTAAGTTAGTTGTTTTGATTCTTCCATATGACGAAGTTTTCATCCCGGGTTTCTGAGTTTTGAAAATTTTGGAAACTTTTTGGTTGTTATCCAGACAACCTTATACAAATAATTTCGGATACCACTCGGCACCCGTTGCTAAGCAATGTTGGAACTGTGTTCGTGGGTGGATCGTCCGCAAGAAGCAAGCGCTATCATTAATGCTATAATTGACCGAACGACTTATGGGTTCAACAAGGTGCCGATAGAAGGCCTGTGCTCTATTTTGATGTTAAGGTCCCATTATTCTCCTATCCCATTTAAATGTTTATCTATACTTTTGAGTTATAATTTTAACTGTTTGCTCTGACTCCACGTGCATTTTAAATGATAATGGTATAACTCAACACAGGAAAACTTTTATTCAATACCAACAATTTCACAAAAATTCAAATGTTACATTTACAATATTGGCAGGAATCCCACGGGAAGCCGCCTTTTCAATTAACTAATAAAATATCCTTGACAAGTCTGACTAGTTCTTTTTCAATCTCACGAATCTTTTTAACTTTTCTGTTACTCGCACTTTTTCGAAATTATTTGTGTCTCCGTTGTTGATTTGAGAATCACTACAGATAAATTCGCATTTACCATCTCGGAGAGTACACATAGACAAGTGACCTTTAACAGCAGTGAGTGGGTCGGCAGAGAAATTCGAATGGTTGTTCCACGCCATGCCTACCCAGACATGCACACTCACTCCTATATAAGCAGATGATAGGTCCAGGATATTCATTTTAATCGTACCAATGGCAAAACGTTCGCAATATCAAAACTCTTCGAATAATGGTCCACGAGACACCGAAGCCGAACCAATCTCTATGGAAGTCCAAGGGAGGACTCGTGAAGGCCTGACTACATGAACTTGACACAGATAGCTACGCACGGATCCCGAAGATGACAGTTGCCTAGATTTCGATGCATCTATTATGTTTTTTAAATACAAATTATACCTCTCAGTTGGTTCTCTAACTTCAAGTAATCGTCCAAACGAAATAAATGCCATTCATGAACCCAATTAGTGAGGATAATGAAACGCAGATGAGATTTTCCAGTACAGCCTACGATCCAATCTCGACTAAACCTGTTCATGAGAAGGAAGGGCAAATTCCAGCTTTTGTAGACCATTAGTATTCATGATGTAGGCTAAGGTAAAAAATAAGTTAAATTTACCATATAGGTTTTAGGTTTTTTATTATTGCTCTTCATTTATGGTAATGATGTTTTTGTAATTTAGCGTTTTAATTTAAAACTTTTCATGTGTTGATTTAAACTTAGAATAGTTAATTTAAACTTAATTTAAACAATGATTAGATTGTTTTTCTTTTATTTTCTTCAAATATTTTCTTTGAATTTACTATTAATAATGCTGGAAAATACGTTAAGTTAATATAATATTAATCTTTTGATTTTTTTATGCTTAGATCGAACAAAAATAACAATATCTTGGTTAGTAATACTTTCCATGATAATCTTATTTATTTTCGTAGTTATCTAACATTTCCTCATGATTAGTTGGAGTAGAAGTGTACATATCTTCATCTAAAGCGAGTATTCTAAATATCGGACATTTTCTCGTAATTTAACTGCTGATGGTGTAGGAGAGCTGGAAGTCGCTATAAGATCACGAAACAGATAAAATACTGTTGACGAAAGCAAAGCTAGTCCACCACAAAACAACACAATGACAATACTAACGGGTTCGACGAACAGACGAGGATAAATGTAATCACATCAGATGACCCAATAGTACAACTAGGTCCTACGTAAATAGACTATACCCGCCATCCTTTTCCCATAAGTCTAGAAATTTGAATAATCGATTCCCATGAATCAACAAGATGACCCACGTCCTGATCAACGAAAGTTCACCTGCAATAATTCGATCTACTGATTATTAAAGATTAAAACAGATAAATTGAAGTGATCTTCCTTTACATAATTCATGGATCAACGCGTCACGAATCACGCTACGATTCCCTGCACACTACGCTGCTCGGTGTCGGCAGGCGATGTGGGACGCGGGATTCTCGATCTCGCCCATCAGAGAGTCCCGGGTGGGAGGTCAAACGAGCTCCGAAGATGCCGACCTCCCATTCGTCGCCATCAAGCAAGAACCCGGCCGCAATCCGGCACGGGAAATCAGAGGACAATCCGAATTCCTACTCGCCAGATTAGAAGAACACCAGCGCCAAACGGACCGACAGGTGGAGAGAGCAAGGATATACCTGGAAGAAGTCAACCGAGACATAGCCACCGGACGAATCACGAGTACGGACGAGTACGCCCCTCCGTACAATACTTCTTTCAATATGGACGATACCAGATTGGATGTAACTACGACAGCAATCAACGTGGTGGTCCCGCGAAAGGTATTACCCCGGGATATGCGAAGAAGAGAGCAACAAACGAGTGGCCACCGCGAGCATTCGTAAGCTCGAGAACACCCACGGTGGAGAAGCAATCAACATCGTTCGAGAGATGAATAATTATCATTTGTAATGTAATTACATTTTTCCTCTTTGGTTTTTCACTTGTCTGATTAAGAATATAAATTGATCGGAATAAATAGTTAGATGTGAACAAGATCCACCTTACTGACCCAAGAACGCATAAACGAAACGAATACTATTTGTAAATTGATATAAGTTAATGCCGAATTTCCATTGTAGATATAGACCCCTATCAAATTCTGCAGCAGGAGTTACAGCAGGCGCGGAAAATAAACGTAGGGCTCCACCAACAGATCTTGCAATTGGCAAGGGAGATATAGCAGACTAAGGCTACCTGGGTGGAGCCGGGTAAAATGAAGCTGAATTACCAAAAGATGACTGCTGCACAGAAGGGTTGGGCTGACGAAAAATAGCTCAACCAGAATCAAAAAATCTAAATCCGAGGCCTGGAGGTAGCGTTATCGGCGTGTTAAGAGGGCACGACGGTAACCAACCCTTTAGTGTTCGCCCAGCACAATTAGCCTACCGAGATACGACAGCCGCCACGAAGCCCGCGACCAAGTCACTCAAACATCGGCCAGGAAAATCCGAGAGCGCTAAGCGTCGTGCCACTCAAATGAAAGACTAATAATTCTGTTGACATTTTCTGGCACTGTTATTTAATAAATATTCTTGATTGACTCTATAAATTTGTATGACTTGTGCTAAAAACGAAATTGAGGACTTCAAATCAGAAACAAACTAGAGAAGGAATTCAATAGTACTAGGCACACTAGTGAGGCACCAGGAAAAGAAAGCGCACATAAACCTTCTAACGATAGTGCGTTGGACCCATCTTGAGGTCGGGCCAGAGTAGTTCCTGGGTGGCGCTCACCTTTGGCGATCTCAAAACCAATGGTTACATTACCAACGTTGTCTAGCAACGGGTAACCATTGGGGGCGAAGAAATATTTGTATTTGGGGTCAAGGTTACACAAACCGTAAAACTCACACCGGTGATACTTATAGCTTCTTCTTGGAGACTAAGAATTTAAAGCTTGACATTCTTTTACAAGAGATGATTTCTGATAATTTGTTGGACACTTCTAATTATGATTCTTCTCATCTTTAATATTCTAAGAAACTTGACTCTGTCATTGGTTAGTTTTAAAATGAGAACAAGGGTGTTAGTTTACAAATTTTCAGCCTTATTTTTTGCAGAAAAATTTGCGGTCTTTAAATTTAATTGTAAGATAAATATAGTAGCCGGTGATACTTATAGCTTCTTCTTGGAGAATAAATATTTAAAGCCTGAAATTCTTTTACAAGCGATAATTTCTGATAATTTGTTGGACACTTCGAATTATGATCCTTCTCATCTTTAATATTCTAATAAACTTGACTCTGTCATTAATTAGTTTTAAAACGAGAACAAGGTTTCAGTTTACAAATTTTCAGTCTTATTTTTGCAGAAAAAATTGCGGCCTGAATCTTTAGTTGGAGTGTGTAACAAGATGAGAGCCGTGCATTCAGGCAATTAACACTGGGAAATGTTTTGTCTGGACACGACAACTCTCAGCTAGTGTGCGAGCACTGACTTATGATTTAAAATGAATGTGTATCTGCTATATCCATGACTTCACGATGAATTTATTGATCGATAATCATTAAATGATTTGTGATGATGCGAATTGACTATGTTTGTGTGAATTGATGAACTTGCGACCACTATGTGAGATGTGACATGCAGAATAAATGTTTACTACTGAAATTTTACATCGAAGCTTTTACCTGAATGAAATTTGGATTCGTTTAAAACAGGGCTTCTTAAACCATGGGTCGCGATCCCATTTGGGGTCGCGTAGCAAAATTCTGGGATCGCGAGAGATAAAATTACAATTTAACAGAAAATGTTTTTTAACTTGTAAAATTATTGTTATAAAGATAAAATAACAATTATCGTAGATAAATATATCATAAAATCTTCTAGTTCGGAAAGATTGTTTGTACCTGCATTTCTATTAAGAGTATTGTAATAACTTGAATAACATTTACTATGAATTAGAAGATGTTATAGGAATTTTAAAAAAATGTAAATTTATTTTTCTTTTATATTTGTATGGGGTCGTCAAGAAACTCGCATTCATAAATGGGGTCGTGAATTACAAAAGTTTAAGAAGCTCTGGTTTAAAATAATATCATTTATTTGTTTTTTTCGGCATACAGCCAATACATCTTACAAGAAAATAAATATACACAATTAATGGATACGTGTAAAAGCAGTTCATCTGCGACGGAGCTGTGACAATGAGGGTTCGCCTGTGGTAAACGGCGAATCTGAACGTAAAATGATAGTTTATAATAGTGGAAGGAAATCGAGGAGCGGGTCTTTTGGTTCGTTTTTCTTTCACCCAACGCCAGAAAAATCAACCTAAAATGAATTACATATACGGCTAAAATACTACACACCGAGTAGTCCAGTGGGCAATCGTTAAATACAATATGAACACAAATAGATCCTAAGGACAAAGAAAGGGAAAGGTAACGGGGAAATCGCGAAATCGTTGCAAAAGTTAAAATGAATAGCCGTCGGAAAAAGATCAATCCGAAATCATGAAAAAGGAATAATTTAAATAATACTTAAGATTTAAGTAAATAATTTTGAGTTGAGATGGAAAATATGGGCTGCTCAAATTTTCCGAAATAATTAAAATAGTTTATCGAAAATTTTAAAATAAAAGTGGAGTGCGGCTCAATTTTTTATATAATTAAAATATTTTAATAATACTGAGAAATAACTGTGAATCCCTACTAAAAATTTAATAATAATAATAATAATAATAATAATAATAATAATAATAATAATAATAATAATAATAATAATAATAATAATAATAATAATAATAGCAGTAACAATTGATAAGAACAGTGCATATAACAATGAAAATGATAATACCAATACCAATAACAAGGATCATAGTAGCTATAATAATGATAGGGATAATAGCGGTACTGTAAGGATATTTCTTCTCCCGGGAACGGCCAAAGCGGCCAGAAGATTAAAGTAAATTGTTTAACTAATTCCCCGGAGTCCAATGTAAATTGCCGTCAATCAGATTAGCTGTTTGAGGAGAGATTCCCTAATCGATTGGCGTGCTAAATGAATGTCAGGTCAATTTTCCACATTACCAGATAATTTGTCCTTATATTCGCGAATCACTCCTCTGCCAGTCAGTCTTATCGTTGGCAATTTTCTCGAGAATCTTATCTCATGGCAATTAAACAGTTTTTCCGTTAGACGTTATTATCTACTATGCGTGGTTCTTATTAACGGTAACCTATTCAAAAAATGTTGTTGATTGCTTTGGCAAGATTTTACTATGAATATTTCTAATTTTAAGGAAATATCACAACTTAGGTCCAGTATTCCTAACAGGCTCCGATGCGATTTAATCGTGCTCTTCATTCAATTCCTTCCTTGTTGAATGGTTTATCGTACTCGTCGTCATGGCTCATCGGTTTTCTAACATGATATTTTCGCCATAGTCTTGCTTGGAATTACGATTCCGTGATATTCATTTTGTCTCGTTTGGCTGCATCTAGTTTCACTTGCAGTTAGTTGCTTTTCTTACTTTATTCCTCGAATTGATTTTATAGTCTCTTCCACCTCTTTGCTAGTTCTATTTCCTTGTCTTTTTCGTTTTTTCGTTTAGCTTTGTTTTTCAATTATCTACCTGTTTTTATTTTATTCGTCAGTTTCGCATTAATTGATTCATTTTTTTTGTCAAATTATTCTCCATCCTCCTTTTAGTTGACTGACTTGATATTTCATCTATTTCTTCAATGCTTTCGTTTTGTGTTGGTAATTTCTTTACTATTTTGCTGCTTTATCTTGGCTTTGATCGTGGATTTGTTATAGTTGTTTCTCATTTTCGTCTTTCATCAGATTGTACTGGATTTTCCAAGTTTTAAATTGCACTCCAAGTCTACTCTTGTCTCTTATTTCCTTGATGGCTTCGGTACCTCTTAATCGGTTTATTTCAATTTCTGATTCCGATTTGATTATCTTCTAATTGATTTGTTTCTCAATTTTAACGCAATATTGCATCACTTGTCTTTCTCATTCCGCTTTATTCTTTGTCACATCGTCTGATTTTTAAATTTGTTTTCGCTCCTCGACTATAATATTTATATACTACTTTTATATATTATCGGATATTATTATATTCATTCCATATAATATTTATACACTACTTTTATACATTACTATATAAACATATCTATTATATAAATTATATGCACATTTCTAACTATTTATTATTTTATCTCCAAAGGGTCTACGCGCAAGGTGCGTATCCCTCCGCATCTCTCATCAATTACTGGATATATATCGATCTCACTTGGCCGCTAGAGTGGTGAAATTAGTGACGGTGGTTGTTGCGTCCATATCATACTTGGGTATTGGTTCATATTTTGACTTGCTTTGTTCTCTCGATTTTGAATTTTCTGTGAGTCCATCATTTGGTTCAAACAGATTTTGTTTGTGTTTTCTTCATCTTTTGATCTTTTCTGATCGTCTACGTTATTTGGCTTTGATTGTTGTCCTATTTCTTTGTAGGCTACTGAAACTTGCTTTTTTTATTTCTATCTCGGTTTTCTCCCTCTTCGTTATCATCTTCCTTTTTGTCCTGGTTTTTATTACATCGAGCCTTCTCAATCCTGTTGTCCTCGGCATTTATTTCTTTGATTATATCTTCATACATCTTGATTAGCATTTTTCTTCCATTTCTGATGTCATCAATTTCTTATCTCTTTAACAGGGCTTTTATCGTCTTTGGTAATGCATATTCGGATTTCATTGCTTTTTTTACTAATATATTTTCATTGCTTTCGAATTTGTTTACGTCTATGATTTCGTTATCAGATTTTCTTTTTCTCCACTTGATCAGTTTTGCTGCTGCTTCATCGTATCCTCTCTCGATTGCTTCAAGGATTGGGTTTAGATTTTGTCCTATTATTTGGATGTAATCTTGAATTCCATTTATTGTAACGAAATCTATTGCTCTTGCTTCTCGCGACATCATAATATAATTTAACATCGTTTTTCCATTATTGTCCTTCTCATTTAGAGTTGATCCTGTTTTTAATAATTCCCTCATAATTTTCGTTGACATATCTCTTGACACTGGAATCATCATGGGTGTTTGTCCTTTCTCATTTCTAATATTTGTATGTTGTCCACATTGGTTCGTTGCCTCGATAATTTCCATTGTTCGTTCTTCGTTTTTGCTTTCTATGGCATGGTGTAGTGGTGTATTACCCGCTATGTCGATTATTGTGAATAATATTAGCCTTTTGCGTAGTTCGTGATCATCTTTGTTACTCCTTCTAATATCTCGGTGATATTCTTGTTTCCAGTCCATTTCGGTATTATTTCCTTAGTTATTTTGATGATTGCTTCATCTGTTTCCGGTAATTCATTCTATCATTGTAGATTTCGTTATATTCTCATTCCTGTTTCGCCTGATTACTATAATATTTTGATTTTGTCTCTTGGCTGTTTGCGGCTCCGTTAATTTGTTTCGTCATGTCTAATAGGTTTTTCTGCCTTCCAGTTGTCATGTCTTTTCCTGGTTCGTAACTTGATTCGACACTTGTATCATTCGCTGGCTTTATTCTGGTGTTGGTATTGATCTCATTTGATTTCCTATTGCTTCCTCTCATTAGTCCCACTGTTCCGGATGGGTTCTGAGTCTGTTTATTTGAACAATTCCGAGTCATATGTCCCATTTTAGACAGTTAAAACACGTTATGCGACTTTTGTGACAAAATTTATTTACGTGTCCTCTCTTCGCGAATAGTTGGCTTATTGGATGTCGATAGTAGTCGTTCTCTGTGTGTCCCGATTTTGACATGTTTCACGATATTCTCTGATATTTACGTTGTTAGCTTTCGTATCGATTGTCCAGATACTTTCTTCGTTCGCTGTGGTTTTCCTAGTTGTGTTTTGTTGAGTAAATCAATACCATATTGTAATTTTCCTTTCCACGTGGGTTGTATTGTTGAGTTCGTCAATTACATCTTCTTTTGTCTCAATTTTCAATTCACTGACTGTTTTTGATCTGTCTTGCATATTCAGATTTCTCGTTTGTTGTCTTTGGATTCTCTTTTCGATTAGTTCTCTCTCTGAAATTTTATTAACCATTAAAATATCTATTGACGTCTCTCCGATTCCTGTATTGTCTCCTGTTGTTTGTATAAATGTTTACTCCATAATTTTACTTTCTACGTTTATTTGAAGTTCCTCTTTCTTCACCTTTTCATTATCTTGTTGTAACATTTTCACTTTCCTTATCGGTTCTCTTTTTGATTTTTGTAGTAGTACCCTCTGATTTTGATATTTTGTTTTTTGTTTTTCTGATAACTTTTTATCACTGATTTTGTTGCTTTTTCGTCATTTGTCGTTCCCTTCTATGGTGATCTCTTGAATTATCTTTATTTTATCTTCGCTGCTCAATTCTTGCTCTGATTTTATTTTGTCCTCCTGAGTTTCATCTTTATTAATCACGTCATTTTCTTTGTCGTTATTTTCGTTATTTATTGCCATACCATCCTCGCTGTTGACAACACACTGCTCCGCAGTGTGGATTTCTTTTGTATTGACTATTTTTGACATATTGCTTCTACTTGATATTTAATTTCTGTTCATCCGTCTTTGTCGAATTTCTTAGATTTTCTCTCTCTGTAATCTCTGCCATTCAATTTGTTGCTGTTCCAGATATTTTCTGGTCCATTAATATCGAACATCATTCATGTTTCTCCTCGTATTACTTCGTTGTATTTTGTTGTTGGCGGATATTCTTTGAATCATACCACCTAATTGCTCACTCTCTTGTATTTGATTGCTTTGTGTACTTTGACTATAATTTTCGTTTTTGGTTGTCTCGATTTTCTCTCTATTGGACAATTTTCAGCTAAATATCCGTTTAGGTTGCAGTTGAAACAGGTTGTAATCTCGAATCTTGTTGTTGTACTCATTATCGCCATATCTCTTAAATGTCTGACCTCTTGTGTTGGGTTATTTTGTGGACTCTTACTGAATTGGTTTGGTTTTTGTTGACATTGAATTCTTCTCATTCGACAATTTAAAACAGATTATCATTTCTTCTCCTACGTTTCGAGTAGGGTTCATTAATATGGGTTGTTTGTTGATACTTTCTGTACGAAATCTTCTATCACATCATTGATAATTCTTTAGTTGATAACCTCTGTCAGTTCGGCATCCTTCTTTTGAACAGATATTACATACTGAATTGTAGCTCGCGTTGTTAATCCTGAAATAATTATTATTATTTTTAAATTTACCTCTACTGTCTTGAATCCTCTTAACTGGCATATGTATTGATTTGTTTGCGGGTAGATATCTTTCGTTTGTCTCATTTTTTCCATCGATACTTTTATTGGTTCTGATACTTGATCTTTTAACTCGGTTTGATCATTTTCTCTTTTGACTCTTTCTTCCATGGTAGTTAATATTTTCCGTTCTCGTATGATTTCCGTTTGCCATGTTTCAGATATTTTGTTTCAACTGTTTTCATTTCCGAATTTCCAGTTTCTTTTTTGTCATTTAAATCGTCTTCGTTGCATTTTCTTTCTGAATGCATCTCCTGTATATTCCTCTATAAACTCGAATATATTGGTTCTTGCTTCCTTATTTCTGGTTCATCGCGTGTGATTTCGTACATTGTTGATTCTCTCAAATATATTTCTGTTTCATCAGTATTTTTACTTGGCAACTCTTGGTTCATTTCTTCTCGGAGTTTTTCCATCTCTTTACTCGTACTTGTTTTCAACTGAATTGTAATTTTTGTTTCGGGTGATTTCGCGTTATTTCCTTTGTCAGTTAACTTTCCAATTAACTTATCATATTCTTCAGCTTTTGTTTCCAAGCTTTCTAATCTTGTTGTAATCATTGGTTCTGCTGTCGCTACTGTATCAAATTTTCTATCTGTTGCTGCTTTTCACTTTCTCTGACTTCCAATAAAATGGTCTATTTTTTTTATCTTTGTTCTCCGTTCGTTTCGGTATATTCTCAGTTTCTCTACTCGATGGTTTCCTTGATTCCAGTTTCTCGTAACTCGTTTTCTTGATTCTATCTCTAGTTTATCGGCTCTATTATTCGTTGTTTACTTGATCTCTTTATTCTTTTGGTTTACTCGATCTCTTTATTCCTTGTCAATTATCTAAACATAAATAACACCTCTAGTACATATTATTCTACATAAATTTCCGCATTAATTTATCGTACTACTCTCAATGCTTTTCCTTAATTCTTTTCTCTACGTCAACTTCTTTATCTTTTTTTTTAGGTTTATTTTAAATTATCTATAACTCGTATCCAGTGTCTATTTGCTTCGTCTAAATTATTCTTATAGTCGTATCAATTATCTATATTGTCATATCGATTAACTATTTTAATCAAATAAATCATCACCATCATATCAACAATCGTCTCGTTAACTATTCTCCTTTATCTCTTTATCATTGGTCCAAAAATCTTTCTTAATCTCTATTCACTATGGGCCTTTTTACTTAACTAGTCTCGTCTTTTATCTTAAACTTTATCCGCTATTGCTCTATGAGTCTTTTTATTTAAATCTTCTTGTCTTTTTCCTTAAACTTTATTCGCGGTGATTGTTTTTCTTTTGATTCATCTCCCTTCATTTTAAATCTATTTTAAATTATCTATTTCTCGTAATAATTATCTATCGACCTCGTATCAATTATCTATATAGTCTTATCAATTATCTATGTGGTCGCATTAATGATCTATATTACAATAATAAAATCATTATACTCATATTCTCATTCAATCTGTAAATTATTTTTCCTATGTCTCATTGATTTAAAAATCGTTTACTTAATCCTCAGTCGCTCTATGACCTTATCATTCCGTTGGCTCTCTGGGGCCTTCGTCATCTTATTTCTAACTGGCATTCTGTGGCCTTCAATCTCTTATCTCATTTCAAATGGCACTCTATGGCCTTTAATATCTAATCATAATCATATCTCATCCGGCGCTCTATGGCCTCTAATATCTAAACATATTGTCTCATCTAATCATATCTTATTTAATCGTAATCATATCTCAACTTTAATATCTAATCATATCCTATTTAACTATAATCATATATCATCTTTAGTATCTAATGTTGATCACATCTTTACTGTTATAACCATATCTTATTTCAAAATCATCTCTTATCTTTAACATCTAATCATAATCATATCTAATCATAATCGTATAATATCTGTTCTCATCTTTAATCATAATCATATCTCATCTTTAATATCGGAGTTGAGTTTCATCAGTGACTTTTGGGTGGGTTTGAGGCCTCACACTGACTCTCAATCCATGGTGTCTTTTGTCTAGCGCATTTTACCGGTTACGCTTTCCTCACCGCCACTCGGATATTTGGTACTCGGTGTGGGATCCGGGTTGTTGTACCAAACTCCTCGCTGGGAAAACTAAAAAAACATTCCCTCAGTACTCGGTGTGGGATCCGGGTTGTGTACCTCGGAGAATATAAAAGCATGGAAATGCCTAGACGTTCAACCAAGTTCCAAAACCGGTTTACTTGATTTCCCGAATAGTGAAAAGAAAAGGAAGCGATAAATGGGCGTGGAAACTCTTAATATATCTGTCTAATATCTGCCCGCTCTCCCGTCAGATTTCCGGCACAATTCGGCAGCCCTGATCTGATCCTTAGTGTGTCCTTTCGAGTATGAACCATTTACCGGTTAGTTCACATCTCACCTACCGTTTGGTGTCCTCGATACTCGGTGTGGGATCCGGGTTGTGTATCGAGTCCCGCCCAGCAATAAAAAATATTCATTCGATACTCGGTGTGGTATCCGGGTTTTTGTATCGAACGGCCCAGCGCCATCAGTCCCTTGGCTGATAACATCCTGAACACGACAGTCCGTAGCTGTCCTCTGGTGCCTCACCACCAGCTAGGAAAAAAAAATGTCTCTAGGTACCTTTACTAACTTTTCAGCTTTCTTAACGGTATCTAAATCATGCGCATTTTCAATTTTTATTTTTATTTTCGGTTTCCCCTTCACT
This sequence comes from Schmidtea mediterranea, assembly GCA_022537955.1. Classification (NCBI taxonomy): domain Eukaryota; kingdom Metazoa; phylum Platyhelminthes; order Tricladida; family Dugesiidae; genus Schmidtea; species Schmidtea mediterranea. The sequence goes on from CM039680.1 coordinate 138,730,045, forward strand.
TTCCCAATTCAAAAATTGTAGTAATCGCGTTGGTTTGTTCCCCAGAGAGGTGATCAATCTCTCGCCAGAAACTCTCCAACATTTGCGACGGATCCTACTACCTTCCTCTCCTCGGGTTGATCAAGGTTCCCCATCGGAATAAGCGTACTATCGTTATGATAACTATGTTTTAAATCTTACTTTCCAGTATTATTTCCATATAATATAAATAACATTACAGAATATACTAACAAAATGATGCATCGAAACTTTTACCGTACCTTATGTGTGATTTTTCAGCTTTCACTGTTTAAGTTGTGTTTTACTTGTCCACTCAGAATTTATTTAACGGCTTTCATGAAGTTTTCGGCTTTTTTCCGTATGTTTTACACCTTTCGGTTGCTATTGTTGTCTCATTTATTATTATTATTAATCTCAACTCATCGTACTCGTTTTTTAATCATCATTTTCCTCTGGTTGCTAACTATTATTCTCGTAATTCATTATTATCTCTAATCCTTTATTTTCATTGATAACAAGCATCATCATTTTATTCATCTACGCTCATTTCTTACAATTCATTTCATTTACACCTGAACATTTCCTTTTATCTATGCCTAAATTTCTCCATCATCTAGATTATCTTTTCGTCAATTTCTCTAACTTAATCGATTATCTGTTCTCGTTTAGTATCTAATTTGGCTTTACTTGGCCTCATGTCTTTTGTAATACGTACAATCAATTGTTCGTTATTTCCGCTAATATTTCTCATCTCATAGGAGTAGGGGTTCGAAATCGTTGCAACCTTTTTCGTTAATATTTTGATCTTTAATTTAATTACTTTCAATTAATCGTTTATTACGTTTAGAATTATTTTAACTGACTTGGTGATCATGTCTTATTTCAAACAATTTTAATCCAGTAATTTCTAGCTTTCCAATTTTTTACGAACTCTTGGACGACCCGCATTTTTGTGGTTTCTCCTATTTCTAATCACTTTAACCCTCATGATTTCCACCTTTTCCCTGTTTTTATTATTTTAATTTTAATTTATTTATCTATTTTTTATATTTTTATTACTACTTCTACGGTTTTTTGGATGATATTTACACGATGATTTCCATTGATTTGTACAACCTACCCATACTTTTATTTTTATTTATAGTTTCCTGTTTCTTTGATTTCTGCTTTACAAATATTGATAATTTTATCCCCACTTTCCTGTTGAATCGTCTCATTTTTGAAATTTTTGTGTATCTAATATTTTAATTTATTTACATATATTGATATTTTCCTCTCTTATTACAATACTCGTCATTCATGAGTTTTCTAAACTGTTGTTTTGTTTCATCGTATTGTTGGGGTTGTCGGTGACTTCGAATAGAAATTATTGTTGATCTGTTTCCAAGCGTGCTTTAAACACCAGTAACGAACTCCAAACGATATAAACTTTATTGATTAATACACTGTGTCTCCACTGATTTACAAAAATATTTACAGTTCACTTTCAAAATTTTTAATTTCTTCACGATTCTCTGAAGTTTAGAGTATTCGAAGGTTTTGACCCATTGTAACTTTTTATCAAAAGTTCACATGATGATAGTTCTATGGCAATTTTTGATCGTCTTATTATTCTACACAATATATCAAAAATTAACATTTTTTGCCAAAGTTGTGACCCTTTATAACTTTTTATCTAAAGCTCTGATGACTAAACTTCTATTGGCAATTTTTCTTGTTTCGTCGATCTCTACAACATATCAAAATTTAAAAATTTTGACCAAGGTTTTGACTCTTGATAACTTTTAACCTAAAAGTCAGACTGCCATACTTCTATAGTAAATATTGCTCAGCTTCTCAAGCTCTACAACATATCAAAAATTAGAATTTCTGAAGGTTTGACCCTTAATAACTTTTTATCCAAAGGTTGGAAGATCCTAATTTTATCACCACTTTTGCCATTTCATCGTTCTGTACAACATATTAAAAATAACTTTTTTTGACCAAAGTTTGAGCCTTTTTAGCTTCGAACCTTTAGAAGATATGACCATGGTTCTATTGGCAATTTTATTAAGCTCATTCTTCTCTACAACATATCAAAAATTATATTTTTGGTCAAGGTTTGACCCTTTACACCTTTGAAGTTCGATAAGATACGACTATAGTTCCATTGACAATACTACTCAACTCACTGTCCTGTAAAACATATCAAAAATAAAATTTTTGGCCAAAGTTTGACCCTTTGTAACTTCGAACCTTTAGGAAATACAACCATAGTTCAATTGGCATTTTTACTCAGCTCATCGTTCTCTACATAATATCATCGAACTGTTTTCTCATCGTCAATAAGTCGATCGTTTTCCTTCGTTTGTTGTTAAGTTCCATTCTTTAGTTCACCCTCTCTCCGTGGTCCGACAAAATGTCGTTCCGACATTTCTGTTTAATAATTAAACATTTGCTTTTATTTCCTTGGGTTCTTTGCAAAAACAATCATGTTGATCCCGGCTGAGCCTCCAAATTTATATGGTGGGTTTCTGGGTTTTGATATTTTGAAACTATATGGTTGTTACCCAGACAACCCCATACAAATATTTCCTTCGCTTACCACTTGGCACCCGTTGCTAAGCAACGTTGGAACTGTGTTCGAGTGGGTAGATCGTCCGCAAAAAGTGAGCGTTATTGCTAATGCTATAATTGACCGAACGATCTCTGGGTCCAACGAGCTGTCGATAGAAGACCTGTGCTCGCTTTTGATTCTTAGGTCCCATTATTCTCCTATCTCTTTCAAATGTTAACCTATACTCTCATATCATCTATCTTTATGTCCATTCGTTTGGTCCTTCTTATTATTGTCAATATTGATGATTTTTTATGGTCTGTAAACCCTTGGTTATGTTAAGTAAACACAGTACATCTCTTACCCTTATCCCTATTATAACTACAATGTTCCCTATTATTATTACTAGCATCATCATTGTTACTATTATATATATTACCTTTCTTAATTGTTACTACTGTTACCTTTACTATTATTTTTATTACTATAACTACCATTATAATTATTTTTATTACCACTATGATTATTACTACTATTATTATTATCATAATTATTATCATCATTACTACAAATACCATGATTATTATTATTATTATCATTATCATTATTATTATTATTATTATTATTATTATTACTATTATTATCATTATTATAATTATTATTATCGAGTTTTTAGTAGAGATCCTTCCTCATTCCTCAGCTTTATAAAATAATTTTTTATTGATATACAACATTAGCCGTAACCCATTCTTATTTTACAATTTTAGACAAAGTAGTTTTGTTGGTTCGAAAATTTTGGCAGCGTACCGCCCTTATTTTGCGGTTCATCCCTATTCTACCGTTTCCGACAAAGTATTTTCACTGACTCGGAAAATTTGAGCAGCGTTCCACCCTTATTTTACGCGTTCCATTTTTACGTTACTATTTTTGTTAAGTATTTGAATTAGTTCGGAAAATTTGAGCAGCATTCTGCCCTTATTTTTCAGTTTCATAATAATCTTATACCAACCGTTCAGTCGCATTTCACTTTTATTTTTCTATATTCTATAAGTATTTTAGTTGATTCGGAAAATTTGAGCAGCGTTCCGCCCTTATTTTACAGTTTTTATGATAAGTGTTTTAACTATTCCCAAACATTTGCGCAGCGTTCTGCCCATATTTTCCGTTTCAATTGACATAATTTATTTAATTTTTATTTAAATATTATTTTTCGTGATTTTGAGTCGTTCGGATCAATCTTTTTCCGATGGCTATTCATTTTAAGTGTTGCAACGATTTCGCAATTTTCCCCGCTACCCATTCCCTCTTTTTGTCCTTAAGATCTATGTATGTTCATTTCATAGTTAGTGAGTGCCCACTGGACTACTCAGTGTTAGAGATTTTGAGCCGATTGTAGAATCATTTAGGTTGATTTTAAAGAAATCGAGAAACGAGGAAGTAACCAAAAGACCACTTCCTTACTCCTCCTTTCTTCTATACGGAATAATATTGACGTTCCGATCCCTGCGTTCCGCACGTCGGGTCTTCACGAGCACATATCATCGGCGGTATTCCACGCACTTACACGAATCTGAATACTGTATATGATTTTATTAACTTGTGATGTGTCTTTGGCTGTGGGCCGGAAAATTTTCGACAATTAGAAAATAATTTAAGCATCATAATAATTTATTAAAACCAAACCTAAATTACCGGCTACTTCCATTAAAATTCATAAATTCAACCATCCAAATTAAAAACATTGAATTAAACTTCCTAAATAAATCGAATGCATCCATAAAAATCCATATCCATAAAATTCATAATTATCCATAAATCCATATCCTTCATCGAATTAAACTTCCTAAATAAATCGAATGCATCCATAAAAATACATAAATCCATATCCATAAAATTCATATTTATCCATAAAAATCCATAAATCCATATCCATAAAATTCATATTTATCCATAAAAATCCATCCAAATTACAAACATCGAATTAAATAATCCAAAGTGAAACTGCTGACAACCAGTGTCAAAATACGATTTAAAATCAATACTGAAAATTAAGATTAGATATTTGTCAAATCATATCAGTATATATACCTATAATTTGGCCTTAACCTTGCGTGTTAGTTTTATTGCGATTAAACAAAATTCGACTTTGAAATTATTTATGTTATCTAAATTAAATTTTTATTTATTTCTTAATTTAAATTGGTAATTTATTTTTAACATTTTTTAAATAAATTTATTCAACCAAAATATATTTTATTTTTATTCATTTAATTCATTAATTTTTACTTTTTTATAAATGGTCATTTTACGGTCGAATTTTCTTGTTATTATGTTATTTTTTATGTAAATTTCGTGCGGTTCTTGATGCATTTTGTATTTATTTTATTTTACTTTTATGTTTTTGATTTTATATTTATTTATATTCTCTCAGATTTTAAAATGTTTAATTGGTGTTGTATATTATATTTTAAGTTATCTTGGTGCTAGGTTTTCGTGTTGTATTACTGATACATTTAAACAATTCTCAAGGCTATTGTGTGCTGGCCCAACACAAGTAAAGCTCCAGAAATCTCTAAATAAGAACATAATTCTCCTTGGACCAATGCCTAAGCATTAACTCATCAACTTTTGAATTGGGTGAGAATATCTTTCCAGGACCAACCGGAAAGTCATTCAAAAAGCCAAATAAACTTTCAGTAATTTCTATATCAACTTCCATAGTATTCATATGGAATGATTTCAATATCTTCATTTATACACTCTTGTAAAACATCATTCAGACAATCATTAACCCATGTAAAATCACCATACGGAAGATTTTGGCTAAGAGCCAAACCATACAGATTATTTATATCTCCCAAGGATAATAGATAAGCGGAAGAACTGTAAAACGTAAGTCCTTCTATTGGCAGTTAGTGAGAAAGATGTTATTCTTCTAGAAGTAACATTTCGTAGCAACACCTCCTCAGGTATGGACTCTCATTTCATACAGTACCAACGGCGAGTGTTGATCAACTCACACTCACGGTATAATCGTGGATCACAATAGTCTTTGTTTGGCATCTAGGTATTTAAAACCCTAAATTTAAGTCAACGCGATCAGCAAAGACCTAGGTGCCAACAAGTGTTATATTACCATCAAATCTTTACAAAATACACCATTATCTTATTATTAACATCTTATCATCGTTCCAGTTATTTTATGATCAATATATCAAAAGTTCTTTTCTGAATTAAAAACTTTATAATTATACTAAAACTAGGTAAATTATCCTAACAATGGAGTTATTATGAACCGCGTATTATTTAAAAATCCCCGGCAGTCAAAATTATATTAATTTACAGTGTTTAAGTTCTAAAAAAATTTGCGAGATTTAAAAATGGCAAGCTAAGAGTCGAAAGTGAATATTGATAATGTGATTCATGCGGCTTCAGAAGATCACCTTTTTTCATTTTAAAACCTCTTTCTCGAGAGAACCGGTTTTATAATTCCAAAACCTGATCGTTGGCAGATTAAATTCTTATTCATAAATGGAATTGAACAACTTTTCCTTCCGCTTGGAATCATCGAATCAAATTAGAGCTTCAGCATACCAATCCATAAATTCCACCAATTAAAAATATCATCGAATCAAATAAGACCTTTAGACATGTTAGGACTCACTTCTTAAAATTCCAGTTTAACAACCTCATTTCTATTGAATTAGATTTCATTTATGAGTCTTTGCAAGATTGCTTATTTTATCAAACATTTAATATTTCTTATTTCCTATTACTTTGTTTATTTTTCCTTTTTTCACCTTTTAATAATCTCAAAAATAATAACAAAACATATTTCGTATTTCTTCACCACAATCTTCCGCTCATTAAGTCTCATTGCAATATTTCACATATCGCACACATCGCAAAGGAATTCGAAATCTAATACCAAGCTTTAACCATTCACATTTTAATGTTTACTTATAAATATTTATTACATACGAAATGAAAACAATAATAAAAATTCGAGTCTTTTGTAGAATAATATTACTTCCTGTTCGGCATAAATTCGTATAACAACAAATTGCTACCAAACTTCCGATTTGGTTTGGATAACATTTAGACTTAGCACATCTTCTACTTACGCCTATCATGGGGTCGACAATTATTTCGCAACTCGTACATCCGCTTTCTACAGTGTTGACCTTTTCGGCAATGGGATCATTACAATTATTACAGACAAAACATTGGAAAGTCGCTTCCGGTTTGATTCGAAAATCTAAATGACAGCTTAAAATTTAATATATCCAAATTTTATTTGCCTCACTGTGAATGAGTAGCATAAATATTATTGAAAACTTGATTAGCATATTTACTGTATAAAAACAAGTGAAATCCTGAAAATAGCAAAAATTATAAAATTATATTATCATGACGCATCGATATTCAATTAATTTTCTTCTATGGTTAATTAATTATTATTTCTATTGTCCAATAATAACTGGCTCAACGGATCCTCTGAAAATGAAGCTTCTGTATAAACAAAATAATCTAAAAGATATTAATTTCAATTTTCAATAATATAAATAAAACTCCTATAATAAATGTGTATGTCAAAGCCAAACCTGATGTTAAATTAGGACCTTGATATTACACCGTGTGATACATTTTCGATTACAGGGTTTCCCAAGCTGAGTTCAATGAATCACCTTTGTTTTATTCTGACTTCTCGTGTTCCTTTTTGTAAATCAAATATCCAAAAACTAGTGCAGTAAACGTTTATTGATTTGTAACACAAACTGTCAGAAGATTTGTTCTTTTCTGGAAATAATTTGTCAATGTGAACGCAGATATCTCAACGGTAACGTTAATTTGATTTATATTTATGCTCAAAGTTTATTTATTTCGTTTTACTGACCTCCACTAGCCTTTTTTTTAATAATACTTGTGTTTTACTTTTCGTTGTTTAACTGGTCAAATTCTCTAGTTAACAGTTCTCTTTTTATACTGTTGGGTTATTATTATTGAAAGTTGGTTCCCTATGACTCCTCGTGTCCTTTTCAATTCAAATAAGTAAACCCAACACAGAATAATTTTATTTGCACTTCACCAGTTACAACTCAATCCAATTTATTTCAATGTTTTGTAATTACAATTTCACTGATTTTATTTGCACCCTTCAACCACTGTATAAATTTGATTATCTTAAGGTACGTTATCCAATGGATAATCACCCTTTCTGATAGATAACTTTGACTTTACTTGAGTTTAGACTCTTTTACTGACCTGACTACACTATTCGTTTGCTTATAAGTTCAAAAATAATTTAACTCACATTTTTTGAATAATATCCGAAAAAAAGTACATATTTTTGGAGATTAGTTATTGTTACTTACTTAATTTCCTAAATATTATTTATAATAATATTGTTGGGCTAAAACACAAACGGCCTTGTGAATGTTTAAATGAATCGGTAACACACATGCAAATATAACATGCAAATTTAAATTCAAACCTATTAAAACATCATCTAAACCCTATCAAATATGAGAAAAAAAGATAATAAAATATAAAATAATAAACATAAAAATAAATTAAAATAATAACAAAATGCAACAAGATCCGCACGATATAAAAATAAACATAACACGAAAACCCAACAAATTCGACCGAAATTTGATAATTTAACAAAAAATAAAAATTTCATGAAAATGAAATTAAAAATCAAAGAATTTGAATTAGAAATAATTCAATAAAAATTTCAAATAAAAAATTATCAAATTAAATTAAAAAATAACAAAAATTAAGATTAGAATACACTAGAAAAATCCAAGGTCGAACTTTGTTTTACTAAATCAAAAAGAACACGCAAGGTTAGGGACAAAAAATAGGTATATATACCGATGCATTTTCACATAAATTTGAATCGTTTTTTGAAATCATTTAACAGTTTTTAAAAATCTATTTTTAGGTGAGTGAGAGTTTTATTTGGAAACTCTCTCCACGTCACGTCCTCGCAACCTCGGTAGAGCTCTGCTTGAATGTCGGCGTGGGGAGAGTAGTATTTTTGTATGATTTTCGTTATGGACAAGTAATTTGTTGTATTGTTTTTTTAATATTAAAAAAATATTTATAAAGCATAAAATCATTTTGTTTTCATTAATCATTCGTTTTTGTCGAAATTTTTCCGGCCCACAGCCAAAACACATCACAAGTCAGTAAAATCATACACATTATTCATATTCGTGTAAGTGCGTGGAATATCGCCAATGATCTGTGCCCGTGAAGACCCGGCGTGCGGAACGCAGGGATCGGAACGTCAATATTATTCCGTATATAAGAAGGGAGAAATAAGGAAGCGGTCTTTTGGTTGCTTCCTCGTTTCTCGATTTCTTTAAAATTGACCTAAATTACTCTACACACGGCTCAAAATCATCACACCGAGTAGTCCAGTGGGCACTCATTAAATATAATAAATATGAACACAGTGCGCCTAAGGTCAATTAAAGGAAGGTAACGGGGAATTATAAATGGAATCGTTGTTACAACTCTTGAAATTAATTGTAAATTTAAATAATATTGTAAAGCTAGATATTCATAAATTGTAAACGCGGGGCAATAATTTAATCGACAGTTCTAAATATGAAACGACCACTCTAAAAACCTTTGACCATTAATAACCCCAAGTTGATCAGACGAACTCAAATAAACTATAAATTCAAATAACGATTATAAAAGAATAAAAATGAAACTCCAAAATCATCATAATTAATTACAACCTATTAATCGCCACCCAAGGGGCATAATCTAATTGATAGCCATAGAAAATTCGAATTGAACTAGCTTTAATAGAGGTAAAGTATATCCAAATCCACTAGGACAACCCACATAGGTATGGAATAAAATCCGTTATTAAAATTCACGAAAAGTTCAGGACGAATAATAAGATTTTTGATTGACTCCCGCAGGTTGAAATTAAATAATTTTTTCCGTTATTAAAAATTCTTAAAGGTACTAAGAATATAGTTACGAAACCATACCCATGATTAATAAAAGCCACTGGTACGTCCCGAACGGCTAAGGAATATAGTTTCCAAATCTTCACCGTTAGTGAAACAACCGAAAGAGACACCCCTAAAAATCTGAATAGAAATGTTATAAAGTTGAATTCCATTTATCACCTGTAAAACAAAGGTTCATCAGTTTTCATAACCCAGAAATTAACTATCCCGTAGAAGATTCCTGTTCACTAACTCGAAATTAGAATAGCGTCAAAGATTTCCATAATATCCATAAATAATTCGCTAAAAAGGGTTAAAAAATCAATAACTAAAAATATACGCATTACTAGATACTAATTTGATGATTCCGACCAGGAAAATTCGTCCAAATCCCTGATTCCAACTAGACGAATCTATAAAAAAATCAATAAAATCAAACGTAATTAAATTAAACAAACCGGGTCGTTAATCACCCAATCAAACTGTTACAACACTTAGCATAAACATTCATAGTCCACTGCAAATACACATTGATTTCAATTCTTCACTAAATAAATAAGTTCACCGGAAATTCATCAATTACTTACCGCTACCAGGCACAGTGTGCCAACGATTACAATAGTAAGCATGTACGAGACACACCCACCCAGTTGATTTAATAAAAGTACGTCAATAATCGCCATTCAAACAGAAATTTTGGAATATTACAGCAACATGAATTCTCGACAAATTTTGAATAATGAGGAGACCTCGACTAAGGCACCCAACGAAGATGCAGCAATGAATCTGGATTTACAAACTAAGGGTAAGGATTTCATATAATATCTTTAGTTATTAAATGATAAATAGTAATAACTAGATAAATACTTAGGGAGTTTTCTTTAACTACAATTAAGTTTCATAATATTTTAATAATATTCCTATCACCCCTGATTTTCAACAACATTATTAATTATAAAATTATCCACCATATTATCTTTGTAATAATATCTCATCAATCATTTTCACTATCAATAACCCGACCATTAATCTATTCGATTTAATCCGTTAAAATTGTTACTCTTCATTTTTCGACATCATGACTCCCGGTAGAATTTACTCACCCTATTATATTAATGTCAGTTTTTCCCCCTTTTAATTATCATTATTACCATCAATCCCATTAATTATCCGGTTGGGAGTACCTGTTAATAGATAACATAAATATAAACATCACTGAAGAGTAACGGAAGGAGCTATCATATTATCGTTAATGTCACCAGGAACATCAAAACTAGGGCAATTATCCTTGAATTGAGAAGCTAGTGTTGAGATTCCGTAAATATCAGCATTCAGCGAGTTGGAGAAAAAATCCCTGCACATTCATTTTCAAACCTAATCACAACCATATCCTACTGATCTCCAAACCCATACACTTTAAAAATAATTAACCATAATAATTTCACCCCAATTAATTTCGATTTTTATGCCGAATAAAAATTATCATTTAATAAAACAAACTATCAGAATTAGGTAAGTATGCTAAATTCCATAATTTCTGCGATATTTATCTAATAATTTTTGGATCGGATTTACTTCACGCCTACTAACGGATTTCCACTTATCATAATAGTTAATGAACTGTTCTTAAGAATACTTTTAACCTATTTAATTTTTACCTAATCAGAAATGTCATCGAAATATTCCACTTGTAGAAACATCAGGAGCTCTCAAGTGGGTCCCCACTGGAATTGCAGAAGAATGGAGACAGGCTCGGCGCCTACTATGGTGAGCAAAGGGCTACGAGGAGCCATCTCCAAGAGGGCCCAGCCAAACAATTGGTCAGATGCTGGAGACGGATCAGCAATTACTATTGACCGATGAGCGAAAGGGCGAACAATATCCGGCCCGCGAAATTCTAGGACATGCCCGTGAACTCCTCGACCGACTGGTAGCACACCAAAGACAAGTAGATCTTCACGTGGTCCGGGTCAGGCAATACCTGGCCAACGTGGAAGATGACGTCGCTGCGGGGAGAATCCTGGAAACTTATAGTGAGGCGCAGCCGCCCAAGCACGGACCGGTGCGGAATACAAGACGACCGTCTTCGTAGACTCGAGTTGCTTGGCGAAAGAATGGTTGGAAAAATCCCTGGAACAACTATGATCATCCGGACCGGTGATTGTAAATTTTTGACAAACATTGGTATAATAAAAATAATTGCCGGAGTTTTCATTTTTTTTCTTGTTTTGTTTTCTTAGAACATTTGCACTCATGTTTAAGTTAATTATATATGTAGAAAGATTGAGTCAATTAAAGATTTTATATAGATATTGGATATTATAGAATGGAACCACTGCGGATATTGCAAACCGAACTCGCCCATGCCCGGAAGGCTAACAAGGACCTTCACGATCAGATCATTCAGCTGACCGTGGAAATACAACAAACCAAGGCCATCTGGGTGGCGCCCCAAAAGGCCAAGGTGCTTTATCAACGACTCACTGCCGCCCAAAAGGGATATGCAGACGAAAGACAATTCAATCAAAACCTAAAGACCCAAGTGAAAGGGTTAGAAGTGACCTTATCCGCTTCTCAAGAGGGAGCCGCGGTAACGTACCATCTTGTTTTCGCCACCGCCCAACTGGCTTACCGGGAGGCGACGGCTACTCCAACAACAACCGTACCTTCGACCCCGACGACTATTACAAACAGCTATCGCCCAGGACGCAAAGAGCGGGCCAAAAGACGAGCCGCGCGATTGCGGAATACAATCCACACTACGGACTGAATCTAAATCTTACTCTGTGTAAAAGTGATATGCACCTGTATTAAATCTTTGTCGTTGTTTGATCGTTAATCAGTTTAATTCATATATTTATTAATTTGCTTCAAATCAGTGGTATGGGTAAATACAGTTTACGAAACTCACCACAAAGAGAAATGGACCTAATGACTTAAGGCGAGCATAGATCTTCTAACGATAGCTCGTTGAACCCAGGAATTGTCCGAGCAATTACACCATTAGTGATAGCGCTCACTTTTTGCGGACAATCCACCCACTCGAACACATTTCCAACGTTGCCTAGCAACGGGTGCCGAGTGGTAGCTAGGAATATTTATATGGCGTTACCGGGGAAGTCATAAGAACATTTAAACAAACATCAACCCCCAGTAACCCATCAATATATATCAAATAGTTGATCAAAGTTATATTTAAGAACCTGAATTATGATCATATTTCCTTATGAAATCATAATTCAACTCTTAAAATTTAACTTTAAGTTATATAAAAAAATAACTTACTTAGCAGCCATTTAAAAAATGGCTGAAATGTATTCACAAAAAATAAATTCAGCCAAGTTGATTTATGTATCAACTTGAATTATAGCGGGATTTATCTCAGTGACAGCTGGTGTACTCCGTGCAATTGTCGGGTTCATCCGTGCTTAGCACACAACTGTTTAGAAAAATCACAGGTTCAACCACGTTCTGGACTCATTGGGTTAAGTCACTTCTACTTTACGTGTTATGTTTTAATTAATTACTAAATAAATAATAATATTTTATCTCTTAAAAATTGTATTGATATTATTTTAGTATATTTTACAAACTAAAAAAGGTGTTCTTTAAAATTTCAGGATAAACAAAACGTTTCGTCGAAGAGAAGGTTTGAATAACCTTGTTCTATTTTATATTATTTATAATATGAGAAAAAAAATAAAGAACTTATATTATAGATACATACAAAGTTACTGGTGGGTTTCTGGGTTTTGATATTTTGAAACTATATGGTTGTTACCCAGACAACCCCATACAAATATTTCCTTCGCTTACCACTCGGCACCCGTTGCTAAGCAACGTTGGAACTGTGTTCGAGTGGGTAGATCGTCCGCAAAAAGTGAGCGTTATTGCTAATGCTATAATTGACCGAACGATCTCTGGGTCCAACGAGCTGTCGATAGAAGACCTGTGCTCGCTTTTGATTCTTAGGTCCCATTATTCTCCTATCTCTTTCAAATGTTAACCTATACTCTCATATCATCTATCTTTATGTCCATTCGTTTGGTCCTTCTTATTATTGTCCATGTTGATGATTTTTTATGGTCTGTAAACCCTTGGTTATGTTAAGTAAACACAGTACATCTCTTACCCTTATCCCTATTATAACTACAATGTTCCCTATTATTATTACTAGCATCATCATTGTTACTATTATATATATTACCTTTCTTAATTGTTACTACTGTTACCTTTATTATTATTTTTATTACTATAACTACCATTATATTTATTGTTATTACTACTATGATTATTACTACTATTATTATTATCATAATTATTATCATCATTACTACAAATACCATGATTATTATTATTATTATCATTATTATTATTATTATTATTATTATTATTATTATTATTATTATTATTATTATTGTTATTATTATTATTATTATTATTATTATTATTATCACCATTACCCTTATCATTATCGTTATTATTATTAAGATTTTGTAGGGATCCGTTCTTATTCCTCAGCGTTAAAAATTTTTTATTGATATACAACATTAGCCGTAATCCATCTGTATTTTTCGGTTTTTGATAAAGTATTTTTGTAAATTCGAAAATTTTAGCAGCGTTCCGCCCTTATTTTACGGTTCATCCCTATTCTACCATTTTTGACAAAGTATTTTCATTGACTCGGAAAATTTGAGCAGCGTTCCGCCCTTATTTTACGCGTTCCATTTTTACTTTACTATTTTTGTTAAGTATTTGAATTAGTTCGGAAAATTTGAGCAGCGTCCCGCCCATATTTTCCGCCTCAACTCAAATTAATTTATTTAATTCTTATTTAAAAACATTATTTTTCATGATTTTGGTCGTTCGGATTAATCTTTTTCCGATGACTATTCATTTTAACTGTTGCAACGATTTTGCAATTTTTCCCGCTACCCATTCCCTCTTTTTGTCCTTAAGATCTATGTATGTTCATTTCATAGTTAATGAGTGCCCACTACTAATCGGTGTTAGAGATTTTGAGCCAATTGTTGTTAAAAATTTATGTCAATTTTACAGGAAACGGATGATGAAGGAGCAGCCAGTGAACTACTCATTTACCCTCCAATTTCCCCTATGTACGGATAATATTGACGTTCCAGCTCTTGCGTTCCGCACACCGGAGCCTTCACGGGCACGAACTATTTGCGATTTTACACGCACTTACACAGTTCGATAGTGTGTTTTATTTTTCTATCTTGCGTTATGTTTTGGCTGTGGGCCACCAAAAATAAAATAATAGAAAAAATAATTTACCAAATGAATTAGGCAAAAATCTCGACGCATAAACTGTATATTTGGCATTCATATAAACAAATTTTAAATCGGGCATCGATGTACATAAAACAAAATAACATAACTGTATATTAACAATCTGAAAATATTGCTGCAAAATATAACTGTAGATTAATAACCTGAAAATATTGCTGCAAAACATAACTGTAGATTAATAACCTGAAAATATTGATAACTGTAGATTAATGATCTGAAAATATCTGAAACAAAATCACACAACAAAGTAAGATTTATAAAAAATGTGCATCTTAAATTTGGTTGAAATTAATACTACAAAGTAGTAGTTGAAAATTTTGGAAAACACATCAGTATTTATACCTATAATTTGGCCTTAACCTTGCGTGTTAGTTTTATTGCGATTAAACAAAATTCGACTTTGAAATTATTTATGTTATCTAAATTAAATTTTTATTTATTTCTTAATTTAAATTGGTAATTTATTTTTAACATTTTTTAAATAAATTTATTCAACCAAAAAATATTTTATTTTTATTCATTTAATTCATTAATTTTTACTTTTATATAAATGGTCATTTTACGGTCAAATTTTCTTGTTATTATGTTATTTTTTATGTAAATTTCGTGCGGTTCTTGATGTATTTTGTATTTATTTTATTTTACTTTTATGTTTTTGATTTTATATTTATTTATATTCTCTCAGATTTTAAAGTGTTTAAATTTTAAAGTGTTGTATATTGTATTTTAAGTTATCTTGGTGCTGGGTTTTCGTGCTGTATTACTGATGCATTTAAACAATTCTCAAGGCTATTTGTGTGATGGCCCAACATTACATTGGTATTATTCTTTGCAATTGCAACGAAATAAATATATACTATAGATATACACCAAATTAAAAAGATAAAAGCCTAATGACAATTAAAAAAAGCCCCAATAAAATAAATCATACAAAAATATTTTGATCATTTCAGTGAATCCAGAAACACTAATTAATGGTTAATTTTAAATAAAAAATAAGAAATAAAAAAATTGGTTACATTATAAAATTTATTTTATTTATGTTGTTTAAAATCCTCAATAATTTAAATGGTCAGATTTGTTTTGTTGTAAAAAAATAAAGGAGATATCGAGAATACGAATTTCTTTTTAATGATTTTAAAGATTGATTTTTATATAAAATTATTATGGAAGTAGTATAAAATTCTATACTAAAATGAAAAATTCGATAATTTTATAATATAGGGACATGCATACTCACCCATGACTGCATGTAATTTCTCCAACTGAATAAAATTTTATATTAATGGAAGGAAGGAATTTGAAGAAAAAATTTTTTAACATACAAACATAATACATAGTAAATAATGCATGCTAACTTTCAAAATGTAGAAATGTTCAGATGAATAAAAATTCTATATATTATTAATATTAGTAAATTTTTAGACATATTTTTGCGGAGAGGAAGAATTATAAAGATAAGATTTATATTGAAGTTAAAATAAACTAACATTTTTACAGCATTTGTATTTTATCTGGAGCAATCGAATCAGGGCCCTCAAATGTGGAGTTCAGAAAACCGGAAAGGTACGCTTTATTAACTTAATTTTAAAAATAATATTTTTATAGAATTTCCGAAGTAAACAAAATTCAGATCATCAATTCCATGGAAAATGGCGAAGATTTTTATAAAATATTATGAAATTTTCGGAGATTGAATTGTATTTTAATAAAATTTACTTTTCAATTGATCGGTCTTACATTTAATAGTATAATAATTCCAATAATGGAAATAAATTGGCATATATTCCTAAAGAAACCCTAAAAATAGAAATTAAAAGTAAATTAAAAATAAATGTTTATCAAAAGTATTACTTAAGAGCTTGAATAATGATCTAATAACTTTATATATTCTTTATATAACTTTTGTTGGGCCAACACACAATTTTGTTTAAATGAAGGGTAACAGCACGCAAACACAACACACACATTCAAAATCAGACCCATAAAACATCAATTAACCATGCTAAAATATGAGAAAGAAATAATTAAAATATAAAATTAAGGACATAAAAATAAATAAAAATAATAACAGAACGCAACAAGATCCGCACGAAACAAACACAGAAATAACACGAAAACACGAAAAATTTGACCAAAAATTGACAATTTACTTAAAGAAACAAGAGTTCATGAAAATTAGAACTAAAATCAAATGATATGAATTGGAAACAATTCAATTATTTGTTAAAAAAATAATTTTTCAAAGTAAATCGAAAAATAAGAAAATTAAAGTTAGAAAATACAAAGAAATTTCCAATATCAAATTTTGTTTTACTACATCAAATTTAACACGCAAGGTTAGGGTCGCAAAATAGGTATATATACCCATTCATTTTCGCAGAATTTTAACCAGTTTTTAACTGACAAACCATTCTTGAACCATTTCAACCAGTTTTGATACAACAACCATTTTGAACCTGTTTAACAGTTTTAACTAGTTTTGACCAGTTGAAATTCAACGACGATACTCGCATCATTTTTATTACTGAATCGAACAAATTTATTGATTAAAAGTAAGCAAGAACGACTTGTTAATTTGTATGAACTGGATATAAACGATGATTGAAAACGAAATTAATATTGA
Source organism: Schmidtea mediterranea (assembly GCA_022537955.1). Taxonomy (NCBI): domain Eukaryota; kingdom Metazoa; phylum Platyhelminthes; order Tricladida; family Dugesiidae; genus Schmidtea; species Schmidtea mediterranea. The sequence goes on from CM039680.1 coordinate 138,747,497, forward strand.
TTAAATATATATATTAAATGAACTTATTTATTATGTCGAAATTTTTCCGGCCCACAGCCACACACCAACAAGTTAGTAAAATCTGACATAAAGATCGAGCGGTGTAAGTCCGCCAATAGCTCGTGCCCGTGAGAGATCTCGCCGCGGATAACGACGGACTCGAACGTCAATTTATTCAATATCATAGGGGCAGAAGGAAGATCGGGAGGCAATCTTTTGGTTGACTACCTTTCTACTTACTCCCGAAAAATAGACCTAAAATATCATAACTCAGTAGTTCGAGTAGTTCAGTGGGCACTCTTAAACTCTAATATCAACATAAAGAAAAATTCCCTAGGATCAACTTGAGGTTAACGGGAAAGGGGGCATGCAAAAATCGATGCAACGACCTTCTAATAACCTAACTAATCGTTAATAATTTGGTAAAATAGAATTTAACTAAACCAAATCTTTATAAAGCATTAAAAATTCGATAAAATGGGACCAAAGTTAAAGTGAAACTTCATAAATCATAAATCACTTAGAGAAATTCGACTTAACCAGACTAACAACCTCAGGAACCATCAATAAGTTAAAAATATAGCGGAAACGATAAACTCATAAATAGTTCAGATAATATGACTGCATGAAGAAAAACCCTTATTGTCAATATTAGATCGATAAAAGTGTAAATTATTTATTGATATGATAATATAAATTTAAGAACTTTAATGTTAACTATATATTCTACTACTTGAAATCCCAATTTATCTTCAGTCAGGGGAAATTTTTATGGATTGAGTAATTGTGGAAAATTTGTGTACTCTCATGATCTCTCCTCTGTAGCTTGACATACTGCAAAAGCGACAATTATAAAAGGGTGAAAAATGAAATAGATGATTGTTCGAGTAATTGAAAATAGAATTTCTTCCGTTCTAAATTAACCACTATTTGAATTTAGTTCTAAAATTCATTTTATTACCAAAAACAATAAAACAAAACGTCAAAATCTCGATTTTAATTAACATAGACCACATTATTCCACGGAGAATCGCATAACAACAACAGCATATGGATTGCTCATCACTCGTTCAAGTCCTATGCAATTGAATCATTAAATCTAAATGTTCATCAATATGAAAGATTTATTTATAAAGTTGTACCAGTGTATCATGGCCGAAACAAAGAACTTGAAAATGCAGATATGAGATCCTTACGTCCAAGTTTTTGAGGAAACCGTCCCCGATGGTGGAATGCAACGAATGTTGAGCCAATTTGGTTGGGTAACTGAGTACGAAGCTGGCTGTCTGGAAAAATCTCCGATGAAAAGGGGAATAATTACCTAAGTGGATTAATTAATGAAATAACAGATCGTCTAAATCAAACCTCGATAATCGATGAATGGATATTGATGGCGCAACCGGAGAATTGATGACTGAAATTCCCTACGCAACATCCACATTTGTGACGAGAAACGCCAAATAATCGAACCATATATACATAGAGTGGAGAGAGATGATTAACTGAGTGGATAGAGAAAAAGTTGGAAAATCGCCAAGGAGAGAAATTTATAATCGATATAAGACAGCCACCAATCATGGTTATGTGTCGGAATCATTATGGGCCACGTGGCGACACACAGAGCGACGAGATATAAATAGGGAACCACCACCATATTGATTTAGAAATTACTATGTCGAATTTTCCAATACCAACAATACCTGTGTATGAAACTGATGCCGAGGAGATTAATGGAAGGTCACCTACCGGAGTGCCCGATCGAAAACTCTCCGAGATCCAAGCTCGTCCAACCAAGCCCACTTCAGGGCGCGACCAAAGAAGTGCGCGAAATGAGGATCGCTCAACAGGTATGGCCGTTCTAACCATCTTTGATGTATCATGAAAAATACATTTTTGCTATTATACCCACTCGTTTCAATGATTGTTCAACAATAAATTTTTAATCATAACCAATAACTATTCCAAATTAGAATCAGATAGTCTCCACGTGAATTTATTGAGGAATCTACCCTATCTGTTTCGTAACGAATTCTCCTGGTTTAGTTACAATACCCTCATCCGAGAAATTTGGCCGATTTATCGTCAGGTCCTCCTATTCACCTTCGCCTAACTTAGAATAAAATATAAAAAGCAATGGTTTAATTTAAGAATAATTTAATTTAAGAAGGTTAGCCGATTCCCATCGATTCCCCGCATCGATGATTCGACGTTCTGGAATTTAGTAACTGTTTTATTTCCAGTTTTATTATTTACACCTATTCGCCGTGACCCTCACATTTTAACGGTCTATAGATCATTGGGTTAAATTTTCAATTATGATATTAGAGTATTGGATTAAATTTTCAGTTATAACATTTAGATCATTAGATTAAATTTTCTATCATAATAGTTGGATAATTGAGAATATTTAACTTTCGATTTTTTATAAAGCGTATTTAGATCATTGAAATATGTAACCCTACAATAATAGTATTTAGGTCATTGGAAATATTTAACTTTATATTCATGGTAATTAGATCATTTGAACTATCTAACTTTACGTTTTTATAATGGTAGTTTTAGACCAGTTGAAATATTTAACTCGGCATTTTATAACCATGATACCTAAAGCTTTTGAAGTATTTTTATCGTTACTTTATGATGTTCAGATTACTGTAATTATTTTGTTGGGTTACCTCGGAGATGACCAGTTTCAATTATACAAATCTGGTAGTTAATTAATTAGATAGCTTTTGTAACTAATCTGTAAGTATATAATTATGTTCGTTATTGACGTTTAATATCCGCTTGATTGATCTAGCTAAGGAATCCGTCCCCCCATTTTTTATTCAGTTTTCTTCTAGACAAGAAACCTCATTCAGGCCTGTCTTATATAAATCTATCAGAGAAGGCTAATATAGTAGGAACTTACGAACAACACTCTACTGACTTGAAATTAGACTACTCTTATCGTCAATAATCGTGGGATGAAAGAAACGACGATAACCGATTATCTTTACTATTAACAGGTACCCATAGTGGCAACTGGGAAGACGCGGATCGCAATACTCTAACAGTGCAAACCAGATTCGCCGGGAGATATCGGCAAGCATTATGGGATCGGGGATACACCATATCAACTTATGGTACCCCCGAATGGTCGAATCGGAACGGACAAGGAAAAGATGTCGAGCTCCCCAGCATTCTTATCAAAAGAGAGCCGGGTAGGAACCCAGCACGAGAGATCCGACAGAGGGCAGAAGGCGAACTTCACCGCCTAGAGTAATTGGAGTGGCGGTATCGATATTTGGCGAAACGGCAAAAAGAGCACCTCGCCAGGATAAATCGGGATATCGCCAGCCGGAGTAATCCCAGCTCGGACGATCACCTGCCCACCTATGGAGTCGCCTATGACCATCGGGATCCGGCACTGCTAGAGAGCGACGCACCCATTCATCTGGTGGTCCCGAAGAGTCTACTGCAACCGGACATTCGGGAGATACTGGATGATCGGTGTGCGGAGGAGCATGCCTACTCGCGAAAGCGTTACATGAACAAGAAGAAATAACCGACTAGAATTTAGTGATTGTTTTTTTGATTAAATAAATGGGTTGTGGAAAATTACTTTTAATTGATTCGGAATGATGATATTTCTACTCAAAGATTAAGTAAAGTAAATATGAACCTACTCATTCAGGAATAGGAAAATAAAAATGCTAGAATAATGATTTCCCACCCAACCGCTGAAACTAACTCTATGATTTACCTAATACTTATTTTCATTAAGGAAAGTTGATGATGGATGTCATACTGAAGATCAGCCAAGAGTTGAAGAACCTACGCAAGGAGAATACGAATCTGCAATAACAATGTCTCCAACTAAGCCGCGAGCTGCAGCGAATTAGAGCTACTTGGTCCGAGCCGGCTAGAGTGAAGCGGCTTTACCAAAAGATCGACGCGGCGCAGAAGGGCTGGCAGGAGGAAAGAGCCTGAACCAAGCCCAGAAGGTCCAGATTCGTGAGCTTGAGGAAGCAGTAGCGGTAAATCAGGAAGGGCAGGCCGTTACCTATCCTCTGGTGTTCGCCCCAGCCCAAGTAGCCTACAAGAACGCGACAAGTCCTGTACAACAGCCATTTAAATCAAAGTCCAGTGCAAGACCAGGGAGGGCTGAAAGGAAACGACAAATGCAACAAAAATTGCATTGAGACGAGAAGCGATTTTGAAAATATAATGTGTTGATAAATAAAAACTTCTTCTGTCATTCAGTTGTGTTCCAAATAAATATACTGACATTAAGAATAAATCGCTGTGAGGGTCAGGATAGTGCGATTTGAAGTAAAGTGAGTAAGGGAACTAAAGAAGATAAGACGAGCATAGACCTTTCATCGCTAGCTCGCTGAACCAGCTGTAGATCGGGTCTTAGCAGTTTTGGAAACAAAGCTCACCTTTGACGATCACAGAACCATTGGTTACAGTACCAACGGTGCCTATCAACGGGTAACCAGTGGCAGTCAGGTAGAATTATATGATTGGGGTCAAGGTCACAACGACCACCTATAACCCCACACTTTATATATAAAACTATATTCTGTGGATCACTCGGTATACGGTCTCTCTCAGTAATGAAACGAGAACAATGTTGTCGGACTAGTTCAACACCAGTTGAAGAACTGTAAGACCCTGAAAATTATTTTCAATTAGCAATACTTATTCAAAGATCTAGAAACAAGTAAATATAGAATACTTACCTACGCTTGATCCACCACAATTACCTAAAATGCTTTGAGTTCTTTCTTTGGCATCCCGAGGAATATTTGGATCATTCTGCAATTCTGGCATTGCCAAAAGAGCCGCAACCTGCCTGATGAATGTGATCGGTTTCTGCCCCATAGCATGACAATCTCCGATGTTGCATTTGATTACTTCTTTGAATGGGAAAGTTTTTCCCTAAATTTGATTCATGAGATTCACAACCAATTCAATTGTTTCAATATTAAGATTATTAATATTTTCATTCATAGTTTCATTAATAAATTAACCCAAAAGGAAAAAAGTTCCGTTTAGCTTTGTAAATCAAACATATATTATTATTTTCACATATTACTTATTATTCGAACAAGAGCCGCACGAATAATTCATTATTATTACTTATGTAATAATTATTTATTTGAAATATTTTGATTGTGCTCAGTCCTAAAAAAATTTTTCACATAGTTTTCATTTTATTTAGTAATAAGTTTAATAATAATAATAATAATAATAATAATAATAATAATAATAATAATAATAATAATAATAATAATAATAATAATAATAATAATAATAATAATAATAATAATAATAATAATAACAATAACAATAATAATAATAATAATAATAATAATAATAATAATAATAATAATAATAATAATAATAATAATAATAATAATAATAACTATAATAATAATTTGAAAACTTAACTTACTTGATTCATTTCATTTTCCAGTTCCATTGCCCGTTGAACAATCGGACCTCGAACGGCGTACTCCAATCGTCTCACGTGAGGATTCATATTGTCAATTGTAATTGGACCGAGATTTGACACTAAAATAGGAAGTTGGAATTAATTTAATGATTATATAATGAATAATTAATAATCTTCAAAAATGACTCAATTTAATTTCATCAATTAATTAATTGATAGTTATCAAATTATTGAGATTCTCTTACTTTTGACTTTAGATGTTAATAATTTCTTATCAAGATCTGCTGGTATTTATATTAATAAATTTCTCGTTGGATTTAAGCAAATCATTTCGTTTTTAAATTACTTAAATTTCATTTAATAATAAGAAAATCGTCATTACAATTATTTATGATTAATGTTTAAAATTATTTTTTCATTAAACATATTAGAAAATCATAACGTTTAATAAGATTTAAATATAATAAGTAAGGTTCCATCAATAAAGGCGCGTTAAAATGGCGCTGATAAAAATCGCCGGCCATTAAAGGTAAAATAATGTTTTGAAAGAATAATAACTATCTGGTTATTTTTCCTTTTATGAAACGGCACCGTTTTGGGCGCGCCTTTATTCAGGTAAAACAATAAGCAATTGCATCTGCCATATCCATTTCATACTTTTTTCAAATATTTTATTTTGTATTATTTGAAATTGAAGTCTAAATGTATTTTTACAAATAATATCTCAATATCTGTTGCTGTTTTATTTTTTGTCATTATGACAGTGATAAGGGAACGTCTCGGCAAAATGGCCCTTTGAAGCGCCTAAAACTTAAATGAGGGCTAAAAAAGGGATTAAGTTAAACAAAATTTAAACTGACTGAGCATACCTTCGTTTTTAAAAATAGCAAATCAAATAATTTAATGAATAAACATTTATTCAAATTGACTTAGGTTTATTAAAAATATTAAACAGATCAATAGATAGTTAATAAACTTTATGATTAACCATATACAATTTTATCAATTATAATAATTACAAAAACTATTAAAATAGCTGATTCAAATTTTAAATGTTATATTTATTTTATTATAATAAAATAAAAATTAACTTTTTTAAAAACGAAATTATTTGTTTAAATTCGACGAGACATTTATTAATATAAATACCAGCAGATCTTGATAAGAAATTATTAACATCTAAAGTCAAAAGTAAGAGAATCTAAATAATTTGATAACTATCAATTAATTAATTGATGAAATTAAATTGAGTCATTTTTGAAGATTATTAATTATTCATTATATAATCATTAAATTAATTCCAACTTCCTATTTTAGTGTCAAATCTCGGTCCAATTACAATTGACAATATGAATCCTCACGTGAGACGATTGGAGTACGCCGTTCGAGGTCCGATTGTTCAACGGGCAATGGAACTGGAAAATGAAATGAATCAAGTAAGTTAAGTTTTCAAATTATTATTATAGTTATTATTATTATTATTATTATTATTATTATTATTATTATTATTATTATTATTACTAAATAAAATGAAAACTATGTGAAAAATTTTTTTAGGACTGAGCACAATCAAAATATTTCAAATAAATAATTATTACATAAGTAATAATAATGAATTATTCGTGTGGCTCTTGTTCGAATAATAAGTAATATGTGAAAATAATAATATATGTTTGATTTACAAAGCTTAACGGAACTTTTTTCCTTTTGGGTTAATTTATTAATGAAACTATGAATGAAAATATTAGTAATCTTAATATTGAAACAATTGAATTGGTTGTGAATCTCATGAAACAAATTTAGGGAAAAACTTTCCCATTCAAAGAAGTAATCAAATGCAACATCGGAGATTGTCATGCTATGGGGCAGAAACCGATCACATTCATCAGGCAGGTTGCGGCTCTTTTGGCAATGCCAGAATTGCAGAATGATCCAAATATTCCTCGGGATGCCAAAGAAAGAGCTCAAAGCATTTTAGGTAATTGTGGTGGATCAAGCGTAGGTAAGTATTCTATATTTACTTGTTTCTAGATCTTTGAATAAGTATTGCTAATTTGAAAATAATTTTCAGGGTCTTACAGTGCTTCAACAGGTGTTGAACTAGTCCGACAACATTGTTCTCGTTTCATTACTGAGAGAGACCGTATACCGAGTGATCCACAGAATATATTTTTGACAACGGGTGCCAGTGAAGCCATCAAGTCTGTTTTACAAATATTATCTAGCCAGAAAGAAGGCAGAGAAAGAGCTGGAGTAATGGTTCCGATTCCTCAATATCCCCTTTATTCCGCAACTAATGCTGAATACAATGCTTATCAAGTAATCAAATTGATTTCGAAAAAACAAAATATTTTTTCAATTAATGTTTATTATGAGCAAAAATTGTATGAAGGAGAAAATGTTCACAAAAGATATAATTTTAAATGAAAAAAATTAAATATATAATTTATATCATTAATAATGCAAATATTCACTACTGCCATTTTTATACAACTTAGCAAAACAAATAAAGTTTCCCCCATATCAGCTGGGCCACATGAATTATTAAAGGTGAGCATAGTATGTTGAAAGGTATTTGTAAAACATGCCAATATGCGTTTTTAACCGGGTGGTGGCGTATTAAGTGTTTGTTTAATTTTCATTAAAATGTACCTTGATTTCGCTCTCTCTACAATATGGTAAAAAGTAAAAGAGCAGCTTTACAAAAATCCAAATAAAATGTATTATTAGTGTATACGAAGACAAGCAATAAAAGGCATTGGGCCATGGCCACTTTAATATTTGTCTTTTTAGATTGGCTACTTCTTAGATGAAGCAAATTGTTGGGGACTTAGTGAAAAAGAATTAGAGCGAGCAATAAACGAGGCGAAAGATAAATGCCACCCAAGAGCAATAGTGATAATAAATCCAGGAAATCCAACTGGTCAAGTTCTTACTCGTGATGATATAGAAATGGTGATAAGATTTGCTAAAAAGCATAATTTATTAATAATGGCCGATGAAGTTTATCAATTCAATATTTACGCAGAAAATCGGACTTTTATCAGCATGAAGAAAGCGCTCCATGAAATGGGAGCGGAATACAATAAAAGTGTAACACTTGCCTCATTTATGAGCACTAGCAAAGGATATATGGGAGAATGCGGATTTCGTGGTGGATATTGTGAGTTGGTTAACTGGGATGGGGAAGTGAAAGCTCAGTTGTATAAATGCCTGAGTGCAAGACTTTGCAGTTCAGTAATAGGCCAAGGAATACTTGATGTCGTTGTCAATAGTCCGAAAAAAGGTGAACCATCATACGAATTATTTGAGAAAGAAAAGAATAAAGTTTTGTCTGATTTGAAGGCGAAAGGAAAACTCGTTTCAGAGACTTTCAATTCTCTGCCAGGTTTCAAATGTAATCCTGTCCAAGGTGCAATGTACGCCTTTCCAAAGATTGAGTTGCCTCCGAAAGTCATTGCAGCAGCAAAGGTTTGAAAATATATTCTGAAATATTTAGATGAAATTTGTTTACTTTCCAGGCGCTTAATTATACTGCTGATTTTTTCTACTGTTTGAATTTGTTGGAACAAACCGGAGTTTGTGTGGTTCCCGGATCCGGATTCGGGCAGAAGGAGGGCACCTTTCATTTTAGAATCACGATTTTGCCCTCTGTTGAGAAAATGCAAACCGTGATGAAATTAATCAAAGAATTTCATGTTAAATTCATGGCAAAATATAATTAATGTTTTGAAATAAATGATTTCTGATTTCCCTTGTGACTAATCCTTAACAAATTCTTGTAAAATAATAAATAATTTTTCTTACTCTTTTCTCAATGAATATTTTGACATTGATAAATCTTTTATTCAGAAAAAGAAATTGTCTATAACTTCACTTACAACCATCGGAGTAACAAAGAGAAAGGTTTGGTTGTCTACCCTTGCAAGGAGGTTGCAGTTCATTCAGTGGGGTACTTAAATGGATTTTTTTGATACGTCAAATAAGAACGGATAACAGATATATGTAAAATATTAGTTTGATTGATAAATAGAAGGGAGGAATTTGTTGTATTCATAGAGAGAGTTAAAATTTGGATCTCATACAAATGAATGTCAACTGTTGGATATTGCTTTGTAATAATGTGGAATTTATGAGCTATCGGGGAATTTGATTTTTTTAGTAATTTAGTTGTCATCATCTTTTTCAACTTTATTTGAAGATCTGTAACTGCTTTTTTTTAGGATTTTCAGCAAATGATTTGTAAAATCTCTTCCAAAAAAATCCATAATTGAAAGAATTGCTTGAATACAGACATTGGAACAATTTGAAGCACCTCTTTACATTTCGCCTTGTAATCGCTCCTTATTGAACTAGGCTGCTTGTTATCATGATGTTGTTCTAAGCTCATTTTACTCTGAATAATGCTAGATATGTACCATGTAATCATCCTTTGTTCCAATGCTACTTTCAATCAAGTATTTTAAAGTTAAAATACTTCTCTTAGACTGAGCCTTATCACCAATGTAGCTATCCTTTTGACCTATTTTTCTTTCAATCAAATAAATTTATAATCATAAGAATTCAACTCAGAAATAAAATATTTATTAAATTAAAATCATAAAATTTGAGAGACCTTATTCACAAAGTATTATTCGAAAAACCATTTCCAAATCAGAGAATTTAGCAGATAAAACAAATTTACATAAAACAATAATTCGAATATAATAAATTCCACAAAAAAACCTTCTATAATTAAAACTCTACACACATGCAAAATAATACCAATACATACACACACGCACGCACATACTCAAAACAAGAACAAAATGCACACAGGCATGAGATACAATTACACCAGCTGTCACTAGAGATAAATTCCGCTATAATTCAAGTTGATACATAAATCAACTTGGCGGAATTTATTTTTTGTGAATGCATTTCAGCCATTTTTTAAATGGCTGCTAAGTAAGTTGTTTTTTATATTGTTATATAACTTAAAGTTAAATTTTAAGAGTTGAATTATGATTTCATAAGGAAATATGATCATAGTTCAAGCTCTTAAATATAACTTTGATCAACTATTTCATATATATTATTATAAATAATATTTAGGAAAATTAGTAACAATAACTATTCTCCAAAAATATGTATTTTTTTCGGATATTATTATTCAAAAAATGTGAGTTAAATTATTTTTGAACTTATAAAAATTATTATGTGCATTAAATAATTATATTTTTTATACATATTTTGTAAAAAATCATCGATTATGTACACAAAATAATTTGGTTTATGATTTTTTTTAAAACTTACCAATATAATTTAAAAATTTATGCATTTTTTCGGATTTCAGGTTTTGCTTTTTTCGACAGAAATATCTGAAATATTAGATTAATTTTAGTTTTAAGGTTAAATCTTATGAAGATACATCCTCATTTACTCGAAATTTCCTAGCAAAAACCTCAAAATTTGAATTAAAAATTTTTTCCGCCATTTTCTTTCTAAAATTATCTCAAAAATTTCTATAAAATTATTTATTATAGGGATTTTTTCAACTTCGGATGGCTACATGTTAAAAGTTAGCATGCATGTTTTATTATAGGTTGAGTTAATGTGCATTATTTTATTTCTCTATCACTTTTTGTGTCTATTGTTTAGGGTTTGTCTCATTGACGATTTTACAAGCAACCTCAAGGTGAGTTGGTGTGTTTATATGCTATAAATTTATTGATTTTCTTTTATATTATAGGTAATTTATCTCAGTGACAGCTGGTGTATCAAAATTAAAATTCCTCTTTCTGGCATTTTAGTGTAAATGACTCCACTTTCAACTTTAACCTAACCGTTAAAATGAACTAGATTTCAAGCAACAGCTACCTCAAGAAAATAATGAGTTGTATTGTTATTAACGCAAAACCTCATTTCTCCAAACTTCCAGTCATTAGAACCCTGAATCAAACATGACGTCATCGGGAATCATATGTATCAGAACCAACTTATCACCAAGAGTTCATGTAAGCCTTCGGTTGACAAACTCCCGCTGAATCGCATTTTTCCTGGATGTTATCAATTCGTTTACTGGGTACACGTTTCAATACACTTCTTAAACTCTTTTGCAAACTCACATTGGTACGTTCACTATCTGAAAATATTCAAAAGATACTACATTCATTAGGAATTGGTTTCTTTAGGCCGTTTTTAAACACAAAAAACTTTCAAGATGTCTCCAGCATCATAAATAGCTGAATATTTTTAACACAATTACACCAATTTGATAATATTTTTCTCAATAAAAATTTTGTTAACAAAACATATAGAAACGTATAACAAAAATATATAAAAATTTAAAGATTTATTAACGTCTTCTGTTAGTTTTACAACTTCTTCGAAACCTTTTGCTCCAGTAATTCTTTTCGCAACCGGAATACTACAAACTTCGATATTTCATATACCGTATTCGCCATCAGGCGTTCATTTTCAACCCAATTTCAAACACTTTCATCACTTCAAGCTCCTCGATCATTTCAATATTTTCAATCCTTTATCGTTTTTATCTTGCAATCAGCAGCTATATTTTCACTTTAATTGTTTTAAATTTACTTTTCAAGAATTTTTTTTGCGTTTTTAATTATCTATTTAATAACGGTTTCAGATTTGATATCCTTATTTCCTACAATTCCAAGTTTTTACTTAAATTTTTGACTTAAATTTATTTTATAAGATAATTTTAACTTAAAGTATATTATATGTGTAAATATCTAATTGTGGTTCGAGTGAGTAAATTGATGTACTATGTGTAAATTAGTAACAGATAGGTATCAGGTGGGTACAATGTGAGTAAAAAAACACAATAAATCAATAAAAAGAAAGCTAATTTACCCTTAAATCAATGAATAAAGCAGACTGAAACTAATCTGCACAATAAATAGATTCGCCAAATAAATCAATAAAAAAGCAGATGGAAACTAATCTACACAATAAAAAATTAGACATTTTATGAAAAGATTTATTAAAATAACATTCTAGCACGTTCCAAATTAGAGTCATGACATCTGAATCGTCTTGTTTCCTTGTATAATGATGTTTGTATACCAATGAAAGTCGTCAATAAAATTTACTTCCCTATTAGCAATATAAAACTTTCCCAAGATATATGTGGTTATTGCTTCTTAACTGGTTATTCATTGTATTTAGAATTTCCTTTACTTAAATAATATCTGTATCAGATATTATTGCAAGTAAGTATGAAAATGAGATATTGATTATTTTTGATTGGTATTGAAAATTTGAAATTGATAGGAAATCTGAGAAAATTTAACGCATTACTACAATTCTTCACTATCATTAATTCAGTTTGCATGTCAAAATAAAGATTATATTGTTGTCATCGTATTTGTACTATATATGCAACCAATGAATGACAATGCATAATTTTGATTGGATTGATTTTGATCATAATATCGATGCCTGAGTAAAACATTGCATCGATATTGCATTTTAAATAAATGGATATTGCAATAAAACATAATAAAAAACATACTTAAACAAATGATCAAAACAATATTATACCAAAACCTATGTATTTTTATGATGAAATAATACCATTTGGGGTTCTAACAAACTATGTAGAAATGCATTGTCATAAAGTAATTGTAAAACATTGGATACATGTTTTTGTTAAAAATTAATAAATTTTATCATAATTCATTAAAATATTTAAGAAAAACAATATAAAAAAGTTTTACGTAAATGTTGTATCAACTTGATATTGAATCGAATTAATCAACCAGTAAAGAATTTTTAAATATCACCATCAAATAATAAATTATTTATGTTAATTATGGTAAAGATAATAAACGTTTTAAGTAAATTACTACAAAATCATAAAATAGCACAACAACTTGCAAACTTATTACACATGTCTTTATTAAACTTGTATTGCAACTTCTTTGTTAACCATATATTTTCTATCCCACTGTGTGTGTTAGATACATTTTATATGATCTTTCTATTTTTTATTTTCAAATAATTGCACTGACAGTTATTGATTTCATATAGAAAACAATATATAATTACTATTAATTAAATTTGTTTATAAATATAGAACAAAAACAAGTGTCTAAAATAAGTTTCCCATTCAATTTAGTCGGTTACAGTCAAAATTAACATGAATTTCAATATAAACATACATAAATTATCGCTCCAAACGTAATGTATGTTGGATTTGTTTCCTGTTTTTAAAGCTCTATGTATTTTCTAGTGGTAAAATTATAGTATTAGAACTTAAAAATCTCAACTTCCAATCATTTATTAATAAACTTGTCATACCACAGGATTTGTCGATCTCTGATTTGTTCAAATTTATATATATTTTTCTTTTCAATAAGTTATTTATTCGATATTTAAAAAATGGATATATCTGATAAATATGGTATATTTTTATTTTTGGTTCAATATTAATTATTTTTAAGCATTGTCCCTAGTAGGAATTCCAATTTCTAGATGTTTTTCAATTCCCGGGAGTCGAGAATATAAGGGTGAAAAATCCCGGGATACCGATATTTTTCGACAAAATAAATTTAGTAAAACATAATAATATAAATACATATATTTAAAACACAAAAAATATTTAAAACATAAAATTTTGTTAAATAAATATTAAATACATCGAACGAAAATATGAAAATAAAACAAATTAACTATTAAATTTAAACAAAAATTGGTTAACTTACATTACCACCCCCCAGCATTTTAGGAATATAGTTCATAAAAAATATACTAAATAAGGAATTAATTTTAATAAAAAGATTTTTAAAAAAATAAATCTACTATTAATAGTATAAAATTTTAATTGTAAAAAATAAAAACATTTTAGATTAAATACTTGATTTACTATATCGGGAATCCCGATATAGTAATAAATAAGTAATAAATATTTTACATATTTTAAAAATGCATCAATAAAGATATATACTGTGTGACTGTGTTGTATAGAAAAGCTTGCCGGATTCAATTCGAAGTTGTGAAAAAACCTAAAAAAATCATCAAATAAAAAATCACAGCTTAGAATTATAAGAGGGGATTTAATTACCCTAAAAGCCCCCAAAAAAATGGAAAGAAAGTTAAGGATGGATAAAAAGATGAAAAGGATTGAAAGAATAAAAAGAGAACAGGAAGTAGAAAATGAAATCGAAAATAATTATGAAACAATCCCCAGTTTCAGTAATTGTGAAAAAAGATCAAATTCCTTCAGAAACTTTATCAATGATATATATATATATATATAATGAACAGTTACAGTGAACCGGTTGGATATTTGACAGAATAATAAATAGTAGTTTGACTATATGCCAATTTAGATCATTATTTGGTGGTACATATAAAAAGCTCCCATTCAAATCTAATGTTATTTTGAATATACAAAATAAAATGATAATAAATGTTTCTTATATTGTCTATTAGCATATTTACACCAGTAATTACAACTGAAAATCCATGTAATCCAGGGAAATACAAAAAATATGAAGGAGAATTAAACCTAGATGGTATTAATTTCCCTATAGATTTGAATGGTATAAAATAATTCGCTATACAAAATAGTGATAAATTAAAAATCAATGTATTTAGTATAAACTATCAAAAGAAACTTAGTATTATTTACAGGGATCATTTAGATCATAAGGGATGTAATTTATTATCATACAAAGACCAATATGTTTTATGTAAAAATGTTGGAGTGTTTTTAAAAAATAGTAAAATAGATGTATGCTTCCTTTGTCTTAACTGTTTTGCGTCATTTAAAATAGAGAATGCATTGAAAACTCACAAATGATTTTGCGTTAATCATGAAGAAGGAATTGCATCTTTTCCACATAAACCATATCATGAATTTAAAAACTTTAATTTTAAAAACAAAGTCCCTCTCGTATGTTATTCCGATAACGTATTCTCATTTCAATTTATTTCAATTTATAACTGTGAGTTTATATCTACCATACAATTACTAAGGCTTACCGACAGATAAGAGCATTATGTGTAACACGTGCATGTGCGGGTGATGGGGTTTATCATGTGTGTGTGTTTAATCCGGCCCCGAAAGCTTTGGTCTGTCCAACATAATATTGCTCCCTAAGGATTGATCTCGAAGAAATTCTTCATATACATCTGTATACGATTTGAGTCCAGCTAAACGTCCATCAATTTATGAATGTAAAGTTTGCATATGTAAAAATCTCGTGGATAATAGATGTTTTCTTTCAAGGTATTGAGTGATAATGACTTTTGTAATTTATTAAGTTTTATTTTTAAAATTATAAGTTTTGTTAAGAAACAAAATAACAAAATTCTGAGAAAGATAATATTATTAAATTTGTGAGAAAAAAATAATAAAAAACAATCATATTAATAAATATAATAATATTGTGAGAATTATAATACTACATTAATAGATTTGATAAACACAGAATTACTAATATTAATTATAATTTTTCAGCTGTTTCTTCAGTTTTTAATTTCAACATATTTCTGAAATGCATGGATAAAATTATGTTTCAAAACAAGGTTCATAACAAAGATAATACAATACAAATACATAGTTAACAAAGACATGAATAAATAATACATTAAAAACGAAAAGTAGTTTTATTATATTTGATTTCGTCTATCTTTATTGTGATTGTAGTATGAATTGCATGCTTCAGGTAAAGCATTTTCTTATCAATGTAAGACTTGTTATATTTAATAAAATTTTGATTAATAATAATAATAATAATAATAATAATAATAATAATATTTGAGTTTTGAAAAACAATAACATTAAATGGTGAGAAAAACGATATTAATTATATTATTAAAAATAAAATATTAATAAAATTGTGAAAATTATAATGTTAAATTTGCGAATAGTAATAATTATAATAGTAATAACTTTGTGAGAATGATAAAAATAAATTTCAGAGAAAAATAAAACATAGTTATTTTATGAGAATAATAATATTTATAATATTCATAACATTTTTGAAAAAAATTTACTAAACATTATCAGTCATATTAATAATAATAGTAATAATAATAATAATAATAATAATAATAATAATAATAATAATAATAATAATAATAATAATAATAATAATTAAATAATTAAATAATTGAATAAATTTGGCAACGATTTAATTAAAAGATAACGCCAATAAAAAACCTTTCGTACGATATATTTCGATAGCACAGCTATCATCTTCAGGTACTCAAAACCAACTAAAATTATTATGAATTAACATTTAATTTAAACAAATTATTTTTTTATTAATTTAATTTTTTAATAAATAAATATTTTTAAAAATATATTTTAAATTAATTTAAAATTTTAAAATTTTTCACTTTTATTCTAATTTTTAAAAATTAATGTAATTTAAAAATTTCAATTATTTTAATAATATTAAAAAAACAAACATGATTTAACATACGTAAACTATTTAAAAACATTCAAAACATTCGTAGTCACAGCACTCTGCACATTAATCTTTGGATCCAATGACCTTATCAGCAATGCTTCACATATCACTCGTTCCCAATAACTATTAAAACTTCTCAACAAAATTCTAAAATCAGACATTCCTATATCACTTTTACAGCCTCTATTGTGTTCACTAATATTGGTCAAACCCTTCAATCGACAATGCTCTAGAACTCGAGTACAGAGATGACGGGAAGTCTCTCCAATGTATGTGGCATTACACCCATTACATGTAAATTGATAAACGAGATCAGAACACAATCCAACCGGAGTTTTTGATTTATTAATAAACATATTGCGTACCTTACACGAATTAGAGACGATCTTATACTCTAAATTTCCTATCAGTTTACCCAACTTCCTCTTATAATTTGTAAAGCCTTCAGAGTACGGCAATACTAACACATATTTAGGCTCAATTTTTTTATATCCATTTTTACCATCACCCAGATCAACACTCAATTCACACCCATCCGACAAATTACATTCAGACTTTCCACAACATGGATACTTAGGATTTTTAATCAATTTATCAACAGTTTCTTTTATCATCAACAATAAAAATGATTTAGAATATCCATTCTTTATCAACAACTCAACCAATTTATCAACACTTTTTACCGAATTAGCAAAAGTAGAAGATAAAACCCATGAACGATAAATCAATCCTTTCACCATATTTCTCTTATACTTAAATTCACAAAAGCTTTCTGGAGAAGTATAAAGACCAGTATCAGTTGGTTTTCTATAAATCTCTGTCTCATACTGTTTATCTTTGCGTTGAATTAACAAATCCAAAAACGCAATTGATGACTTTCTCTCTGTTTCACATGTGAATACAATGTTTTTATGTAAACTGTTCATAAAATGCAAAAACGGTTCTACATGTTTCTGGTTTTCAAATATAAGAAAAATATCATCCACATACCTTTTATAAACAAAAGGTTTTTCAAATTGGAAAGAAGCAATTTTCTTTTCCAAACTAGCCAAAAATATTGATGCCATCGTTGGTGCTAAAGGGGAACCCATAGCGACTCCATCTATTTGTTGATACCATTCATCATTGAAAAGAAAACTAAGTGATTGTCTTTCTAGTAAAGATGTCCAATTAATACATAGAAGAACGTTAAGAAGAATGTTGGAATCAGAGGAAATAAGGAGAACTTCCATTGATAAAAAACTAACAAATATTGGATTAATGTTAAATAATGCTACGAATGAGTTTTGTTTACAGGTATGTGTAGAATGGTGTATCAAAAATTCGATTGTGCAAATAAAATCTAAAGAGAATGCTCATATTAAAAAATTGATTAATTTGAGAAAAATATTTGGGATTTCTAAATTTAGTGTGGAGAATACTGTGATAAATTTGAGTAAAATAGTGTTGAATGATGATGAAGAGCGTGTTTTAAAATTTGGTCCAAATCACCGTATTAAGAATCGCTTGGATGAAACAAAATTGTGTGCAAAAATTGAAAGTTTATATTTTCAAATAGCCCGATCGATGAAAGGCATTAATGGTAATTATGTGAAGAGCTCGTTAAGTGCAAGTACGATGGAGTATATCGATAAAAACAAAAAGCAGAATATTAGGGATTTTATGACTTTAAAAAACTTAGCTAAAAAAATATAAATATCTGTAAGTTTGACAAAGGAAATGGGATAGTTATTCTTGACCATGATGTGTATGTAAATAAGTTGAATGATTTGTTAAATTCTCCTCAGTTTGTGAAATTGCCAAAGGGTCGGAAGAATGGAAAATTGCCTCCTCTTAAGGATGAAGAGTTTGTGCAAAAAATGTTAAATGGTTTTATTGAGAAGAAGCATATTGATGAAGAGGTAGGTAAGTCTATTCGTCCAATAGGATCGCAGCCAGCTAAACTATATGGGCTATCAAAAATCCATAAAGATGGTGTACCTATGAGATCAGTTTTATCGATGGTTGGTACTGCCCAGTATAAAATAGCAAAGTTTTTAGATGGATTATTAAAACCGTTAATGCGATCAGAGTTTGAATGTAAGGATAGCTTTGAGTTTGTTTCTTGTATTGCAAAGCTACAAAAACGAAGTATGAATGATGTTATGGTTTCGTTTGATGTTTGTAGTTTGTTTACGAATGTACCACTGGTTGAGACGATTGACTTATGCTGTGCGTTGTGGAATGAAAATGATTCGGAACATCACATTTTGGATAGAAGGGCATTTCGAAAACTTCTTGAATTTGCTACTTCAAATGTCAATTTTCTTTTCAATGATGAATGGTATCAACAAATAGATGGAGTCGCTATGGGTTCCCCTTTAGCACCAACGATGGCATCAATATTTTTGGCTAGTTTGGAAAAGAAAATTGCTTCTTTCCAATTTGAAAAACCTTTTGTTTATAAAAGGTATGTGGATGATATTTTTCTTATATTTGAAAACCAGAAACATGTAGAACCGTTTTTGCATTTTATGAACAGTTTACATAAAAACATTGTATTCACATGTGAAACAGAGAGAAAGTCATCAATTGCGTTTTTGGATTTGTTAATTCAACGCAAAGATAAACAGTATGAGACAGAGATTTATAGAAAACCAACTGATACTGGTCTTTATACTTCTCCAGAAAGCTTTTGTGAATTTAAGTATAAGAGAAATATGGTGAAAGGATTGATTTATCGTTCATGGGTTTTATCTTCTACTTTTGCTAATTCGGTAAAAAGTGTTGATAAATTGGTTGAGTTGTTGATAAAGAATGGATATTCTAAATCATTTTTATTGTTGATGATAAAAGAAACTGTTGATAAATTGATTAAAAATCCTAAGTATCCATGTTGTGGAAAGTCTGAATGTAATTTGTCGGATGGGTGTGAATTGAGTGTTGATCTGGGTGATGGTAAAAATGGATATAAAAAAATTGAGCCTAAATATGTGTTAGTATTGCCGTACTCTGAAGGCTTTACAAATTATAAGAGGAAGTTGGGTAAACTGATAGGAAATTTAGAGTATAAGATCGTCTCTAATTCGTGTAAGGTACGCAATATGTTTATTAATAAATCAAAAACTCCGGTTGGATTGTGTTCTGATCTCGTTTATCAATTTACATGTAATGGGTGTAATGCCACATACATTGGAGAGACTTCCCGTCATCTCTGTACTCGAGTTCTAGAGCATTGTCGATTGAAGGGTTTGACCAATATTAGTGAACACAATAGAGGCTGTAAAAGTGATATAGGAATGTCTGATTTTAGAATTTTGTTGAGAAGTTTTAATAGTTATTGGGAACGAGTGATATGTGAAGCATTGCTGATAAGGTCATTGGATCCAAAGATTAATGTGCAGAGTGCTGTGACTACGAATGTTTTGAATGTTTTTAAATAGTTTACGTATGTTAAATCATGTTTGTTTTTTTAATATTATTAAAATAATTGAAATTTTTAAATTACTCAAGTCACCCACAAACTAAATTGGTTTTGGCATTTTTGACATTTCTGTCCAAAACCAAATTAGTTATTTCTGGGCTCTCGGGGTTTCCATTTGTTTACAATAATTATTTTGGTGGAGGGTTTCTCTTTTATCCTGGGTTTTCTTCGTCAACCAATTTCGTTTTCCGTAATTAGAAAATTTGTTGACTTTCCGGTTTTTCACACTGTTCGGGTTTTCTGTTGGCTCGGACTTCCCATTAGCTCGGGTTTCACATTAGCCAATTAATTTTTAATTAATTTCTATTTTTATTAAATATTTCCTTCTGAGGAACCCTAATCAATTTAATTTTATTATATTTGGTTTTTTCTCGTCATTTGGCATCCGCCCATACCCGTTTCCCACGATAAACATTTATTTTAAAATTTTAATTGATTTTGCCTGTTTAGTAAATAACTTGAATATCAATGTTTTTATTGATTTTCCATTTAATTTCCATTGATTTTCCAAAAATAAGACAAACGAGACTAAATCATTTATTATTAATTTTAAATAAATTATAGATAGTTTATATAGATTTTGGGTTCAATTTTATCTCCACGCATTCAGATCCATGTTTATAAATATTGATTGATTCCTCCAACATTTATGTTTGACAAGGCCTTCCGTTTTCGACTTGGCCGGCACTTTGGCATTGGTCCATATTCCAGTGTTGTATCCTTTCTATCTTCACAATATCCACTGGAATCATAATTTCTTCTGTTTCTTCAAAGAATGTCTCAGTGGCCAATTTTATCTCAGTGGAAAAATTCTCAACCTCCATTACATTTTCATCCATTGTTAGATCAATTTCCGTCATCTTAGTCTCTTCAGGAATTGTGGCCATATCTCTCGTGTTGTTGATGTTGATTCTGTCCCTCGAAGCTTTCGATATTCACTCAATTAGTATGTCTTCGATGACTGCTTTTAAGCATTGGTATGTCATCTATCCATTGGTTTTCTACCACCTGATATACCCTTCGAATGCTTTTGATATCCTCCAACGCGGATTGGATCCCTATTTGAGTTTCTTCACCACATATTTCTCTCACAGCTGTCTGTAGTTTGAACCATTCACCTCTCTTGGTTATTCTCATGTTTTGGAGGACTTGTGATGCTGCAAGATTCCGTACTCCGTGAAGCTTCTCAATCCAAATTCCCAGTTATCTGAGTTCTTCATGTAGGTCGTGGCCTACTTAAATTTTACCCAATGTTAATCTCTGTATTTCTAACATCTCTGCATATTGATCTCTCTGATTCCTACTGGATTCCTCTGTGATCATATTAATCCTTGAATTGAAATGCCGGATTCTTCCTCTCGGAGTTAAATAGGTATTTTTAACTATTCCTCCATGATAGTTCATAATTGCCATAGCCAGTGGTACCATCTTCCCAGTTTTTTGTAGTCCCATATTCGGCATCTACAAATAATATCTTATCCAGATCTCCTCAAGACTCATTTCCTTCCTTATAAAGAACATTTTCTTTTTCAACATGTCTTTTGAAATAGGTAATAATGTCGAATCTTTACTTTCTTCACTTTCTTTGTATCTTACATGATGTTAAATGTTTTAGCTCCATCCATAATGATTTTTCCCATTCAGGATTTCTATAATTCCCTTGATAATGTGTATATAACACTCCACCCTTCTAAATATCTGCATCTGTTCCGATAATTTTAATTCGACTTGTCGATGAACTTTAAGAATTTTGATCTTCATTTTCCTATCGTCAATTCTTAGATAGTTTGGGATCTATAGATAATCATTGATTTGGAATCTTGACCTGCGTGATTTCTCTGTAGTTTGGCGTAGCTGTCATATACCAATCTTATCCCCGGAATTTGTTCCATTTTATGCTAAAATTATTTACAATTAAAGTTAGGTTAATTTTAGATTTTGAAGTCAGGGTTAAGATGAAGCATCCGAAGGGTACTGTCTCACCCACTAACTATATAAATAATAATAATAATAAAAAATTTACCAATTTTAAAATTTTAAAAATTTGAGAATATTCTGAATATTTGTTTGGTTATATGGATTCACCCCTACCTTATACTTTTTAAAAAGAAATTGTTTGCATTTTATTTTTCCTTACCCCCTTATCCCGCATCAGCCAATCAATTTGATTTTTCTTGCATATAATGAAAAAGTGCAGATTCAGACAAAATTCTAACAATATTCATAAAATAATTGATTTAACTACTATTACACTATTACTACTTTATCAAATGGCATCAAAATTATGTCTTACTACACAAATGTTTCTTTATAGCCAATCCAAGGTATTGGAGTCCTGGATTGATTCACAGAAGATTTAGACAATAATCTGGATTCATATTGAACAATGGCAAGGAGAATCGCGACACATATTGTTATAATAATGATCGTCACGAATAGTGTTAAGCACGCAAATTTATTATCATTTAGTGTTAATGATATAGTTTTATTGTTCGGAATAGACACATTGGTATACGAAATGTTGGTTTCATTGTCTGATTGTGGGGTTCGAATAACTTTGTTTGATTTCGGTAGATATTTATTTTCAATACCATGATGCGGAGTTTGAACAAATTAGTTTAAAAAAATTCAATAGATCACTTATTTCGACTTCATCGGCCATTCCACAATGATAAATTTGTACGATTTGAGTACATTTTGAGT
This sequence comes from Schmidtea mediterranea, assembly GCA_022537955.1. Classification (NCBI taxonomy): domain Eukaryota; kingdom Metazoa; phylum Platyhelminthes; order Tricladida; family Dugesiidae; genus Schmidtea; species Schmidtea mediterranea. The sequence continues at coordinate 138,770,538 of CM039680.1, forward strand.
ATATACTACTATCTCTAACAATGGCACATTTTTACTTGCATAAAATGGAAGCATTCGGTTTGCATTCGAACACAAAACATTCATAATCATTACTGTAGCAATCAATAAAACTTTATTGATATAACTTAATGGAGCTGGGTTTTTTGAAAGTTTTTGTTTAATTACTGTCCCATCTTCATCTTTGTTTAGTTTCGATCTTAACGGATATCGTGCTACATTTCAGCTGGTACTTTTTTACACCTATTTACATGAACAACAATCGTTACAGATTTTTTTTATTTTGTGGACGTAATTTAACATTAGTCTCTGTTGTATCACATACTAGATATGGTCCTTTAAATGGTCTCTGTAGTTTTACTGATAACCTTTCCTAGGCTCGGGTTTATTTATATACACAAAATCTCTGACTTTAATATCATGTGCATGCGCGCGCTTATCATAGAATTCTTTATAAGCTTCTTGATGATGTTTTATTTTAAGTCCAGCTTTGATCCACGCTGATTGCCGTCGTTCTTGCATAATTACTTTATAATCAGTTACGTCCATATATTGAGAATTAGGTGACTGAAATTCTAGATCAATTGGCATATTGTTCCGCCATAAATACACGAGGTAAAAAGGTGTTTCACCGGTACATTCGTTTACTGCATTGCGGTAAGCAGATAAGCAAGGTTTGATAAACAAATCCCAGTCCTTCTGCATCAGGTTTACATATGATGATATCATATTAATTAATGTATCCACTAGACAATCTGTTTGTGGATTATACGGTGATGTGCTTAGTTTCAATATACTAAATAGTTCCGTTATTGACTTGAATAAATAACTTTGAAAATTCGTCCCTTGGTCTGTGAGCAGTTTCTTTAGTGCTCCGTACCTAAAAACAAGGTTTTCCACAAATATCCTTGGCACTGTTTCTGGTTTCTGATTTTGCATTGATAAGCCTCAGTCCATTTAGTTAAGTAATCACAAAACACAATGATATATTTGTTTCCGCTGGTTGTTTCTGGTAGTGGACCGACAATGTCCATTGCTGTCATTTCAATTGGTATTTCTGGCACGGACATAGGTTTTAAAGGAACCTTTCTCTTCCGTCCTATGTTTCTTCTAGTTAAACATACTGCACATGTATTACACCATTGTCTAACATCTTTTTCCATAGTATCCCAATAATACTTTTGTTTCAATCTTGATAGTGTTTTGCGAACTGATAAATACCCTATTAATGCTCCATCATGAAACAACAACAGTAATGTTTTTCGATGTTTTGTAGGAACGAATATTGATAAATTTTCAATTTCTACACATTTTAATAAACCATTTTCTAAGTTTTCGATATTATTTGCCATTTTAATTGCCATAAATATTATATCATCGTAATTGATTTTACTTGAAACAGTATTATCTTCCTCGGTTATTCTTGACATAGTGTCTGCATTTGCATTCGGCTTTCCTGTACGGTACTTTATCTCGAAGTCATATTCTTGCAACGCGATCGACCATCTGATTAACTTACTAGCCGAATCTCTGTGCTTCATTAGCCATTGCAACGGATTATAATCCGTAAAGACGACAAATTTTCTTCGAACTAAGAATTGTCTGAAATAAGTTATCCATAAACTAAAGCTAACGTCTCTTTTTCAATTGTTGAATAATTCTTCTCATGAGGTTTTAATGATCGACTGGCATAAGCGATAACATGATCTTTTTCACCTTCGACTTGCTGCCCCAATAACAGCTCCTATTGCAAAATTACTGACATCCGTTATTAATAAATGGCTTTTAGAAATTTAAACATCACAATATTGGTTGGTTTATTAAGCTTTCTTCGAGTTTGTCGAAAGCTTCTTGCTGAGCCGTTTCCAATTTAAATTTGGTCTGCTTCTTTAATAAAATATTTAAAGGTTGTGCGACATGTGAGAAATTTTTATAAATTTTCTTAGTAACTGGCTAATCCGAAAAATTGTTGAACATGATCCAGATCTTGGGGATAGGATATTTCTCAATTTTCTTCACGTTTTCTGGATTCACCACTGAATAAATCTTTCCCATCTCTGTTTGTGAGCAGTCGTATGCAACGAGAGACGCTGGCTGTGTAATTATTGCACAAAATATGATCATCATAAACATGGACATGGAAAAACCATTGTTTTCCTCCATTCTGGTCTAGCTCTTTCCTTTAACCGTCTTGGTGGTGAATTTAACTCCCAATTTTCATTTTCTTGCATTGAAGGCACACTGTTTTCCAACCACCTTTTTCCTTCAATCAACTCATCAAAAATTCGGTTATTAACTAAGCAGCAATATCTATCTTAGTATCAAAGCCATTAAACTTTACAAATGCATGAGTGCAATTTCTAAAATACCATAGGTTAAACTTGTTAGCGCTAATTCATCATTAATTCCATCTTTGGTTAAGTCTTCAATTATTGCTCTCTTACAAAACGTATCTACATGGCCAAACTTCTGAACAACGTCAGGAAGTTGATTTTTCATTTCTTTTACTATCCATTTTAGTTCATCGTCCACTTCTATTCCTATTTCAAACATCGGATACACTATTTTAACGAGACTTCTCAACATTTCTTTCGTTTCGTCGACATCCTGTTCTAATCTCACTAAATACTTTTTCATCTCATACAAAGTTCTAACCTTCTTCTCTTTGTCGTTTACCTTGTTTTCCGATACGCTAAGCTCCTTTTGCCTTTCTAATTCTATAAACTAATCTTTAATACCGCACTCATTTTGAACATCCGCATTTTCATTTTCAATAAATTCTCTATTTTCAATTTTTTCGTCTTCTTTTTCCGTGTTTCTTTTAATTTCGTTTACTTTTCCTTCTTCGTCTTCGGTATCTGACTTACTTGACTTATTATTCAATTCAAATCTCAACCTTTTTTCCCCTATTAAATTATTTACTAAATATTCTTCATTTCCATACATTCTTAAATATCCATCTTCATCTAGTGCCTGGGGTACAAATCCACAATCATATAAGTATTCATCATCATCAAGTTCCTCACATTTATACGTCAATATAATAATTACATCTTTCCAATATATGTAGCAGCTCTCTCAACTCTCTGCCCGATTTCCTCATTTATTCTTTCAAGTTTTCAGCATATCTAGTTTTCCATACAAAAATGTTCTTATCACCTCTACAATCTCCTATTTACTTTCTGTTTCCCACTCCGATTCCTCAATTTGTTCTAATTTATTATTTATTTCGTTTTCATCTCCAACACACAAACTATTCTTTAACCCATTTAAAATTTCTCTCGAACTCCTTTTTACCATTTCATTTTCAACAATTTCAATCAGCACCTTATCACTAATCATACCTGCTATTTGTAACTCATTTTTATTTCCCGGTATAATACAACAATCTATCAAAAATTGATCATTTTCTAAATACCTATCATTATATTTTATTTATTGATTATTTCTAAGTGAACTTATTGATTTCTATCTGTTTTCAGTGATGATTGCAAATGATTCTGACTTGGTGCGCTTTTAAAATTCAGTTCAATTTTCATTGCTTTCTAAATTAACTCATCAAAGTTATTAAAATCTACAATAGATAAAGCCTTTTGAATTTTCTTTTTAACACCTGTCAAGAATTGATCCTGTAACAACTTCTTTACCTGCTTTGCAACATCAGCTTGGTCTAGTTTCACTTCAAAAGCCTATTCTGCAACAGTAGTTAAATGGTAAGCAAATTCACTTCCGATTCATTTGACTTCTGCACTCTGTTGTAGGACACGGGTGTTTCGTCATTATTATTGGTATTGATGGATTGTCTTGAAGTACTCATTATGATTTCGACTTGTCTTTGGCTTCTCAAATTGTAAAATGACCTGGTCAACACAGGTTTCACTCTTCTAAATTTCAAAATATTACAATTATAAAATTTACCTTTCGTTTTAATCTTGAATTTTCACTATACTAATAAATTTTCGTAATAATATATATATATATATATTTTCATTTCACTGATTCGCCCACACCCGTTTCCCCGATAAAGATTTATTTTAAAATTTTAATTGATTTTGCCTTTTTAATTATTATTTCGAATATCAATGTTTTTATTGATTTTCCATTTTATGCCATTTCTTGATTTTTGCCGAAATAGATTTTTGAAAATCTCAAATCACCGCGCTATACAGCGATAAAACAAAAAAGTAAAATTTCGCTTAAAAATCAATATTTGCATTTTTAAATCAATAATTGCACCTTTATATCAATACTTGAATTATTTTCTAAAAATGTGCACCTAAAAATCAATAATAGCACTTTTAAATCAATCAAAATAAAAAATCGTTAAAAATCAATAATAGGAAAATCAATATTTTCTTTTATGAGTTGTCGCTAAAGGGTGTGGTTGCCAACCAGTGCATGGTAACTAAGGGTGTCCCGGGGCTCACATCTACCTACTAATAACCCATTAGAATGAATGCTTTTCAATAATGTATTATATTCTTTTAGTTACAATCTCTTCAAAAGGGATAATTTACACTAATGTTTATTTAAATCAAAAACGTGTCTAATCTCTCTTTTTTCTCATAATTCGGAATACTATATCAGATAAGTGAATAACAAGATAAGCCCTTGCTGCGAAGTAATAATTATATTGTTGAAAAAAGTTTCGAGGATTATTTAATAATCGAAACTTTTTTTCAAAAATATAATTATTACTTCGCACAAGGGCTTATTTTGTTATTCACTTAACTGATATATTAATTTATGTTGCTAGCAATGAATTACTGTTTATACTAATTTTGAATAATAAAACAAAGTTTTTAATATTCATTATCGGACATCACTCAACTCTTCATTTTCTTTGTACTTCTTCAGCCATTCGATTCTTCTTGATTTGATTGAGTGTGGAAGTCGTAATTAAATTTGTCTTGGCAATAAGAATTTAAAAATTTTGTAAGGTCCTTCATATTGAATTCCCTCCTTCTTTTGTCTATGCGGTTCCAAGCGTACTAATATTTTCTCTCCCACCATGAAATCTTGAGTACCTCGGTTGTCTAAATCTCTATTTTGCATAGTTGTCTCTACCTTTTCTAGATTAGTTTTCATTTTATCATCAATTTCTTTTCTGCGTTTTGTATATGTCCTACTCCCGAATATAAATTAATGTTCCGGCCATATACAATTTCAAAAGAAAAGAATTTTGTAGAGTTTTGTATTGTAGCATTCAAACTAAATTTAATCCTTGGTAACAATCTACACCAAATTTTCTTTGTTTTAATTTCTGTCAATGATGTTACCAACATGTCCCGAACTGTTCTTATGATTCATTTTGCTAAACCATTCGATTGATGTTGGTACTGTGAACTGATTTCTTATTTTATACTAAATTTCTTCATCCAATCACGAAATATTGATCCTTCAAAAATTCTTCCTATATCAGTAAGAATTCTTTCAGATATATTACTCAAAATGGCATTCAAAATTGTTGTTTCATCCTGTGTACATGTTGCTGATAAATTTCTTTTGTCTCCATCTATGCAATATTCACTACTATCTGTTCTAAAATTCGTTCTCCTGTTCTTGGTATTAAGATTTCTTTTGTTTTTCCCTGATCAATCTTTTTACTAGCACAAATCTTGCATTTATTAATACACTCTGTAATAATCTGATTCATGGATGGCCAAAAGAAAAAGTCTTTTAAATAAAATAAGATTTTCTTGATATCCAGGTGACATAGTTCAATATGAAAATAATTTACTAAAGATTTTACATAAAAGTCGGGTACACAACCACTGCAAGTTTTCCGTCTGTATTAATCATCAATACGTCGTCTTGTATCTGTAATATCTCAATATACTTGAAAATATTGCTACTGATTGTTTCATAAGATATATAAGCCTCATTTCCATTAAGATGTGATATGGTTTCTGAAGTAACTCTGTCTTCGTTTTGCTTTTGTTTAATAATTTTCATAATATTTGAACTTCCTTTAAAACTATTAATTTACCGAGTTCTACATTTGCCTCTTTGTCATCTTTGTGTTCTATCTGATAATGAAAGCATTTGGTATTATCTAAACGAGACATACCATCAGCATTTACATGTTCTTCTCATTATTTAACGCAAAATTGTATTCGGATAAATTTGCCATCCATGTCTGAAATTGTGGGCTCATTGATTTTTTTGTTGTATTCATAAATGTCAATGCCTTGTGATCCGTTCTGGCTACAAATCTTCTCCCATATAAATATTGCATAAAATGTACAATAGAGTCGTGAAGAGCCAATAACTCTTTTCTAGTCACACATTATCCCATTTCATGCTTTGTCAAATATCTTTAATTATATATTATCACTCCTTCGGTGCCGTTTTCCTTAATCTGAGATAAAACTGCACTTATGGCTCTAAAACCAGCATCCGTAACAATGATAAATAATCGATCTGCTCTTGGATATTCTAATATTGGTGCTTCAGATATGAGTTTCTTTAAATTGATAAAACTATTCCTACATTCTTCAGTCCAAACAATAATTTTGTCATTACATGTCGTCGCGGCGTACAAAGGGGCTGTTATCATTGAATAATTATTGATAAATCGTCGATAATAATTTGTTAAACTTAGGAATTATCTCAATTCTGTAGTACTCTCTGTTGCATTTTTAATTTCCGAAATCTTTTTTTATTTGTTTGAATTCCCTTTTCACTTACTGTATGACAAATAAAATTTAATACACTTTTATTGAACGCACATCTCTCTGGATCGACTTTAAACCCGGAATCTCTAATGCGTGTAAATACTTAAAATAAGAGTTTATCATGAGTTTTCTGATTTTCAGCATAAATTAAAACTAGGGCTTCCAATCCCGATCATAAATTCCGATTCCGAAATCCCGGGATTAACTTCTCTGCTGAAAAAAAAATAAAATAAAGTAAAAAATAACAAAAACTAGCATTTTATTTTAAAATTCAGTATAACATTAATCTTTTTATTTGTATTATTAATAATATATATCATATTAGTAATTAGTAACTTCATATATTAAAATTCATATTAAAATTCTTGATTAAGTTTTTTTATTGTTGAAAGTTGCATCTGATGAAGTAGAGCTCGTCTAAAACTTTAACACCCAAAGTACTTCGTAATTTATTACAAAATAAATCTGCAGAAGAAAAGGCTCTTTCAGACTCGATTCTAATTGGTTTTATCGTTTTTAAATATTTATATGCACGCTTCAAATAATTATCATGTGAGCCTCCATTTTCAAATAGAGCAATTTCTTTTTAAAGTTTGGAGACTAACGATTCACATCAATGTGGTATCACTTGTGGATGTGACTTGCCATCATCTATTGTTTTATTAATTTCTTTTGCTATAGTTAACAGTTGCACAGGAAAAATTTCACCACTTTTTTCTTGAACAGATAAATCTTGAAATTCATCAACTTCCGTAACTATTGTAGAACATCCTGTTATGGAAGTTGAATTAAATCTTTCCAGAAGATCTACAATTAATTCACAGCACCTAGTTGGTGTTGGTACTATAATGAAATCTTCGTCGGAATGAGAGAGCCATTATGAAGGTAATGCAAAAGTCCACTTAATTCCCTTCGAAAGAAGAACAGCAATTTCAGTTTTAAAAGACTTTCATATTTCATTAGAGTAGTCTAAAACAATTTTACAATTTGTGCTTTGTGACGAAAGCAGTTTTCCAAATCCAATGGCAGTTACGGCATGTCTGGAATAGAAAATGAAAACTTTTCTTTAACCGAATTTAATAACATTAAATCTAGACACATTCTTATAGAGCCATCTGGTTTTCCAACTATCACTAATAGTGTGTTCCACGGACTTTGACATTTCCTCACAACTCCAGCTTCTAATAAATTTTCTACTAACTATTCAACTTTGCCTTCAAAATGCATGGGTTGTCTTCTGGGGTTTTGTATAATTGGAGGACCTGAAGTCTTTATTTCATGTGTTATTACTTTTGTATGACCTAAGTTAAATCTGGATACCATAAAATGTTGCTAAATTTAGATATTAAAGTACCCAACTTCGAATTCTTGTCCAACTTGAGTGTTAATAACGTAATCTTAAACCGATTCGAATCTGTAAATCTTTTGTTAACTAAAGAGGATTTAATATTATTGACTTCCTTAAGTTCCATGCCAAATATTTTCATGGTGTCTATTCTTCCTATGAAATCCTCCTACGAATTTTTCTCACAATAATAACATTTTATTTTCGAAATTGTTTGTTTCATTTTGCAACAATTTTAACACTTCAAGAGGTTTTTCGTCTTCTTTTGAAAGTACTCTACTCAACCGTATTCTGCTGTTCATCAATATTAGACTACCAATCAATCTCCAAAATTTCTCACTCATCACACTGAGTGAAGCTCCTGAATCACATAGTATCTCTACATGAAATCCATTTATTTTCATCATACTCCATTCTCTGTCATCATTCCTCTTAAACAACACATTCTTTTTTCAACATTTCATTTTTTAAACTCATCTACTGTATCGA